>APFE031597815.1:53726-69173 GCA_000404065.3 Pinus taeda
GGGGGGGGGGGGGTTCGAAAAGGTATTTTCTCCGGCCAAGCCCCATCCATACATGGAACCTTCCCCAAATTTCGCACCCCCCCTCCCCGGTCGGTACCACTTACCACCTTATACCCCCTCCAAAATCTACCAACCTTCTCCCCCTTTCCCACTAGCTCTTCCTGCACACTCCCCTCCACTCCTATCCCCACACCCGACCATGTTCGTTATGAAATTTACATTTTAATTCCTTATCACTCCCACACCACTCTCCACCCACCACATGGCATGATCGTTGAACCAATTAAATGTGTTACCGGCCAAAACGATTGTTCTCCATTCAATTTGATTTCTCTTGGGTAACCGTTCAGCCTAAAAGTCTCGCGCCATTCTTAACTGGACTATTCTCATCATTTTAAAGCTCCTGAGCCTGTTATTCTCACCCCTTTTTGCTCTTGCTTTTTCTATTATTCACAACTTCCCACATCGATCTCTATCAGAGAAATTTCGTGGCCAAATTACAAAAAAAACTGATAATTCCCTTTCATTTTTGTCTATCAGACCTTTATTCTTCTATACTCAGTAAGCCTCCTCTGCAAATTCATCCTACTCAAAGATTTCTAAAGTCATGCCTCCTAAAAATAAGACTCAAGATAAGCCCATTAATCCTTTAGCTGATAGGGATTACAAGATAAATGAAACTTTGTGTGACTGTGATTTTCTGGAATTGTATTGCTGGTTAGAGGATAAGCACACAAACAAAACCAATGAAATTGGGATCTAGGAGTCAAACCTCCCCCATTATATTTTCCCCTTGACTCTCCAAGCCCTATAATTTACTGAAAGGTGTCAATATTGCTATGTCCCTACCCAAAGAGCCATCATTTCCCCTACAGGTGACATTCTTTTCACCATTACAACCTAATCCATAGACCAAATGATGTTGGCCTCCACTATGGAAAATGTTTCTCCTTTCTCCCTAAAATCCCTCACCCAGATTTATCAAAAGCTGGACTTTGCCACCAAAGCCAAAAGTTTTGAGATTTTCTTGCCAAAGAATGCCTAATTACCCAAAAAGAATCCTCCATATCCTTCTTCCATTTTCCTTGATCAAGCCAAGCAGATTATTTCCATGATTTCTTACGTTTTAGGCTATCATTCGGATCAGTGGGTAGATGAGCCCATTTATAATTCCTTTCCATATTTTCCATAGACAGTAAGCCCTCCTTGGTGTTTAACTTCAATCATTTTTTGGCTGATAATATCCATGAATAGTTCATAAAGTTTCCAACATAACAGGTGTTCAATTACCCCTCTATTTTGATTTATATGTTCCTCTATTATCAGGTAGAAAAATTCAGTTTTGCATTGCAAAATCTTGATGATGCAGGTAACCAACAACCAATAATTTTTTGGACCTCAATGATCATGAGAGAGCAACAGGAATTCAGCTATAAGAAGTTCATGAAGACTTTGTTCATCCAATCATGAACATTCTGAACAGTGCAGTACAACCATGAATTAGTGAGGAAGTCAAGATATTTTTTTATTTGTCAGACCAAGAAAAGACATGGGATTGGTATTTATAGAAAAATTACACAGAAATCAGGGTATATGGTTGTGAATTTCCCCCCTGTAAACTCCCCAAATACCTCCCATATGATCTGAAATGATCATATGTTAAACTGAAGTAGAATTGATTAATGCCATCAGTGAATTGAATGTTAACTTAATTTCTTTAACCATGAGAACTGATTGAAAAAAAATGAATTTACGACAGAATTGAAAAATAAGAAACATGTAAATAGAAGTAATAAGTAGAAAAATCACAGCGATACCAGATAGCAAGATTGATTGTGGAGTTCGTCCTTGATGGACTACGTCTCTGGGTCTGCTTTTTATATGGGCGTCTGCTTCATTAGGATTGAATCTAAGGAGGTCAATTACACAGAAAATTAACTAGACTGATTTAGACGCAGGCACTTCTGGTCACTATCATAAGAAATATCTCTGAGTTAGCTTTCCAAGGCCTATCACGTTTCCCAATTCTGACTCTCGATGCTCCTATTACACTGAAAACAAAACAACCCATGTCCTCTAGAATCTGCATACAAAACTCTAAAACCACTCTCTTATGCCTCCAATGCACCAATCTTCCTTTATAACCCTCCATATGCATTCAAACTCCCTCTTGCAGGGTTTAGGAATGAATCAACTGCTCCTTAGGGTTAATTTAGGGTTTATTGTTTAGGAGTTAATGTCAAATGTGATATTCACCACTTGATTTAATTGATTTGATAAAAAACTGAAACTAAAACCCACTTTTATACCTTAGACAGCCCGTAGATTGTTAGAAGTTAGTTAACCGGGCGAAGGTGCTAACAGCTCATGTGAGCAGGTGGATATGAACCATGGTTAGTGCGTCGATGGTTCACTACCTGTTGATGATTGACTGTGCAATGAGCTGCATTGTGCTCCCATTCTGAGGTTTACTCTGGAGTCTTTGATGTGGTGAACGGCAACCCCGACAGTCTACCATGGTAACTTCCACTGCTCACATGTTGCATTTTATCTCTCGATGCCATTAGTCTTTGCCATAGTAACCCCGACGGCTTAAAGTTTCATCTGGTCACATGATCCATTGCAATCAAACTCTGCTACGATTTGGCCAACGGTTTAGGAGCTGCGGTGATATGTATTGTTTATTACATAGGATTTGTAATGTTTTATGGCCCGAATGGGTGTAAACTTTAGGTTAATGCATTTTAATGCATGTTTTTTTTTTTATATATATAGGTTAATGGGTTTAGATATATTAGGTTTTAGGACTTAGGTTTATTTTTAGGACTAGTACTTAGGTTAAAGCATCTCTTTGGTTTAGATACAAAAACCCATGTACGTCTCTTCATCACAAATTGACATTGCCAACATCATATGACGACAAACACATGTCAACAACCATACCCCGGCATAACTAGCGACAAACACATGTCAACAACCATACCCCAGCATAACTAGTGACAAACACATGTCGAAAACCAAGTACAAAACCATATCCTTCGAACACCATGAAAACCATATCAACCATTGACATTACCGACGGAATTGAAAATCAACACCAGACAACCTGAACCATAAACATTACCATCGAAGCTGAAGATACCAGACAGTAAATGTTGAGGATGAATATTGGCGAAGTAGATAAAGCTCATGACCTCATCAACCATGATCATTTGAAGACCATTTCGACTTTGAACTACCAAAGACTCTGCTCATGTTGTACTGACAATATCCTTTTGGATCAATCCTCTCCACTTGAAATCTTTTGGACCACAAAAGTTTAATAGATAGATAGCAGGTGAGGGTAGAGCTCCCTCACTCTCCACCTTGCCCGGATGATGTACCAATACATTTGATCACCAACCTGAAAGTGATGATCCTGATGATGTTGATCATGGCGCATTTTGAATCTGTGAACTGTTCCATCCATCTACAGTATGCACAACTTGTGAACATGGTTAAACAACCTGTTATGAACATGGAAATTGTCTTCTTTCGGCGAAGTACCATGAATTAGTGATTCATAAACATTTTTGAAAATAGTCTCTACTATATATTGTTCAATATTTTTGACATGTACTAACAATCTATTTTGTGGAATAACAGAAACATTCAAAGACATTCTTGACATCATACCAGCTACTTGACTTGAGATACTTTCCCGATTCCTGATTACTAAGTGAACTTGCTGCAATAAACCCATCAAAGTGTAATGTGAAAACTATTGCAACTTAGTTTTATTTTGAAATTATTGAAGTGGTGTTGATTTTTTTGAATCACTATTTCCTCACCCATTAAATGATATCTCCATTGGTTAACACTTTCCCTTAATGCATAAGTTTCCCTTTCATGTATTGGATACTTTGACACTTCTTTAGAAAAGGTTTTGATATGAAAACAAATAGGCTTCATCTCCACTTGAAAGAAGGCTTCAAAATTGTTTGAAACATGAAATGGTGATACAATACAAGAGAAATGTAACACTGAATTTCCCCAGTACTAACCTGCATCCCTGTAACATATAACTCCAAAACTTGGACTGAAATGATACATTCTGACATTAGGAAGAGGAGCTTTGGACATCAATTGCAACTCATGTTGTATTCCCTGCTTATAAGTAAGATGTTTTGGTTCTTTAAATAGAATTGAAAAAGTTTCTACCTTCTTGATCAAACTATCTTTAAACTGAGATTCACAAACTGAAAAAGTATCCCTTAGATCCTTATGTTGTTCTTTTACACACACGAGTACAAATATCTTGTTTGAACTTATTAATCACTTCATCTGATTAGCAACAACTAAATTCAAGTGAGTTTTACTTTTATGTGTGTTACACAGTAATTTGTCACCGTTTGTCACCGTCTCTGTTACCCCTCTCCTGCAGCTTGGAGGACACATTCAGGGACTTGTGAAAAGTGACAAGACTTGAAACCACTTGCATCATTCCCCTCTGAACATGAGCTTCATATGCCGTGAAGACATCTCCTGCAGCTTGCCCTTAAAAATAGCCCTTTTTACATTAGCGCTGGGCCACTGTGTTCTTCCCGCGCCAATGGGGAAAATCCTATAAAAGGGGCGCGCTATTAGCGCTCTGTCCCAGAGTCACAATCACGGAAACCTATTTGGGCAAAGTTTTTAACCAATCAACCTCCGAAATTTCTCTCCAACTCATTCACCAACTGAATCTATGTTAAGTGAGGATGGTTTGGCTTCAAATATCCTTGAATGGGAAGTAGTTTGCCACCATTCCATAGAAGTTTCCAAGTGATGAAGCCAAATCCATTATTGTGGTGATTGTCTTATCCCTCCCCTTTTCATCTATAAAAGCTTGTCTACATGCCTTGAGAAGCTAATGGTAGTGGTAGTGGTAATTAACTGGTGCGAAAGGAAGATAATCAAGAGTTAGAGTTGCAAGAGTTCTTGTGTCCATAAGGCTTAACCTAAGTAAGGAGATCTTGTCAAAGAGAGAGAGGTTTGTCCGTCATCCCTCCAAGCGTTGCAAGACTTGTGTAGCTGAGCACCCAGCCAAAGGAGACTTGACATCAGGATGCTGGTTGTATTCTCCTTGTTGATTATTAATAATAGATGACTATCATTATGGTTCCATTCTCATTGTTGTAATGATTAATGTTGAATTATGTCCTTCCTGACTGATGTATAATTGCATATATTAGATTTCACGCTTGTGTTTGTGTTGTTCTCTTTGCGTGCAGGTGTCCATTCATGGGGATAGTGGAGGATTGTGATTGGCCAAAGCAAAGGAGCGTGGGTGACGTCTCTTCTAAGAACGAAAGCACTGGAATCCAAGTAGGTCTTCATCACCTACCTTTTATTTGCAATTAGGAACTTGCGTGATAACATTGTTTGATTGTTGCTAGACCCGTTCGGGGCTAGTATGGATCGCCTCTATCCGTAGAGGGGATTTACCTTTCCAACAATGTGCCTTGAAAATAAATTCAACCCCATTTTTTTTAAGGTGATATTTATGCTCTCTCCTATAAAACGCTACATCACGATCATAAAGATAAGGACTTCCTAAGACAACTCCATATATGTCTACTGGAACCATATCTAATTCTAATTCATCAATGTAATTAGTTGTAATGGAAAATTTTAATCTACACTACTTTGTGACTTTTATCTGAGTTGATTTATTCATCCAACCTAATGGGTAAGGTCTTGGATGATTTCGTGTCTCCAAGCCCAAGTTCTTAACCAAATATTCAGATATTAAATTTTCTTGTGATCCACTGTCAAACATTGTATCTATTTTCGTGTGCTTAGAAGTTATCCTTATGTTAAATAGTTCAACTCTTTTATCCTCATTTGAAGGATTTATGTTTGATGAATATGCAATAGTATTTGAACATGAACCAGTGTTAGAAGTTTTACATGTTGAAACTATGGCAGTTATCCTCCTTTCATCACTTGAATCAGAGCTTAGATCTTGTTGGATTGCTACATTTTCTTTCTTTTCATCCTTCTCCTTAAGGAACTTCTTTGGCTTAAGTTCTGGATGAAGTTTCCAACACCTATATTCATCAATACCAATTCTTTGTCAATGAGAACAAGTAGGTCTTTCCTTCTGAGTTGTCATTGATTTCTTTCCATTTGAATTGTTATTCCTCTTGAGGTCATTGGAATCCTTGATTTCCAACTCTTTAGATGATTTCGGTGAAAACTTGAATGGTCTGTCACATGATTCAATATGTATGGCTTGAACACACACTTCATCAAAATCATCAAGATTAAACATCAATAATATATGCTACAAATATAAATGTAAATTGCAAATGCATTTTAACAAAGTTTCACGTGTGTCCAATGAAATACCAAGAGCCAATATTTTATTTCTGAACTCCTGAGTAAACTCCTGAACATTTTTCCCTTTACCTTGCCTCAAGTGCTGCCAATCAATAACATCTTATTGCATGTATCCTAAAGGATAGAATTGTTTCCTAAGGGCTTTTAAAAACTTAGACCATGAAGAGATGACTTTACCTTTCCATTTTACATCTATTTTAGATTTACTTTACCACCAAATTAAAGTTTCTCCCCCCATTCTAAGTGTATCTAACTGAATTTTTGTTTTATCATAAAAAAATTCTGAATACAACAATACACTTCTAACTACTTAATCCAGTTATTTAGCCTTTCGGGATTCATTTTTCCATCATAAATAAGTAACTCAAATTTTACATCAAGTTTCAAAAGAGATGTTTTCTTAGGTTTCTTTTCTATTTCAGATTTTGAACTGGAACAATAAGAAGAAGATGATGATGATGGAGATGATGGAGGTGTAAGAGTTTTATCAGCGTGCCTTTACCCTTGTCCTTCTTTGATGTCTTTGAAGAAGTAGCTGCATCTCTCGCCTTCTTATCTTCGTAGAGTCCTCCCAACATTTGTTGCATGCTCAAGAATGCTTGTTGAAACCGTTCCTTGCTCATCTTAGTTTTAGGGGTTTCACCTGCATCAGACCCTGTCATGGTCGACTTATAAGCAACTCTTCACTTTCCAATCTTTCGATCAATCTCCTCGAGTGATCCTTCTCCACGTTGTGACTTTGACCTGGTTAACATTCACTGGCAAAATTATACAAATGGAACTTGCTCTGATACCAAATTATATGATCTAAAATGATCATATGTTAAACTGAAGTAGAATTGATTAATTCCATCAGTGAATTGAATGTTAACTTAAATACTTTAACCGTGAGAATTGATTGAAAATGAATGAATTTACGATGGAATTGAAACATAAGAAACATGTAAACATAAGTAATAAGCAGCAAAAACACAGTGATACCAGACAACAAGGTTGATTACGGAGTTTGTCCCTGATGGACTACGTCTTCAGGTCTGCTTTCAAGATGAGCATTCACTTTATTAGGATTGAATTTGAGGAGGTCGATTACATAGAAAATTAATTAGACTGATTTACACACAGGCAATTTTGGTCACTATTGTGGAGCGATAAAAAGGTGTCTTTGTAACTCCTAATTACCTCATATTAATTGTCAACCCAAGGACGGCTTTTTATTTCAAGAGTGTACTCAGTTTGAGGTGGCTATTTACTCAAGAGTAATGTTTTGCAGTATAGTGCTTAAAATCCAAAAGTAAATGAAAGTTGGAAGCAAAATCTAATTGGAACAGAAAGAAATTGAAATGTTCTAAACTAAATCATTCACTCAAACAACCATCAATCGAGGAACAGTAGCAATAACTCATTCCTCTAGAAATTGATGCAATTAAAATCAAACTGGAACAAGACAATCAATCTGGGAACGAGGAAGAAATAACCAATGTTCTCTACAGTTGACAGTCTTGCTTTAAAGCAATTAAAAGGAAATTGAAATTGAACTAAAGCTACTATTGAAAGTAAACTAAGAAAATGCTTTGAAATCAAACTCTTGCAATTAACCAACAGAAATGAACAACAAAGGAAATAGACAACAAACTATAATTAAAGAAATCAAATAACCAACAATCCATAATGAATATCAAAGTCCGAAATGAACGACGAAGCTTTACATTTGAAATGAACAACATAACAATATACATTGAGAAGAATAATAATCTTTGTTATGATGGAAAAGAACAGCCACACGATTCAATCCCAGCTTGTGCAATAAAACAATTTCATAAAATATTATAATAGCTCACTGCAAAAACATGAAATTGTTAGGCAATACGATTCAAAGAAATAAGAATTAAATCAAGAAATCACACGGCGAAAATTGGAAAGCTATAATAAAAATCAGTAGCGTAATCCACCAGTGGCTGGGCCCTTAGCTGCCAACTAACGCTGCTGGGCTACTTCATGTGAGAAGAATGAGCAACAACTCCCAAATCATATATTAATCATCAAATTGTGAAATCATTACTACAACAAAAGATTGAGAATTACAATGGTAATGCAGCAATCTCCTTTTCCTCCTATTCTATCCCATCATGAATAATCCATCATCATTCTTGAATCTCAAATTCTAAATCCTCAATTCTCCATCTATCCATCCCCAAAGTCCCCCCCCTCTCTAATCTCTGTTTTCATTTAAATAGAGAGAGAGCAGTTACAATAGAGATAATTACAACATGATTCTATTAAAAAATTGGATTGTTTCCAACCAATTGATCAACAAGAAGATATATTTCCATCCATCTCTCAACAAGAGCAGGGCGAATTTGGCTTTGCAGCTGAGATTTGGAAAACGGTCGCAACAACAAATCTAAGAAAATCATGCTCAAAGAATCCTGCGTTTCTCTCAGTACAAGTCGAATTTGGGCAAATCATTCTTCACTAAAGTTGATTGGGTCCGTTCTGAACAAAACCCATGTTCCGGATTTTCCCGATTTATCTTCATTTGCTCAGAATCGCAACCGTAAAACTGTCACTCCTTATTCCAGCGAATTTCTGAGTTGGCACTTTTAATGATCAAATCTTCAATCTGGAAATTACCTTGAAGGCTAAAAATGGTGAATAATGTTACAACCAATTTATTAAAACTATCATGGATAAAATCATGCATAATCATCAATTTATTACAAATAAAAGAGAATAAATAATATTCATTCATAAGAGCATAAATCATTGTAAAATAGAATTTAAATGATAAATTATAACAAATGATATAATAGAGAAGAGTAAAAATGGATGAAATAAGTGTTACAAAGTGGTCGTATTCACAGCCCAACACACACCCCACACCGAATATATTACATGTCCTCATGCAACAAAAACTGAATATGTTGCATGTCCTCATGCAACCCAAAGACAAAACCCATGTGTTAACCAAGCAATAAAATTTGTTCCTCTCAGCTCATAAAATGGATAGAACAGTTGAATTTTTCCTCAATTAATGAATATTCAATTTTAGCAATATTGATGAAGGCATAACAATTAAGTTGCAACAAAATATGATATAAATAACAACAACCTTCATTAACCATTTTCCCAAAAACTACAAATCAGATTTTGTTGAAATGTTGCAGGTAGATTTGTAATATATGAATGCCTCTATGATCCAAAAATCAGATCGTTTTGATGCACGGATCATGAGATATAAACAAAATGGTTGTAGGTGAGAGTGCATGATTTCTGAAATTTTATGAACCAATTTAACTTGAAATGATCTCGGTTTGTGTATTTTAATGATACTTCTGTGTTTTCCGGAAATCGCAAGAATTGAGTTCATAGTTTTAAAAATATTATGGAAATCAATTTCTACACTGAAATTGTATGCCTTAAATGAGAAAGAAAGTAGAAAACATCCATCATGCGTAGCAATTCCTCCCCCTCTCTGAAAAATTAGCATGCCCTCATGCAATGCTAGAAAACAAATAGAGGCGGTTATTACCAGTTGTTGAATTCTATGCTTGGTTTAAAACAACATGGAATAAGGGAGGTATTGAGAATGAATAAGAATATAAATGGATGATAAAGAATATGAATGACAAGTTTATAAAAAAGAAATGAATGAAAGTGACACTCCCCCAAACCGAAAGATGATATGCCGCTGAAAAATGGGAAGTGGTAAAGATGTGGAATGAATGATGATAAATAATGTTCAAAATGGATTTTCATGAAATTCTCCTAAATTCGTAATAAATCAGAAAATTATGATATTTTACCTCAAGTTTTACCTCCACAAGAAAAATTTGGAATGGCAGATATGGACTGGCATTTTTTGAAGCTGATGTAGGCAGAGTTGATGTTGAAAGTGATGCAAAAGGTGGAATCCAGACAAGCACATCATGTCTGAAGAATTGTTCACGTTCGCGAGTTGCTCGAGCCACTTCTGTTGTTTGCAATAGTGTGGTCATGCTGCGAATAGAGATCTTCCCCATACTTGTTGTTTTCCTGTAAACAAAGCACTATTTTGCATATAATGTTCTTGAATCCATAGTGTGAGTTTTGAATAGCAACAGATAAAATGCATGCAAAAATTTCAATCAAAAAAACTTTTGTATACATGCAATACTAATATTTTATCAAATCAACAAGTTATGGTAGAGTGCAGTAATCATATCGCATGCTATCCAATAATGCATACATTCCCCCCTCTAATTGGAAAAGAGATTCCATGACCATAAAGCATATGAAAGGTGTTGTGCTGATGGCAAGGCAAGGGAATGAACAATACAGTAGTAGAGTACACAAATCAATGATAGGACGACGAGAGTTATGGTTATAATGAGAGCAGAGTTTATAAAGGTAGTTATGAATAAAAGATACGACGCTTTGGATTGATGATAAGTTATGAAAAAAGAAAAAGAACGACGATATGCCAAAAAGATGCTTTGCTGACTGTATTCTAGCTGAAAAATGATGTGATTGATCATATAACAATTTATCATGCATAAAGGTTCAAAATAGGGATAAAAATTAAGGAAATAACTTCTCTGATAAAAATAAAAAATAAGAAAAAGGTATTATAGTAATAATTGACGATAAGATATAACTTCAATACCATAAGCACAACCTCTGCTGCCAGCAGGCGTCCATAGCCTCGTTAGGGTTGCTTTTTAACCCATATGAGCCAGAATCCTGAATTTATAACTAGAGAGTTTCAGTGCTGTTCTACAGAAAAGATCAGTGTGCTGGCGTGGTAACCAGATAACCACACTGCCATTCACTGGGATGTAGCAAAAGTGATTAGGCCGGCTCGTGATGAGACCTCCTGTTCCAAGGGATAATTTGGCTATCCAATGGATCATAACCCCGGTGTGGTGGCCATAATGGGAATGTCACTTTGTTACAACCTTATGAACATGGTAGGCTGGCTCGTAATGAGACCCCCTATCCTCCATCTGCGAACAAATTTTGTTGTTATTACATATTTTTATGATAAATAGAGGGAGGCTCAATACTCCTTAAGAGCAAGGATGGTGGAAGAAGTTGAACATGTCAATAGAAAAAAATATACCCATAGTCTCATTTATTACAGATGGAGCAGATTATAACTAGGAAGGGTGGAACTAGCATGGTATTAAGATGATCAATCAATTTCATGCTCAACAGAAAACAATGCAGTAAAGTAGTATATAAATAATTGTCATTTTTGAAAAGAATCTATCATCAAAGAACTGTCTTGTTAACGATCATAACTTGAATGATAATAACTCGCTTCCAAAGAATCCATAATTCTTCTCCTCATAAAAGTAGTGTACTTCATGCCATGAAAGAGAATTAGGAAAATGTGGTTGAGATGAACTAGGAATAATCCCACAAGAGAAAGGAAGGGTTGCTATAAAAATACTCCCAAAGTGTTGGCTTTTTTGAAGGAACAACAAAAATACTCAAAAAGAAAGTGTTGTTCTATGTAAGGAACAACAAAGAAAATGCATACCAAAAAAGCAAAAATACACACAAAAAAGTGTGAAAATGCAAATGTCGTTCCTTTGGAAAAAAGAACAGCAAAAACTAAAAGTGTCGTTCCTTTAGAAAAGGAACAAAAAATGCAAGTGTCATTCTTTTGGAAAAGGAACAACAAAAATCAAAAGTGTCGTTCCTTTGGAAAAGGAACAACAAAAACGTAAGTGCCATTCCTTTGGAAAAAGAACAACAAAAATGAAAAGTGTCGACGTGCTATTCTTTTAAAAAATGATCAACAAAACGTGAAAGTGCAGAAGTGTTGTTCCATTTGAAAAGGAATAGCAAAAAGTGAAAGTGCAGAAGTGTTGTTCCATTCAGAAAGGAACAACAAAACGTGAAAGTGCAGAAATGCTGTTCCATTTCGAAAAGGAATAACAAAACGTGAAAGTTTAGAAGTGTTGTTCCATTCGAAAAGGAATAGCAAAACGTGAAAGTGCAGAAGTGATGTTCCATTTTGAAAAGGAACAACAATTGTTCCATTCGAAAAGGAACAACAAAATGAACCGTGAAAAAGGAACATCAAAATGAATGGCGGACCCAAAAGGTGTTGTCCCTTTGAAAAATGAACAAAAAAATGAATGGCGGACCCAAAAGGTGCTGTCCCTTTGAAAAAGGAACAACAAGAATGACAAAAATGCACACAAATGATGTCTCTTCAGAAAAGGACCAGCAAAATGCACAATCATAAAATGCAAGCACGCAAAGAATAAATTAGTTGTTCATTGCATTGATGCTGAGGATGGGTTACAGTTTGAATGAAGCAATACCTGAAACACAAAATATAATATAAATCACAAAATAAACAACAAAAGACAGTATGTAAATAAATAAATTAAGTTACAACGGCTATGATATTATGTAAAAAAATGATCTCTTTGAAAAATGTTTTGGCGGCAAAGACATGACATCAATCTTCAAATGGAAATCAATTCTTCATTTTTTCTATTATGAATCCATTGGGTAATGAGTTGGATGAAACTCCCTTTGTTTCATAAAATTTCTTTCAAAAATCACTCGTCTATAAATTGATCTTCTTTATTTTCCCAAGACCTGCAAAAAAACGAGTGTCTACCTACAATAAAACATTAAATCATGGAGAAAGAGAGGTGATCGGGCTCACCTAATCCAATAATTATGCAAAAAACAAAAAGTAATTACTCTGTATAACAAATCCATTGAGAAAATAACAAAGCAAAATTTATCTGTCACTTGCGGGAGAGCAGTGGCCAATCATGCTATCCTGCAGTGTTTTAATCATAACTACTTTGTTTTTCATCGAAATTGAGTGATTCCAAAGCCAAATGAGAGCTAACTAAATTTTTTATCTCCAGTAGCAACATGTTTTAAAAATTCAATGATATGATATGTCAATTTTAGTTAGAGCAACCTGCATAACATAGTCATTTTCGATTACCCAGCTTAGACCAACAGTTGATATTTCAAGCATAATTTTTTCGTTTGATGTTGGATTCGAATGATTAAAATTAGATATGAAATTAGATTAATTTATTTATCTCCAATAGAAACATGTTTTGAATAAAAGAAGAATTGATAGGTCAAATACTGTAAAGAACAGCCGGAAAGACAGAGTTTTAAGAGTGCTGATTTACGATATACAGTCAGTATTTTGATCATAAATTCCCCATATGATATAAAAAATGAGTGATTAAAATTGAATTGTAAACTAGATTCATAGGGGAATCTACCATAGAAACAGGTTTTAAAAATTCATTCATTTAGGCTTCCAAAAACTGACTGTCCCAACTCTATTTCTGAGCTTCCCGCTAAACATCCGGTCAATGTTTTGGTTGTAACTTTTTCGTTTCAAATCCAAATTGAGTGATTCAAATTGATTTGGAAAGTAGACATCAAGGGATACCTATAATATAAATATATTTTAAAAATATTCACTTTTGGTCCCTCAAAACATGACTGTCCCGACTATTTTTCCATAAATTCCATCAAGCCCGCAAGCCAAAAAACTGATATTGAAGCATTTTTTTCAAATTGGTTATAAAAGTGAATATGAGTGTTTTTAGAACTATTATTTCCATTATAATTCATCTATATACACAAATGAATTAAAAAATTATCGCTAGTGTTGATTTGCATAGCATGTTGCAACAAAAAACAACTAGTTTTACATTAAAAAAAAAACAAAATGTATTTATTTATTCCCTTATTTATTTTATTTTCTACACTAACCTATTTTGATTTAAAAAATGGATATAACTACGTATATGATTACTTCCAGTGGAGTCATTTTCGAAATAAGGCTTCATGTATACACACCCAAATTTAAAAAATGCGTATTAATGAAAATTAGGGTATGAGAAGCCAACTTCCCTTGAAAAAATGGTAGCAAAAATTGTTGAAGTATGGAGTGATGCTGCAAACAAGTGATGGAGTAAACCAATCTTCAATATATCCTTTATTTTCTTGATTTTCTCATATCTATCAGATAATGAAGTTCTTGAGCTTTTAAAATAGCTTGTTGATACATACTATAAGAAACCTCATTTTCTTCCATAGCTTCTACAATTTTTGAATTTAAAACATTCTGAATTCATTGTAAGTTTTTTCTAATGGTGCATGTGAGATAGAATGGGTGGGAAGGGTGGGTAAATTTGGCATTTCAACATTGTAAGCATGTTGTACTGGTTTATTGTGGTGAGGGTGTGGAATTAGTTGAGCAGGAAAATGTGTAAGGAATGGAGCATTTTGATGATGTGGTTGATTGGGTTGTGTGAATGGTTTTGATGGGAAAACAAGGTGTTGTGGAAGAGCTGGCGGAGAATATGGAGAATGTGCTTATGCTACAAGATGAGGGAGAGTAGTCATGCAATCAGAAGGTGAACCATGCCAAGCTTGTAGACAAAATTGTTGGTGGTTATATTGAGATTGACATGGCTGCCCTAACACATTAGTATTCCATAATGGATTATGCAAGTAAGAAAGTGGAGAGGAAGTGTTTTGAATCATACATGTAGGCCATGATTTCCATGGTTTTGACCTTGTTGCAACTTCCTTACCTCTTTGATATGCTACTTCCATCCTAGATAAGGAAGAGTGAGTATCTATGGGATGCTTCTTTTGGTCATGAGTGAAAAACACTTCATCAAATTCTTGATTTTTATGAACTTGCAAAACAACCAATTTTGCATTTAGAGAGCTAACAAAATCAACTTTGAAATTTTCAAATAAAACCTTGATTTCAGCTCTTATATCTCCTATTCTTGTAGCAGATTTGGAAAAGAAAGAACAAACATCTCTAGCATTGTTACCAGCATTGGAGATTCCTCTTGAATACCTTATGCACAACTCACAAACATCATCATATGATAACTGAAAAACATCACCTTTTCCTATCAGATTTAAGAGTTCTAAAAATTCATCTTTGATTCCTTTAAGAATGATTGTTTTTAAGATCTCTTCCTCCAAATGCTTATATTTTGATTTTTGAAGGTTGTATTGAAATCGATCTACATAGTCCTCCAAACTTTCATCTTCCCCTTGTATCATACCGAAAATATCTTC
>APFE031597817.1:4816-16156 GCA_000404065.3 Pinus taeda
TTTCAGGGATATATATATCTATATATATATATATATTATTCATGTAACATGAGTTGATTCCAACCACTACCACTATAACTTCCTTGTGCCTAGGTATGCCTCTTCCTTAGGCATCAGTCAATTAGTGAGATTTGAAACTTGGACACAAAAGTTCATTTTCATGGGCATTGCCAATTGATGTATTGCCATTGACTATACTTTTTTCTTTTCATAAATTAAAATACTTCATATTACTTCAGAATGTAAAATTACATCATAGACATATGAAAAACCACAAGGACGAAACTCATCTAGACCTCTCATATCATATGGAAACAATATATACCAATAAAGCTAAAAACATAAACCCCATTGTTGTTATAGGCCAAGGAACCTTCATATTTATTCAAGAGTCTAGAACAAAAGCGAGGAAAAAAATAAGTACCTTAACCTTATGCCCGACAACGCCATCACAAAGGGGTACAAAGAGAAACGACCCATACACCACAACATGAGAACCATCATACAAAAATAAGAGGACCCCATCATGATGAGACCCCCCACGCCATCTCAAACATTTGACATTAATGCAAAAAGACTTCATGCCAAAGGATAAGCATCTTACTTTTAATGCTTCAAAAATAAAAGCCACCTTTAGCGTCTGAGACTTCATACCATAACAGAAAACATGGAAGCACATGGTTGTGAACCCCCTATATCACTATCATTCGTAGATAAGAAGGACCATCATAGATCAGAAAAAACATCGAAAGTGACCCAAAAATTACCCACCACCCCCCACACACACTATTCATTTTTTAAGAAGGGTTGGTCAGAACTCGAGCACTAGAGCCAAGGGGGCTAACTACTCTCTTCCATTTCAATCACAAACTATGTGGCTTTCCACATGTATCAGACAAGCCTCAACTTTGTCCACACAAAACCTCAAGTTCCTTAATATTGTCTTCACATCCTCTTCAAACGCAAAGATATTATATTTCTCTACCCACTTATCTCTCTGCATTGGAGCCCCAAAAGCATTTTTATTTTCCAATGGAAAAATACTAAGTTCATACACTACTTTTTCCTTTCCCCATTGTGGTTGGGTCCAGAACCCATAGTGACATGCCTTCCAATAATTCTCAGTCCCAAAAAGATTGTCTCTCTTCGTGTGCTTTAATATCAAGCTCACAAATATCATAACTATATATTAAATGTTTAAATTTTACATATTATTACATTACACTAATTTTATATTTCTATTTTTAATTTTGAATTATCAATATTTTGACATATTCTATACATAAGTATATAAAAAATTATCTCTAAAGTAATAAACTATTATAAAAGTATACATAAACAATAAAATTTAAAAGGAAACACACATATATAAGATTTACCAAAAATAGTAGCTCATGGGGCATAAAATAGACTATGATAGAGTTAGTTGTTAAAGCACTATGTGATGTGAAGGTCACCGGTTTGAAACTCTGCTGGCGAAAATCCAACCATATAAAGGGTCGGTGTGGCCTAGTCTGTGTGTGATCCTTCCTCGGGTGATTTTGATAGCTTAAATGCCTTTGGGTCTTAGTTTCTCAAAATTGCAATCATCCTAAGACTCTCACAACTTAGCAAACAAAAAAATTTATTTACCAAAAATATTAAACACTTGTAAGAATAAAAATACATACATATAGATATATATAAAACTTATAAAAAGGGAAGTTGTCTATTAAAAATTCTCTTCACTATATTAAAAATTTCAATAAATTTAAACACATTAAAATTTAAAATTGTAAGCCCATGGGGTAGTCATCGCCATTTTATGAAGTACTATGTAAACCAAGCCATGAGTTTAAGGTACAAATCTCTCATGAATTGAGCCAACCCAAAAATAAAAAATAAAACATAAATCTTGAATTTATAAAAAATAAATTTAAGCATATAGGCATGTTTATTTTCGAATATGACTTCCAAAAATTTAATCTAATTATCAATAATTATTAAATGGATGGTCGAGGTTTAACCTTCATGAAATATTCTAGAATATTTTTAGTAATATACACAAATCAATGGTTTATATTTATCTCCAAAATTGTTTTGTTATTTTTTTCTTTTATATTAAATTGATTACTGTATATAATATATAATATAGAAAGTAGTTAATGTATTTTCCTGAAAACATGTAAAAAAAGAGTAAACCCAAAATTAAAAATGCGTTCATGTTCTTTTTAATATAAATTTTAACTATATAATTTTTTATTTAATAATAATAATATAAAATGAAATTATAGTTGATAAATATGTTAAGGTTTTTTTTTTTTTAATAGAGCAATATGTAATATTTTCTTAGTTGTGAGTTATGATAGCATTATGGTGGTCAAGGACTCCCTTTCTACTATCTGATGTATCCAAGGTAGGTTGGTTGTTCAAATTCCTTCTCTTCTGTACTAGATGCAGTGCATAACTTAGCTTAAGGAACTTTTCTCTAAGGTCACCTTTCATCTTATCACTAGAGAACATAACACTGAAGCTGACACCCTCTCAAAGCATGTTTTGTCTCTTCTTCGTGGCTATATATACTTTGAACATGTTGTGGATGGAACAGTTCAAAGTCGGGGTTCTTTTAAAAAAAAATATTTCTCAGTATCTGTTGGGGTCTCATTTGGGCCCTCAGGGGGTTTTCCCCACTCGCTGACATTGTATCCATTTTGTCCCTTTCCTTTTTCTCAATTTTCAATGACTAGAAGAATGCGCTTCTAGTCCTATTCCTCTTTTGATACAATGGAGTCCTATTTGAGTATTTTCAAGTCAAGTTTCTTTATAGGGACAGTCAATGTTTCGATTTGGAGACCTACATTTTCATATTCTCTCTTGAGCAGACGAAGAGCATCATGTGCTCTTTTTTTGTTGATATTTCACAGGGTAACTCTTTGGTCATGTCCATATTCAACCTCAACCAGTCAGAGATGTACTTATGCTTTGTTTTGTCAATAATTCTCAGGGCAAGTCTTTTGGTCAGATAGAAGGCATTGTTATAATCCATAGTATTCAGTTTAAAGTGAACTAAAAGTATGCACATGTAAAACATTTCAAATTGGCCCGGTAAAGAAGCTCAAAAAAAGAGCGAGATTGTGTACAAGGACATCTGGAAATATCTTCCGACAGGTTTCTTTGATGGTGCATGCAAGCCAAGGGACTGTGGAGGTGAAGATGAAGTTCTATTAGAGCCAACCAAATACTATCACGGGAGGGAGGTAGAGGTGCAAATAGTAGGGCTGAAATTATAACATTGTGGGAGGTTTTGATGTGCTCTAGATGGCTGGGGTTGGAGACGCTGCACATCTATGGAGATGCAAAAGGCATAATCGAGTGGGTCAAGGGGCACTCTCTTTTCAACCCACCCATTCTATCAAACTCGATGATACGTATTAGGAATTTGGTATGCTCCTTTCAGAATATATCATTTCGGCACATTTATAGGGTCCAAAATCAGTTTGTGGATCTCCTATCAAAGAGGGGCATCAAAAAGGAGCCTCAAAAGTTATTCTTAGCTGCTTTTGTTCAGGACACCTTGGAGAATGTGGAGAGCATTAACTACTCTTGAATTGGAAATCATTTTTTGTAGATTTTTTACTTAGATAAATTTCACTCTTAGAAAATATGTATCACAATTAGAAAAATGACAAACTATGAACAACTAAAAAAATAATTGTAGTTTTTTGAAATCCTACAGTAAAATCTATGATCCTACTAGAAGAACATTGAACATCAATTTGTAAAAGAATGAAGAGGAAGGTCCATATTATATGTACTCTTTTTATTTAAATGAAAAATTACATCTTCTCGAAAAAATAAATATATAAAACATTGAAATTAATGAAAATGTAAAATCTATAATCCTACTATAGGAACATTAAACATCAATTCGTAAAAGCATGATATGTATTCCTTTTATTTAAATGGAAAATTGTGCTTTTTTCCTCTCGAAAAAATTAATATGTAAAACATTTCAATTAATGAAAATATTTTGTTTTTTTTAATCCTTGAATGTATATATATATCCCAAATGATTTGATACTTATATATAGTATTTGATTTGATACTTATTATACTAGTAGATATGGTATTACTATTAGTTTGTCTTTGACCAAAAATTTATGCCACTTATTCATAGTTTTAACATTGGGAATTCATTTTTTGTTATTTTTTATTATTATTCAAAGTTATTTGTTTGTGAGGTGATTTGTTGAGGTGAACTGTTTAGTAACTCCTGTTTCTATTAGTTACTGATTTTTCTTTTTAGTTTTATTTATTTCTATTTAACTTTTTTATTTTATTTTTTCTATTTTTTCATGAATTATAGTTTTTTATCCATATTTTCTATTTAAGATGATAAATTTGAGAGAGAAAAAAATAATTCAAAAAACTTTTCCAATAATTTTTTTTTAGTTTTATTACTTTTAATTTGACTTATTTGTTTTTGCCTTTTTATATGGTTTTGTTAAGATAACAAATTTTAAAAAGGAAAAAATAATTAAAAAATATTTGCCCAATATTCAAACTAAGTTTTTCTCTATCACTTTGAACCAAACAATAACAAGAAAATAAGGTTATAAAAGCTTCATTACAACCAATGAAATAAAAAGCTCACTAAAAAAACATTTTAGCACAAAATTTTCACATTCATTTCTATTTTTTTAATAAAAAATTTAATTGATCATGTCACACTATATCAACACTTCATGCTCTATTAACTATATTTAAACTAGACAATAGATACTAGCTATTACTTAACACTGGTTATACATATTATAAATTCCCACTTATATTTATTATGAAGCTACGACTTTATATGTCATAGCTATTATGCGTGGTATATATAAAAAGTAAAGAGCATTTTTCCAAATTTGTTCGGCATTTTATAAGCACGAATTCAAATGAAACGATGCATTTCGGTTTGCAGCGCTTTCAATGCCGGGGGTGGCACGCAGAATACCATCATGACTCCGCTCTTGCTCTCTGGCGGAGGCAGCATTAAAATTGGGCAGAATAAAATTTTGCCAGGCCAAACAATGCTGGGCTTGCCCAACCCAAAATCCACCTGATGAAATCCCAACCACCTCCAATCACTAAGACACGTGTCTTCGGGACATATTTGCACATCTGTGATCTTTTGGAATGGACGTTTGATCTCCAGGAAGGATATGCTCGACCTTAAGCGATCGTCGTTTACAGATGTTTTTGCCTTCTTTATCATCTTCACAGCATGCAAAAGGGATCCATTGACAACCTCTTGTGCTGTAGCGCTGCGTGCACATCCCAAGTACACAGCATTGCCGTAGTATCCTTCTGTAAGGGGGGGCTTTAACACCGTCCTTACGTCCACAGTGAAAATAAGCCTAACAGCGCGATGAAGAGAAATTCCCAAAGCTATTGTTCTTGCTCGCCATGCCAACGCGGATAAAACTTCGAACGTGGTACAATGCTCCTCCAGCTCCTCTGCGATGGGCTGTTTTATCCTTTGTAAAGCATCCGAGCTCAAGAAAAATGAAGAGATGACCAGGTCGTCAGCCTTCACATTACCCAGCTGTATGGCAGAATTAGGGTTGACGAGGAATCCACTTTCAACGAACTCGTCATGGGGAAAATGGACAATAGGAGGCTGGTGGGGTTTGAGAACTTCTCTCTGCCATACTGGTTCAATGGAAAGCTTTGCTTCTCCTCTAGCAATCTCTGCAACTCCATTAAGAAACTGCGCTGCCCCTCGCCCGTCACACAGACTATGGCTGAAACTCGCACCCACAACAACGCCCCTGCATTTGAAGCGTGTTACCTATTATTTTCATAATAAAAGTCAGTTAAAACGTTAGGGTGAATGACAAATAACGACCCAAAAGTACGAGGAATGAAGTTTACCTGAAAAATGAGAGCGGGGACATCCTCGACCTCAGCAAAGTGATGGAGCAGAGGGGCGAAGGAGGGTTTCAGGTCTTCCAGTATACCCAACTCTGAAAGAGTGTTGTCCGTCGCGGCTTCAACGAAGAGGGCACCCTCTCCGGTGCACTCTACTTGGAATTTTCGGCCATCTTGGGTTCTCGTTACCCTACCTG
Organism: Pinus taeda; assembly: GCA_000404065.3. Lineage (NCBI taxonomy): Eukaryota > Viridiplantae > Streptophyta > Pinopsida > Pinales > Pinaceae > Pinus > Pinus taeda. Next base: position 10,909 of record APFE031597817.1, read on the forward strand.
CAAGTGGGTAATAGTAAGCCAATGCCTCTGACAGTGCATCCCGAATAACTTTTACAGGATTTTGGACTTTCTGAGAAACATTAGTGTAAACAAGCAAAGCATCAAATGTAATTCTCGAGACGATCTGGTCGTCGAGATTGGACAGATAGAGGATAGTTTTGGGAGAAGGTCGGAAAGGTGGTACCATGATAGACGCTATTACATTTACAGGGACCTGAACTTGGGAGCAATATTCCTTCATATTGACGCTTTCCATTGATAAACCCTAATCTTTGAACACTACTTGACCTCCTCATTCAAAAGCGGAAGCATGGTGATGATCAAATTATATAGATGGAAGATATGGATTATGACGCGCGTGTGTGTTGTGTGGAATGGTAGGTTGTAGAAGTCGTTTTTGTCAACAAAATATTAGGTAGTCTTAAGCTAACCTAACGTACTTGCAAAACAGTGGCAAACAAAATTACAAAATATCTCGCATCTTTGAATTTTCTTATCAGTATTTTAATTAATTGGAAAACAGCGGCAAATAAAACTACAAAATATGTGGTATCTTTGAATTTTCTTATGTGTTTTTGAATTATTATATTTTTTTTCTAGAATTTCATTGATTTGTTATTAATTTGTTATTAAAAAAATTTAAAATCTATTAAAGTTTAACATTATGAAATTAAATTTACTATTTTAAAATAAAATTTATTTCTATTTATTTTAAATATGATCATTTGAAATGTCTTCCTTCTTATTGTTTAATGATGGAAAGAATTGACTTTTGTGTACTCCATTATTAATTACTATGTAATATGTCACTAATTACAATGTACAATAAATATAAATACTTTGAAAAATAGTATTATATATTAATTACTATGTACCATAAAGACAAATGGTTTGTAATTAAATTCAAAAATTCCATTTTCTCATTGGTGTAAAGTATTGAATACACAATTTTTATGGTTTTTATTTTTTCATTTAAAAAATATAAATTTGAAAAAATGTAAAAACAAGATGTGTACAATTTGTGCAACTCTCATTATATCAATCTATACTCTAATGACATGAGATGTGTACTATAATATGAGCATTATATAAACAAATTGCCATCATTCAATATTAAATAAATAATTATTAACTTGTTATCATTCTCTTCAATGTCAATTATATATATATAACATTTATCTACCAAAAAAATGTTTAATTATAATAAAAAAATTAATAAAAAAAGTTTAAACAAATATTCATATAACTCATTTTACAATTTTATTATTGTTTGGAGTACATACAACAACACATCATGACATTAAAATATTTGATTAAACTAAGCTGCAGTGAACCCTAGCAATATGGCATGTGTTAGAACCACCCATGCATCTCACTTGATTCACTGCAAAGGCACACTCTTGCTTGCACCAAAGTTATCATACTTAAATCTGCGTGCTACCACACTCAGGGTACTACATTAAGTCTAGTTGCTACTAGGAAGATCCTCTTGACATAATAAGTAGTGTATTACATTTTTAGTGAAATTAAAAAATGACAATATATATTAAAATTACATATAATGCTAAATATATTTAATTTATAAAGTGTTTTCTTTTAAAATGTTATTTTTATACAATACTAAATGTATCTAATTTATGAGTTGTAGATTAGTTGATTTGTGATTTGTGTGAGCTTGAGTCATCACTATGTTTCAGATTCAAATATCATAGGAAAAAGATTAAAGATTGAAATCAAATATGATAAAGAAACTATTTCTAAAATTGTATATTTTTTATAAAAACATTTGATTAAAACTAAAAATAGAAAATTAAATATATGTATATAATAATAAATATTATAACAATTTATAATTAATTTAAATATTATTTGAAAATTTTAATCTGTTTGATTAGTTTTCCCTTTTTCAAACTTTTAGATATCATTTCATATATATATATATATATATATATATTATTTTGTATCAAAGGAATCAACAATTGGACTAATCTTGTCCTCTTTTATTCATGTAACATTAGTTGATTCCAACCACTACCACTATAGATTCCTTGTGCCTAGGTATGCATCTTCCTTAGGCATGAGTCAATGAGTGAGATTTGAAACTTAGACACAGAACTTCATTTTCACGGGCATTGCTACTTGATCTATCCCCACGGACTATAAATTTTCTTTCCATAAATTAAAAATTTTTCATATTACTTCAGAAGGAAAAATTACATCATAGACATACACAAGACGACAAGGAGGAAACTCATCTAGACCTATGACATCATATGTAAACAATATATACTAATAAAGCTTAAAACATAAACCCCATTGTTTTTATAAGCCAAGGAAGCTTCATATTCATTCAGGAGTCTAAAACAAAAGTGAGGAACAAAAACAAGTACCTTAACCTTACGCCCGACAATGCCATCGCAAAGAGGTAGAGAGAGAAACAACCCATACACCACAACAAGAGAACCATCATACAAAACGAAGAGGACACCATCAAGAAGAGACCCCCCACACCATCGCAAACGCTAAGCATCTTACTTTTCATGCTTCAAAAATAAAAGCGAGCTTTACCATAGGAGAAAACTTGGAAGCACATGGTTGTGAACCCACTATGTCAATATCGTTCGTAGATAAGAAGGACCATCACATATCAGAAAAAACATCAAAAGTGACCCAAAAATTACCCATCACCCCCCACACACACTATTCATTTTTTGAAGAGGAGCGGTTTGTCAAACTCAAGCACTAGAGCTAAGGCTGCTAACTACTCTCTTCCACTTGAATCACAAGCTATGTGGCTCTCTACATGCATCCTCAAGTTTGTCCACACAAAACCTCAAGTTTGTTAATATTGTCTTCACATCCTCTTCAAATGCAAAGATATTATATTTCTCTACCCACTTATCTCTCTGCATTGGAACCCCAAAAGCATTTTTATTTTCCAATAAAACAATAATGAGTTCATACACTTCTTTTTCCTTTCTCCATTGTACTTGGGTTCCGAAACCCATAGTGACATGGCTTCTAATAATGCTGAGTGCCAAAAAAAATTGTCTCTCTTCGCATGCTTTAATATCAAGCTCACGAATATCATAACTATATATTAAATATTTACATTTTAACCTATTATTACTTTACAATAATTTTATATATTTATTTTTAATTTTCACATATTATACTTTACTATTATACTTTACCATTATGATTATTTTCATTTCCTTTACTTCAACATAAAAATGTTTTTTTTAATGTCGAATAACTTTTACAGGGTTTTGGACTTTCTAAGAAACATTAGTGTAAACAAGCAAAGCATCAAATTTAATTCTCAAGAGGACATGGTCGTCGAGATTGGATAGATAGATGATGGTTTTCCGAGAAGTTCGGGAAGGTGGTACAATGATAGACGCTATTCCTAAACTTGGGAGCAATATTCCTTCGTATTGACGCTTTCCATTGATAAACCCTAATCTTCGAACACTACTTGACCTCCTCATTCAAAATCCCTACTCTGTGCGGAAGAATGCTGATGATCAAATTATATAGAAGGAAGATATGGATTATGACGCACCTTTGTGTTGTGTGGATTGGCAGGTTGTAGAAGTAGTTTTCGTAATCTAACCTAACCTACTCGCAAAACAGTGGCAAACAAAATTACAAAATATCTCGCATCTCTGAATTTTCCTATCAGTGTTTGAATTACTTGGAAAACAGTGGCAAACAAACCTACAAAATATGTGGTATCTTGAATTATTATATTTTTTTTTTTAGAATTTTATTGCACTTGTTATTATTGTTTTTTACTAAGAAAATTAAAATTTTAAATTAGAAGTTAACATTTTGAAATTAAATTTTATTATTTTTAAATAAAATTTATTTCTATTTATCTCAAATATGATTGTTTGAAATGTAGTGTCTACTTATTGTGTAATGATGGAAAGAATTGACTTTTGTTTACTCCATTATTAATTACTATGTAATATATCACAAATTACTAATTTGAAAAATCGTATTATATATTAATTACTATGTACCATAAACACAAATGGTTTGTAATTAAATTTAAAAATTCCATTTTCTCATTAATGTAAAGTATTGAATACACAATTTTTATGGGTTTTATTCTAAATTTAAAAAAATATAAATTTGAAAAAAATATGTAAAAATAATATGTGTACAATTTGTACAACTCTCATTATATCAATCTATACTCTAATGACATGACATGTGTACTATAATATGAGGACTATATAAAAAAAATTGCCATCATTGAATCTTAAATAAATAATTATTAACTTGTTATCATTCTCTTCAATGTCAATTATATATATATAACTTCTATCTTACAAAAAAAAAAATTAATTATAATAAAAACAGCTCAAACAAATATTCATATAACTCATTTTACAATTTTATTATTGTTTGGAGTACATACAACACATCATGACATTAAAATATTTTTTTGAACTAAGCCGTACAGAACCCTAGTGTAATGTTCCCTTCAGATAATAATAAACAACACCATAATTTTTTTTTATTATTACACGGACAAGATATTACCGTCACAGTATTAACGAAATACCCTTGCTTGAATTATGTGGCAATCATTATGTTTTACTTTATGTTGAAAGGTTTTGTTACACAATATATATGTATGGTTAATTCACATTCTGGATAGAGGTATCGTATTGGATATATTACATGATTGTTAATTTAGCAGTCGTATCACGACGCTTCACAAAAGTTTAATATTTATATTGTTGTTCTGGATAGTTCGGACCTTGGCTAATATATAAGTTTCCAAAACTGATATAATCCTGAATCCGACCTCGGGATCCTTCATAGTACTGATATTTATTATGTTTTTATTATTGGCGGTTTACATAATTCATGACATGATTCGTATATGTTGATTTTCCGAATCATCCATCGGAATTGCCCCTACGGAGGCTAGATTTTCTGGTCACCCTCCACGGCTTGCCGGATTACGGCCTCCACTTGGCGCACAGAGGCACAGTTGGCTAGCCTCCACCCACGCGGCCTCACTGCCTCACTACTCCGATTGCCAACCCGAGGTATAGCCTTAATGGCGGAGGCACGACACGATCCAAGTTGCAGGTTGGCGGTCATTCACCCTTGTCATCCGACGGTGAGTGTGGGATGACCCAGATCAACGGTTGTCGATCCTCCACTTGGCTTATAACAATGTTTGGGTATATCAAATGGAATGTTTCCTTTCACTTCCAGATTTTTC
>APFE031597823.1:16204-39621 GCA_000404065.3 Pinus taeda
ACTTTTTCTGTAGGAATAGTTTATTCATGAGAGACTTAGATTGGTAAAAAGTCCTTAACTTGTCCCACAGAGGCTTCACCGTAGCTTCCCCTGATACATTCAACAATACTGAATCTAAGACACACAATCGTATTGTGCTCTTTGCCTTCCGATCCAACTTCTTCCATTCTTCATCGGTCACTCCCGTTGGTTTAGTACCCGGATCTACCGTGCTCCACTGATCTTTATCCACCAACAGATCCTCCATCTTGAGTTTCCACAACTCAAAACTCTGACCATTGAACTTCTCGATCTCTATATTTCTGCTGCTCACCATCTTCTTTCACCACCAGAATCGATCTCGCTGATCTCCCACTGAACAGGGTCTATCACAAGCCCGAGCGGAACCCCTCAGCAACAAAGGCGTCCCCTTGAAGCCAAAACAACTCTGATACCAAATGTAGGTTTTAACCCCATACAGAAATTACCTGCATACGAATTCTAAATCACAGGAAAAATAAAAATGCGAGAGCATAACACATAAAAGACATATGCACAGAGATTTCCCAGTGGATCTCAAAACCAAGACTACCAGCTTGATTTTTCATTATGTTCCTTTCAATGTTACAATACATATTTATACATGCCGAAGCATCCAATACCATGGACCAAAAAACCATTGCGTCCAAAACCATGGACCGAAAACCATCGCGTCCAAAAAACATGTGCGAAAATCATGCACAAAACGCTAGGTGGGTCCGCCCAACCTAACATAGGGTCCAAAACCAAAATTTTCTGGGGCGTTGCCCTGGACCCCATAAAGTGGGGTTACAGGTACCCCTCAAACCCGATATTAACTATGTGGAAAGAATATAACACAACCCAACACAAATCCTACAGCTACCAGCCCTTTCAGCAATAGCCCACAAAGCGCAGACTGAGGTCTCACCTGAGGTAGCAGGGGAGGGTGATGGAACTAGGTTTCCTCACCCTTGGGATGTCTAGATGTGGTTTGGAGGTTTCACGCCCCATTCTACAACTTCACAGTACACTGTATTCGTGCAGATCTCAAATATCTCTTACTATTTATTAGCACGCAATCTACAGATCTAATCTATTGGATGAAGTATTGCAACTCAGATATACTTTAGAATGGTCTTTAAGAAAACATTTATTAGATTTATTCAGTTCACTTATTAATATTAAACCCAGCTTCACAAGTATTCAATAAGCAATCATATGCGCATATATCAAAAGAGTCTTATTATTCATACAAAATGCCAGATTTGCAATAATTCAGATTTGACATAGAATTCTCAAAAGGAACTTATCTTTATTTCCACTTATCAATACACCTAGATCTGCCCTATGCACTCAGCTGTAGGGGTCTGCACACACAGCTACAGACTCTTCTAGGCCTCTACGCACACATCTGCAGAGCCTCTATCTAGTACCCAAACCCTCGACTCAGACTCACAAATGATTTCAGAATTCTTTTCTCAAAAACCCATTACAAGATAGATCTAAGACCATACAACAAAACCTAGCTACTCTACCCATAGAGCCTTGCTCTATTGATACCTTCCCATCGACCACGATCCACGGGTGGGCCAACTCAATTTACATTTCATTACATTATTTCCGGTCGGACTACCCTTTGACTTCAACTTATTACAAATCGCACTTTGTGCATCCCGCGGAGTCTTTACCCTGTTTTTACCCAAAATTGCGGGCTTCGTGCCCCATGACCGTTGCGTAGGGCTTCCGCTACCCAACACCCATGTATTCCTGTATTGCATTAAAGTATTGTGTTGAGTCTTTTAAGGCTTAAGCGTTATTCAAACACTTATGATAATCACATATCGGAGGGGAAGGGGTGATGAGGCATATATGCAGTGTGCCCATGGAGCAACGATACACGATTGCAATAAAAGTAACTTTGGGATCTGTGCAGAGGCCCTACCAAAGTGGAAAAGCTGTGTTTGGGTATATTTCCTTTGTAAATGAATTCTAAAGGATTCAGAACAGGATGGAAGGTTTTATGCGATAAATATATATTAACCAAGGTCTGAAGAGGGGAAATTTCATACATGTGTGGGTTAAGGGATAATTAAGGTTATGAGGAGGTTTAAGTCCCGATATAAGGTTGAAGCGAGGTGATTGAGTTTCGATATAAAGGAACTGATGAATAGGGCCTTAACGATTAAAGTTTGAAGATTTTGACTCCTTAGAGAGTTAAATACCTAGGACAAGTGTGAGTATGCATTTTACATGCATATTGTGGTTGTAAGCTGGGGTAACCCTGCATCAAAGATAGAGGAGTTACTACAGAACTCAAAGGCTAGATGGTGAAATGGTTTCCAATCGGATCTAGGGAGCAATTAAGGGTTCCTTAGAATGGATTATGAAGAGAAATGAAAGAGGTCAACCGGGATCGGAGAGCAATTAAGGGTTCTCAAATACGGATATCAAAGGAAAACATATAAATGATTAACTGTGCAAAATAGAGTGTACTTAAACAAATTCTGAGTTAAATTTCCAGTTAATTCATTCAAATTTAGATAACATTTAAGTTTATGAAACACATAAGAAAGTAACAAAATTAGACAAAGAAGTTACTTCACTCCAATAGATCACCCATGAATCCTGTAATGCAATCTTTTTATTACTTGCTCTAGTCTATTGACTTGAAAATTGGTACAATAACCCTTAGGTTTAAGATCAAAATAACTCTACATATGTATAGCAATCCACACTCAATATTTCAAATTATGAAGTATTTATACAAAAAGAATTTACAAAATATCCCAAACTGTCTTGGGAACTAATATAGGAGAAAGAAATATCTTCATGCAAGAATATAGATACAACTATTGAACTATTGCCATATGTTCCTGTTATTTAGGTTATGCTGGCTTTGATCTTTTTCCTTTTAATATTCTTTGTTACTTGGTCTTCTTGCTCGGTGTTCTATTTACTTTGACCTCTCATCTGATACACTTTGAACTGACTGACCTATCAATATCCTTTTACTGTGCCCTTTTTCTTTTACTGTACCTTTTACATTTTTATTGTGTATTTCGACAGTAAATCATTTAGTTTTCCCATGTCTCAGCATCTGGTAATTGGATATTGAGCATCTTCCTGTAGATCTCATCTGCCTCTGTATACCTGGCAAAAGTAGGCTTATTGACAAAAAGGTGTTTTACCTCATGCTAGAGGTAAAAGAAATTCTCAAAATTTTGATACAATACTTTTCCAATAAGTATACCCTTGATCGATGAAGTATTCACTTGATCTCTGGCCACTTCTCTAATCTTTTTATTATAGTCATCCTGTGTCATTAACTTGTCGTTTATAACCAAGGGATTTGGTAAACCCTTTTTCCCCAAAATTTCGAACTTCACCATGAATCTGTCAATGGTCAATTGCATGGTTTGACGCTTATCCTCTAGGTTCAACATCAAATTACTCTTGGTGAGGACCCTTTTAACGTCCAAAATTGTGCCTGTTCTATTAGGTATCTCTAATTCCTGCAGCTCATACCTGTTCTTGGGGTTGAGGAAGTGAATGATCCTTGCAGCTTCCTCTGGCATGTCTCCAAGTTCTGCTTTTAACTCTTTGAATGGCTTCTGTAGCCTACTTTATTAAATCAATTTGTTCAAAAATAACATGGATGGATGGCCAAATATCATTGACAGAGTCAGTGATATTGGTCCACAGTTTCTGCTTAGCCTGACCTAAAGGTTCATTCAATGTTAGTTCCTTCTCCAGGCTTTTTATTCATTCATTCATCCTTGTAGACCTCTTTTTTTCTTCTTTGTGCATGATTTGGGAAAGTCTGTAATCTGTTTCCAGGCTGGTCACTTTTTCCTTAAGCTTGTTCATCTCAGTGGTCTGAATGGACATTTCTTCCATTTCTTTGACCAATCTATTTAATTCATCACCTATAGATCGTGTTGTTGATGTAGTTGGTGTTGATGCTAGCAGTGTTGTATCCATTAGAGCTATGGGAGCCAAGAATGCTGCTAAAGTAGAAGGTACAACAGTGGTAACTGTTGGGATGATAGCTGCAGGGGCATCATCAAGACTAGCTTGTTTTAGTTGAATCAAGCTATCCAATTCTTTCTCCATATCCTTTAACTGATCATTCAGTTGCAGCACTAGGTCCATCATCTCTTCATGAATGGTTTGGCTCTCCAAGACCTCCTTTGTTTGTGGGTGTTGTAAATGAGGCAACTTAAGTTGTTTCTTAAGGGTTGCTATATCCTCATTCTTATTTTTGATCAATTTCTCAGCAGCCTTAATGTCACTTGGATCATGGCCCAGTTTAATGACCAAGTCCTCCAATGACTTGATCATGTTGTCTTTGGCCTGTGAAGAGGCCTTCTCCAATTTATATTAGGTTGTTACATTATCCAGTGAATCTTGCAGCCTGTGTGCAGCCATGGCCTTTCCTATAAGGGTGGAGTAAATCATCTCTCCAGCCTGCTTGTGGAACTCTATATATTCAATGGGATGAACATCCCTATCCAACACCTCAAAATCAGTCTTCTTGTAATTATATCAGGTCTTTGGTTGCTGAATAGTGGGCTGCAAAAATAAGACCTGCATCTTTCCTACTTTGATGTCAAATGCTGACATCAACCTACTTTGCTAGTTGGTTATGTTTGAAGTATTGGGCATATGTCTCTGCCTTCAACTTCTCATTCCTCATCTTTATCTCCTTGTACCTGTCTTTGATGTACTTTTCTCTGTCAGCTGGCCTGACAAAGGAAGAAGCCTCAATAATTTGTTGTCTCTTAATCATTTGGGTGTTCGAGGTTGATGGCTGTTGTGTTTCACCTGAAGCAGTTTTGTCTTTCCTTCTCTACCCCATTGTTTGAGTGTTAGTTATTTCCACTAATTCAATGTTCTCCTCCTGTTTAGACACAGGATTCAGTTTGGGCTTTTTTTCTAGGTTCAAACAACTCATCTGTAGCCTCCATGATGGAACTGGATGCCTCTTCCCTATTCCTCTTTGGATTCTTCTCCTCATTGGTTGGGGTCTGTAATATAGGAGGAATATTCATTGGTTCCCCTAGTTCTGGAACCTTCTTTTCTAGATCAATGAGTGTGTTTTCAACATCCACAACTGTGTTATCCATATTAATCAATGTGTTTTCCAATCACTCAAATTGGTTGGAAAACTGTTCAATATCAGGTCTTGGATGGTGGATGAAATATCCCAATTTGACCTTAATTCTCAATTTGTTTATGACCCCATGAGGGTCATACTGCCACATGAAATTTTTTATGAATTTCATCTATTGTAGCATCCTGACAGCCCCTAGTCCAGCCTCTCTATTATTGCAAATTAATGGGCCCAATTGGTTTTTCATTTTAAATTGGGTCTTCTTCCCAGCAGATACAAAGTGGACCTCATCACAGTTGATGATTTGTATGAAATACTCAAGTGAAAATATCCTCACAGGGAGGTATTTGGGTAGCTTATAAGGGTCTAGTTGGCAGCCATAAACCCTGATCTCAGTGTGGTTCTAGTATAGGTACCAACCTTCCACCTTGCTATTCCTCGCCAACTGTAGCACCCTCTTGATTTATTGGTTGATTCTAGGTTGAATGTTACTAGTCAACATGTTCATGATTGGGTAGACAAATGAATCTATGAAGTCTTTGTAGCTAAATGTTGTGGAGTATTTATGGATCAAGGGTGCCCAATAGACTACTGATCTCTCTTTTCCCTTCGTATCTAGCTTCTGGATTCTTACAGGGAACTTATCTGCTTCTGGATTCTTTCAGTGGGTAGTCTTGTGAATTGTTCATGCATCCTATCTATAATGAACTATGCATAATTGTACATGATAGCAGGAGACTTTCCTAGGGTTAAAATGGATAGAAAGGCTAGGATGACCTCATCCCAATGCTCATTTGTGGTATGTCCTAAGATGCAAGAGAGCATGGTGATTATATGTTTGTCAGTTTCTGAAACAATAGTGGCAGCATAGGGTGGGGTATCTATGGGAGTATGTCGGTCTTCAATAATGAAAGTCTGGAAGATTTTCCTTATGTTAAATAGGTCTAGGGTGATATACAGGTCCAATAGGTCTCCAATGGATAGAGGGGTCTGATTAGGGCTAGGTTGGACTTGAAGCATTTGTTTGATGGACTCTAGTGTAATGGTGAATAAGAGTTGCTGATTTGGGGCAACAATAGCTCTTTGGCTAGGGATATAGCAGGGATGACAAAAATGTATGATATCAGGGAATGAGTGGACTTCTAGGAATAAATATTTGGGTAAATTGGATTCCCAAAGGTGGATGTCATTGGCATGGTTAGAAAATCTATCCTTACTCGAGTAGTGAAGCTTAGGGAGGTAGGTTGCAGTAGTAGAATCCTTTATTTGGAAATCCCTATCTACTAGTGTGAAATGGTCGATGTCCAAGTGAGGGGTTGACATAGGTCTCACATTCAAAGAGGTCTGGGAAGCCATTTTTAGGAGCAGGGGTATGAATTGGGCTTGTATAGGCTGTAGAAGTGAGGCTTTGAAAACTCTGGTGCAGTGAGAGGGTGATTTGTAGTTTGCAAAAGAGGGGTTTGGGTATTCAAGTGGAAATACTCTTCAATTTAGGGAAAATTAATTAATTTCAATGAATTAATCTTTGAATTAAATGTACATTTTCAAATTGAGAGGGCCGTTCTAGTCTTTTCTCAAAATACCTGGAAATTGGTGGTTCTGGCTGCAAAATGGTTTTAATGGTAATTGTAGATGGTACAGTGGCTTCATCTATGCACTGGATGCTTGAATTGGGCATCTGGAGCTTGTTCCGGAGATAAACGGTGGTCAGTTTTGATTGCAGAGGCTCAGGGTGGTGTAGGAAAGGCTTAAGTAGCATTCACAGTGCAAACGAGCAAAAATAGTTGAAATGGGCTTCTCTGGCCTTTTAACTACCAACGATTACAATTTGGCATAGAATTAATCAATGAACAGTGGATGGATTTAGCTTTTGGTGGGGAGGCAGTTTCAAGGGCCATCACACAGCTTTTGGTAGGCAGATAGTATTTCCTTGAGAGCATGTGATTTCACCTGGAACTGCCACATAGTAGAATAGGGCCCAGGAAAAACTGCGAATTTCGCATACTCTCAGGCTGGTAAAGGTTAGAGAGGAATGAGCACGATATGGATGTGTGCCGTTAGATCTGGGGATGGTAGATATAATGGTTGTTGTGTAGTGAAGATGCATGGAGGGGAATCTGGATCAGGATTTGCAGGGCCTGGGGGGTTAATTACAATAAATTATAATTAATTAATAACCAAAGCGGGGATTAAATATAAGTGTGGGTTAATGGAGTGTGGACCAGGGTTTATTGTGGTGGGGTTTTCTTAATCGAGGAGTTAAATAAAAAATGAGGGGGCGAGGGGGGGGGGCATTACACTTTGGATAAGGGGGTTTTATGGGTTTTTGAGGTGAAATAAGGAAACTAATAAGGGGGAAGGCGATTTTTTCAATGGGGAATGGGTTTCATACTAGGGAAAAGGGGTTTTGTGTAGGGGGGTGACCTTTGAAGGGTAATTTACTAGGGAAATGTGTGGAACCAAGGGGTAAGGGTCAAAATGAAGGGAAAAGGGTATTTTTATAAGAATTGATGGGATAATGGGGAAATTAGTAAGTATGTAGCAGAGGTGAAATGAAATAAGGGGAAGTTAATCAAATAAGCTTGTGAACATCCTTTCACTCTCATAGACGCTCCTGCACACTGAAACATAGGATTAAGCATGATAAATGTGCTTATGATTTAACAACCTTTTACATCTACAACCTTTCTTCAACCTACCCTTTACTTATCCTAACATTTTTTCTTCATTTTATTGGGTGTATTTAAGCTAGTAGACCCTTTCTTTCCTTTTATTTTGACAAGCAAACTATCTACTTCTAACCTTATAACTTCCAAGGGCTTAGATTAAGTTGATGAGCACATTTTTATTTCTCTACCTAACTACTAATCTGCCAAGGTTAAATAGTTTGGCTAGATCTTTATTCTCTATCTATAAACATGAAATTTAAAGCATGAATTAGTCAAGATTAAGCTATTTGACTATCATGGGTTGTGGCATTTATGACAAGCTTCACACAATCATTATTTTGCACATAAAAGTAAAAGTAGTGGAACTTGAATTTGCACACTTTCGTGATCTATTTTTTGTTTGAGGTTCATATTTTTCACTTTTTTGATATTTTCTTTTTCTTTTTGTCCTTTGATTATTATTTTAGGACATACCCTCTTTATATATTTTTAATTTTTAATATGGAAAACATTTTGCAAAAAGAAAAAGTATGTACAATATTACAAGACTAACCATATCCAATTCAAAATTATGAATCCTATTATTATAGGACCCTAACATGATGGAAAAGATGAGTTGAATTTAAGTAACATCTATTTTATGCTATAACACTACCCTAATCACTAAAAGTACTTCTAAGCTACATAAATAAAATGTGAAGAATAGAAACTAGCATTTTTCTATTTCCAAGAAATCATAAACACAATAGTTTTGGGCTGAGATTGTGAATCCTTCCACCCATTCTCCCATAGGAGAGGTGATTTAGAAGCTTGCAATCATAGGGTTTTATAGCTTAACCTCTACTGAAATGAAAGAAAATATAAAATACTTGGAATAAGGAACAAAACACAAGTACAAAAGAGGGACCTAAGCTTCTGGGTTGGGCCCAAACCTAAGGGTTTCAGCCCTTCGAAACTAAATCAGATGCAACTCAATAACCAACTTCTCATTATCCAATAACGCAAAGGTTTCATACATCATATAAAAGTTAAGAAAATGACAATGTCCAGTTCTAAGCTCAGTAGCTACACCTAGCTGAATCAAAACTTTTAACGCTAATGAGTGTTTCATCTTGTTTATTTATACAAAAGGTTAGCTGATAGAAACTCCCTTGAAAATAGGGGTGATTCACTCCTTGATCTTGGAAATGGTGGATGTTGTCCCTCTTGAGCTTCACTTGTACTAGGAGTTACTCGGCTACCAATGAATTTGAACTGGTGAGAGAGGATGTTGTGATCCCAAGTCGATTTAGGGAATTAAGGAGGTGGATAAACCCCCTAGATATAACAAAAAATGTGAATTACTTCTTTGTATTTTCAAGTGTATGAGTGAAGTTTGATTGATTTTAGGGTTTATAGGTCAATTGTTTTCCTACTGTCACTTGTGAGTGTCTTTGAGTCTCTGGTTTGCTGATGATTAGGTCTGTTCATCTCATAAAATCACTTGAAGCATTGACTTACATTGATTTTAGTTTGTCTTGTGAAAAGTTTTTTTTCTTGTGCATTAGGTCATCTTACATTTTAAATCCATCTTTGTCACTTATCAAACATAGATTATACTGTTTGGTTTGCAAACTGAAATGAAAACATTTGATTATCTATTTGAAAGATAAAATAAGAGACATTTTCATTGAGTGCTTTGAATTTGGTGTTATTTTGATTGATTTCTTGTTTCATTTAGGGGTATTTTGGATCAAAATATTTGTTTTGCTTTAGGTGAAGCTTAGTTGCATATAGATATCTGAAAATCAAAGAGAATCATATAATTAAAAGTGCATCTTAATGAAGTGAAGATCTCTTTTTTCTTTCAATAGATTCCATATTCCTTAGTGAAAGTGAATTTTAGTTTTTCTCTTGCATTTTTCATTTGGAAAAAGATAGTGGAGGCATATTGTTTGATGCAAGCTCTTGTTTTATTCATTAATTGCTTGTACTATCTTCCCTCGTTAGCATAGGATTCATTGAAATTAAAGGTTTCCTTTTTCTCATATAGTTGCATACTAGGATTTAGGTGACATCGTTTGAGCCCAAAATTAAAATATAATTCAAGAAAAACTTTAAGATTTAATGAATTAACCTAAGGAGCATTTTGATCTTAATGAAACATTTATAGTTCTAAGCTAGAGACATGTTCCAACATCTATAAACCTAGCATCTATCATTTACTGCCTGCATTATATCCCAGGGGTGAAATCTCATTATAGTACGGAAGTATATCGAAGGTTCTCTAGTACTCTAGGGTATATCATAGGCACTCTAGTATGGTAAGTATATTAAAACTCTCTCACTGAACAGTTATGCATTAGATAAAACTGACATGGACTTGTGCTCCCCTTACTGTCGAGTATATATTGGGAGACCCCATTAGGTTTCTATCCTTTAGCCATAGGTAGCTGAGTCATCCTCCTAAACATGATACACTAAACACAACATTTGGGGAGATCAACCATCATACGTTAAGTCCTTGGTTTTGGCTAAGGTGTATAAAACGGTTCACGGATACTTGGTAAACCCTCTTGACTAGCACACCCTTTTTTATTTATTTTTTGTTTTAATTTCTAAAATTTAACTTCCTGTGACAACATGACTTACACTTGGAGTTATCCTTGGCCTCATATTACCTAATTAATAGTAAATTTTAAACTGTAGGCTCAAATCAACCACCCCTTTTGTTATTTTTTGAGAAAAGGTCATCATGGCTTAACCACTGGGTTCACCTTACATTTCCCCTTCATCATATAGCACTGAAGGGTCATCACGAATTCATCCTAAGTTTTCATGGTCACTTGAAGACCAAGGTCTTGAACTTGGAATTATCCCAAGTATCCAACCCCTTGCTTCTTGTCCTCCACCTCGAGACCAATCATCATCTCAGGAATCTGAACTAGAAACTCCTAAGAGTCCACAGAGGTTTGTTTTATTCCCTCTAAATACATTTTTTGATCCATTGGTTATATCTCCTCAACAACCTTATAGTCCATACGACAATCGTAGTATGCCTTTGGAGTTATCTCCATGTCCATCTTGGATTCTTCCTCGCCAACTCTTTCCAACCATGGCTTCAGAAGGTGAGTTTCCAGCCTCTTGTCAAGGTCCTCTAGAAGTCTCAGCTACTCATACTTCTAGTGTTGATAATGATTCTGAATATGACTTTCAACCTGAAGGTTATCCGTATGTAGGAAGTGTTGCACCTCCACCACCCCTTGAAAGAAGTGGGCATTTGTTTCCAGCTGGTTATACATCTTTGGCTCAAATGGTTTCAGGTACTCCAAGTGTGTCTTCACTTTCTCACAATCCTATTTGATCATCAGGTGCCATGCCTACTTCGGGTCCATTTGTTTCAAATGTGGCCTCCCAAATTCCTATACCAACTGTAGTTTCATCAGTTCCTCTATAACCGAAAGTCACGGTTAGGGGAATTAACATCGGTATATGTTCCCAAGGTCCTCCATTAAGTGGACAATATGTGCCACCACCTATCCCACCGCATGGGGTGCAACAACCACCTTTGCCTTATGTACCTCCTGTTTCAGGTGGACCTTAAGTGAGTGCACCACAAAATCACGCTATCGGAGCTAGTCACAATCTTGGCAGTATACCTTATCCTAGTGGATCATCAATTCCATATGGATCATGCTAAATCCTATATCAACAACCTATTTCGACTCGGATACCCTACCAGCCGCCATACCCTCTGTATGGCTCTCTACAGCCTCAAAATGCACCCTTTACTCAACAAGAAGGCCCCTGAATGCAACCTATTTCAAATCCCTCATTTGGGGCATCTGGTCAAATGAAATTTGGAACTTATCAGTACCAACCTAGAACTCAACAAATTCCATAAGGACGTTACCAACAACAGCCTTATTTACAACAACAAACTTTTTTCAACAAGGACCTTATGTGCAGCAAGGGCCTTACCAACAACCATTGTAGCATCAAGGAAAACCCTTGCAGTAGCGAAACCAACCTTTATATCGACGAGGTCAACCCTTGTAGCCATAAGGTCAACCCCTGCAACAAGAGGGCAAATAGTTTTATCACTAGGCTAACAATTGAACAACAACCATATAATCCATATACGCATGTAAACTGTTTATTGACTCTATGGTTCTCAACAGCCTATGGCAGGTCAGTATCAACCTTACCCTGGTCAAAACCCACCTTTTTTGGGGTATAATCCACCTTTGTATGGTTAGAATACCCCTCAATGGGGGAAATATCAAGCTCCTTATGGTTAAAATCCACTACTTTGGGGGCAGCACCCATAGCAAAAAGGATGGAATCTACAATCTAGGCCTTATCAAAGGGCCCCCATGCCTTTCAACTCGCAATTGCCATTTCTATCAATGTTGGAACTGTTGGATGTGTCAAGTCTCACTAATGATCCAATACTTAATTCACCTTATTGGCCTCTGGTTTCCACTAAGATTCATGGCAATTTCCTAAAGTTCAAAGGAAAGTTTGGAGAAGACCCCTAGGCCCACGTTATGACTTACCGCTTATGGTGTTCATCCAATTCCTAGGCTAAAGGCTCTATTTGTCTACGCCTTTTTCAATGAACCTTGACAGGTACTACCACAAAATGGCACATTGAGTTACCTCGATGTGCCCATCAAGATTTCAGTTCTTTGGCAATGGCCTTCCTTACTCACTTCTAATTATCGATTCGTTATGAAACTGGTACCTATCTGCATACGTCTCTGAAACATAATACTTTTACCCACATCTCTAATCACATCCATGAATGGAGACATCAGCGTCGCCTTATTAAGTTTCATATAACTAATGATCTGCTAACTGAATGGTTTACCAAATCATTTGTCAACAAAACTTCCGTGGACATATCAATGGGAGGTTGTGTGACTAAAGATCAAGCCATTGCCCATGCCCAATATTTAGAATTGATATATTCCCAATCTGGCAAGTTATATGATCTCTTTCCTGATGCTCCAAGGCCATCTACGGATCCATCATCTTCTAAACCTCTGGACATAACACCTATCGATGGTATTATTGGATCAGTGTCTCGAACTTCCAATAAAGATTCCTCAAAGCAAAAATCTGTTTTGAATACTGTGTCCAATCCTCCTTCGAAACTTGCTTCAAATCATCGTAAAACCTATGAGGTTAATGTTGTTTAGTCTACCATAGTAGAAAAAGCCTCCAAAGGTAAAAAAAAGGGTAAAGGAAAAGAAAAATTTGATACCCCAAAATAAGACCCTCCAAATTCATCTGTTGATGATGCATCAAAATGTAAGCCTAAATATCCTTGCCTCATTTGTGAGGAAGAACACTGTAACAAGGATTGTCCCCATCGTGCAAAAGTTAGTCACTTTTTAAAGGAAGCTTAAGGGACACAACCTATACTAAAAGAAACTTTCCCATCCTAGCAAACCTAATTGGTAGAAAAACCACAATCTTCTACGTCTTCAGGTTCTTAGGTTTACATGAGTGGAATAGTGCCTATTTATGTTGCTATCCGGACAAAATATTATCAAATTCCTCAAAAGAAGACGGTGGAGAAGGAAGTTACTGATACACCTTCTACTTCTAATCCACCTAGTTCTGGTCCTCTTCATATTGAGAGACCTAGTAATGACTCAGTTATTTGACCACCTCCCAAAGGTGTTCTTTGAAAATCATCTTACAATATGAATGCACGAGATGGCCAACATTATAATATTGTCAAAGATTTGGCTCAAGTGCCTTTGGTGATGTCTACCTTGGAATTTCTTCAAACTTTTCCAATGCAGCAGAAATCATTACTATCCGCTATATGCATAATTGTCCCTACGAATTTGAATTTGATCACTTTTGACCTGGAAAATCATGTTCCCCGTCTTCCCCATCAAATTATGTTTTTAGTCCAAGTCATTGTTAAATGGAAGATGATTCAGCGGACTGTGATTGATGAGGGTGCTTCTACATGCATCATGTATGTTTCATGTTGGAAATCCATAGGCTCTCCATCTCTCAACCAATCTCCAATCACCTTAGAAGCCTTTGATGGTAGAGGATCTCGTCCTTACGTATTCTCACAATTTTTCCCATCACGTTCGAAGGGAAAACTGTTGAATTGGAAGTAGAAGTCATGGATGAGAATTTGAATTATAACCTTTTACTTGGATGAAGTTGGACTCATGCTATTTTTTGTGTGCTTTCTTCTTTGTTTCATGTACTCTGTTTTCCTCATGAATGGAAAATATTCATTGTTGATCAATTGACCTTTTTCTCTTCCAATTCTTCGAATGGAAACATCCCATATGTGGGAAATACCAAAATTCCTTATGAGAGCGTTGGGGTAGGTTTTTTTTAAAGATTTTTCTCTTATGGGAATTTTTTCCCTTCCACCTCTTCATGCCATTTCCGTCAACATGATCTCTACTAATTACCTTCCTTGGATCGTTCCATCTCTCGATCAGGTTGATTCTTTTGGTGATGTTATGCTGCTCAGCCTTCTAGAACAAGGTTACTGAGTTGTTGTTTTGGCTTTAGCAGCTAAATCTCAAAATCATACTACTCTTAGTATGCATCTAGATGTGTATTCACAGTCTTCTTGGCTTGGTTCTTGGGATTCTTTGGATCCCTTGAACGATACATTTCTGCTTGACGAGAGTATCACTGAGGTTATGTCTCTTGATGAAATGCCCTGGAATGATTCTCATCAACATTCCTAGTTTCTTCCAAGTCTCGGTGAGATTTCATCTTGTTTGGATACCTTTGTTTCCATACACCTACCCATCCACTTCAAACACCCATCTTGGTGCATGAATTTTTTTTTGAGGGAAACATGGAAAACATCACTGCTGCCTTTTCCTATTCACATTTTAGTCCAACCTGAGATTATCAAAATATTTCAACTAGAGATATATTTTTTGTGTGATGAGATTAAGATTTTCTTCCCTTCTTTTATGAGATATTCTCACGGAGTCTTTACCATTCTCCCATTATTGCAATGGGGTCTTCATCCTATGACTCGTAACCCCCACTCGCCCGAGGGGCATAGGGGCACTGTCACTTATGTGTGCTATTCCACTATTTGGCCGAGTCGATGCTTACACGTCATGCCAATAGTGAAGCTTCAGTTTTATTCTTTGTTGATCGATTACCCAAGACTTCCAAAAATGGGCTCAATCTGAAAATTTTTACGCATGTTCCGTGTAAGCACTTATGTACATTATTGTGTGTTCTCATTAGTGTGCAGTGTGATTTTGGTGTGTTATTTTGTTTTTGTGAACCTTTTCCTTTGCTTGCCTTGTGCTCTACTCGGTTTGCAAATGTCATCCAACCATTATGTCGGTATTGCTAATGGTGCTTGTCATAGTACACAAAATCTATCTTTCGTTGCATGGGAAATCTATGACCCTAATGGTGAGTTAGTGAATTTTCAAGGTATATGTTTAGGTTGGACGACTAATAACATTTCTGAATATAGTGCAGTCATCGAACTTATGTCAGAAGCTATCACTCTTAGCATTAGAGAGTTAATTGTAAAATTGGATTCACAACTCATTGTACAACTTAATGGACAATCTTCAGTTAGAAACCCTCAAATTTTGAGAATGTATTTGTGAGTTCATTTATTAGAATGAGAATTTGATTTTATTAATTATCATCACATTCCAAGATGAATGAACACACTAATAGATGCATTGGCTAATTATGTGTTAGATAGACATTTTCAAAACTTGTAAATCATAGAACGTAACACATTGGATATGGTAAACAAGAAAACATGTGTAATATGTATATATATATTATATATATAATATATATATATCATATATATATATATATATTATTATATATATATATATATTATATATTATATATATATATATATATACCGAGTGTTTGAAAAGAGTTTTCTACATCAAAATAACAAAAAAATTGTTCTGAGACACTTGGATTTACAAGCCTACATAGTGTATAAAGTAAAGTAGAAGTTGGCTATTTGCTCACATGTTGCTCAAGAGAGCATGAGACAACCCTAATGACTCGGCCTAGCAACCGACGTTTTTATATACCTAGGGGTGATAATATGGGGTACCAAGGGAGGTACCCAAGGTAATAATGGGATGGGCCATAGTAATAAATAAGGTGGTTAACCCATATCATGTAAGGGACCACAAGTAGTTAGGAATAATGTAATGGGCCCATGGTATTAGTCGATGGTATGAGGGAACCATGGTAATGATCTATGGTATTGTATGTATGAGGCCTATATAGAGGTTAGAGACTCCATGTCAAGACATATTGAGAAGGATTATTGTATGAACAAGCATATGGCCTATGGAGTGTTCTCCTTCCTTAAGGAGTGAATGTATGGTGTTGCCCTACCTTAAGGGTTTGATCAATAAAGAAGTATTTCTATCTATTTCAGATCTTGTTATTATTGGGTATATTTGTTATTTCTCATATATTCTGGGTCAGATATACAACAAGTGGTATCAGAGCTATAACAAATGGTATCAGAGCTATAACAAGTGGTATCGGAGCACTTTCTTGGGCAAAACAAAGGAGATTTTTTTTTATTATTTTTTGCAGGGCTTCAGGGGTGGCGAGTTTGCAGATCAGATCTGTATGTTTTGGTGCAAGATCTGTAAAATATAATTGTAGATCTAGATTCTAAGTGAAAAAATACCCGATTTCAAAAACAAAATCGGTCAAATCGGAGTCTGGATGAAGGAGATGTCATTGAATTAAAAATCAGTGGGGTTGCAGACAATTTTTCGGGGCAGTGAATTTGCGGCGCAGATCTGGACATCCTGATGCAATATCTGCAAAAATCTAATTGTAGATCTGGATTCTTTGTGAAAAAATACCCAATTTCAAAAACAAATTCAGTTGAATTGGAGCCCAGATGAGGGAGATATCGTTGATTTAAAATCAGCTCTTTTTTGAAGAAATTTTGGTGATGGCGGGAGAGTTGCAGCGTAGATATGAAATTCTAGTGTCTGGATAAGAATTTCTATCACATGGGCAGATGCAGAATGGTTGTTCCATTTCCAAAAACAAGTCATAATAGGGATTCTGATCAATATTGATGGAATTGTGACCATTTCAAATTTTCACCAATTTTTTTGTGATGGCATACCTAGATCAGAAATTGAAAGACTTGTATAAATTTGATGGCTCTCATCCAGCCAAATGGCTAGTACAAATGGAAAAATATTTCAAATTGGATCACGTCTATGATGATGACGCTCAGTTTATGATGGGAAGCATGTACTTGGACAATGAAACACGACAATGGTGGCAAGGGCATCAACATGGCTATGGAAGGTTCTTGACTTGGGACACCTTCAAAAAAGCTCTTATGGATCACTTTGACCGTAAAATTCTTGTGGATAAGCTCACACAGACAGACACACAGCCTAGCATAGATTTTATTTTTACAGGAAAGAGGGAAACCAAGGAACCTAAAGGGTTATTTTCTGTTGGTATCTCCTTATTACAGGTTCATGGATTGATTCAAAAAGAGAAGATCATTGTTTCTATAAATCCTAGTTGCAAGCATAATTTCATCAATGTTAATTTGGCAAAAAAATTACAAGTTCCCACAAAACACATTGAAAACACACTGGTGGATGATGAGGATGTCCAAGTGTATAAGGATTTGAAGATTTCTATGGATAAGTATGTGTTGCATGGTTATTTTTATACTTCAGAGACAGATAAATTGGATGTTGTTTTGGGATACCCGTGGATGGAATCAGTGGGTACTATAAATATTAATGTGCAGAAGAAATTCTTGAAGCTCTAGTATAAAAAGAAGAAAATTACATTACAGGAAATTTCCATCAATAAACAGGTAGAGTCCACGGAGGTTGACGCAGAAGATGTTCTAGGGACTGACATATCAGATGATGAGCAGTTGATGGTCGACAATCAAACACAAATAGAGGCTGAAGCTGAAAAGGTAACAGGTGCTGACACATCTGATGAGGGTTCAGTGGTTGAAGTCATATTGGAAAAGAAGACACCACAACAAGCACCACAACAGGGTGAATTAAAGAAAAAGACACAGTGGGTTAAAACTTCAACATATCATCACCCACATCACCCCGCAAGAAAACAACCAACAAGATGACAACCAATTAGCCACAAGGACAACAACCATCGTATGACGGATAGCGAGGAGCGAAGATCCACCTACTACACATCAACACAGAAGAGCTGCCATGGTCAACTTCCATCTCAAGCAAGCGAGGAACCAGCAAGATCGAGGGTTCACCTTTCTCTTGGATGGCTAGATGCACGTGCATGGTACCAGTGGACTGCTCTTTTGAGTAGATATTATTATTTGACGGTGGGAGAGTAGCAGCGCAGATCTGGAATTCTAGTGCCTGGATCAGGATTTTTATCACATGGGCAGTTGCAGAATGATTGTTCCATTTATGAAAATAGGTAATAATAAGGATTCTGAGCAATATTGACGAAACTGTGACAATTTCAAATTTTTGCCAAGTTAGTGAATTTTTTCTCAAAACCCTCTTCATGATGACTCTACATTTTACAAGAAAACATGATGGTCCTACTATTGAAGAATTCATACAAAGATACAAGTCCACATATGGGACATCTTGGAAGCTTCCAATGCTGTTTAATATGATAAATGAGGCTCAAAAATGGAATTCATCACTTGACTACCAGTAGTTGATCACACTTTCAGATGCAGAATTTGAAAAAATCTTTTTCGACAAATGGTCTCGGGCTAGAACAAAGGAGAATGAGACACACAAGGGGTTAATTTCTACGGGTGTCTCCTTATTACAGGTTCATGGATTGATTCAAAAAGAGAAGATCATTATTTCTATCAATCCTCGTGGTAAACATAATTTTATCAATGTTAATTTGACAAAAAAATTGCAAGTTCCAACAAAACACATTGAAAATACACAAGTTGATGATGAGAATGTTCAAGTGTATAAGGATTTGAAGATTTCTATGGATAAGTATGTGTTTCATAGTGATTTTTATGCTTCAGATATGGATAACATAGATGTTGTTTTTGGATACCCTTGGATGGAATCAGTAGGTACTATCAATATTAATGTACAGAAGAAATTCTTGAAGCTCTGGTATAAAAAGAAGAAAATTACATTACAGGATATTTCCATTAAAAAACAGGTAGAGTCCAAGGAGGCTGAAGCAGAAGATGTTCCAGGGTCTGACATATTAAATGATGAGCTAGTGATGATAGAAAATCAAACACAAACAGAGGCTGAAGCAGTAAATGTTACAGGTGTTGATACATCAGAGGAGGGCTCAGTGGTTGAAGTCATATTGGAAAAGAAGACACCACAACAGGCACCACAATAGGGTGAATTAAAGAAAAAGACACCGTGGGTTAAAACTTCAACATATCATCACCCACATCACCCCGCAAGACAACCATCAAGATGGAAACCAAGTAGTCACAACCCCTGTATGACGGATAGCGAGGAGTGAAGATCCACCTACTACACATCAACACAGGAGAGCTACCACGATCAACTTCCATATCAAGCGAGTGAGGCACCAGCGAGATCGAGGGTTTACCTTTCTCTTAGATGGCTAGACGCACATGCATGGTATCAGTGGACTACTCTTTTGAGTAGATCTTATTATTTGTGTTCTTCCCATGTTTCGGGGACGAAACATGCTTAGGGGGTGGAATGTTATATACCTAGGGGGGATAATATGGGGTGCCAAAGGAGGTACCCAAGGTAATAATGTAATAATGGGATGGGCCATAGTAATAAATAAGGTGGTTAACCCATGTCATGTAAGGGACCACAAGTAGTTAATAATAATGTAAGGGGCCCATGGTATTAGTTGATGGTATGAGGAAACCATTGTAATGATGCATGGTATTGTATGTATGAGGCCTATATAGAGGCTAGAGACTCCACATGGAGGGATATGAAGAGAAGTATTCTTATATGAATGGGTTGTGGAGTGTTCTCCTTCCTTAAGGAGTGAATGTATGGTGTTGCCCTACCTTAAGGGTTTGACCAATAAAGATTCATTTCATATTATTTCTGGGTTTATTTGCATTATCTTGTACTTTCTTATCAGATCTATAATATTTATGGGTTAGATCCACAACAATACCCATGCGTAGCTGAAAGATCTGTGCCATAAGATGAAAAGTCTGAAGTAGGACAGGACAGTTCAACCAGATGTACGTGAAGAGGTATGGTGTGTGAAATGCAAGAGTCAGGGTCATGACAAAGGCCTCTTCCTAGTCTTCACAAATTACCTTGCAGGAGGAGGACCGATGCCTTTAAGGCCGAAAGCTCAAGCAGGACCTAGTGCAGCACTTGCTTTATGGTGCGCTATTTGTCAGGTACCCAGAAAACATGCCACAGATAACTGTCAACTGCTACAGAAGTATGTGCAAGCACCGCAATAGTTGTTCTACATCTTTTGTAGGTCAGTAGGACATGATGAGTGTACTTGTAGGAGCTATGAATTGATGATGGATAGAACTCCTGCCTATAGGTTTAGGCCGAAATGCATCCCCTTGACCAGAATGCAGGGATGGTGCAGATAGGATTTTAGGGGCGCAGACGAGGCCAAGGTGGAGGAGGACTAGGTAGAGGTCGAGGATAGTTTATTTGCTACAATTACGGAGGACCAGGACACTATTCCCGTGACTGCACTAATCCAATGCATCCATCATGGAAGTATTGCATGTTGTTTGATCATGAAATAGAAAATTATCCAACATTGATAGCTAGGATATGTGCAAAGAGGCTCTACCACCTCTCCTGACTTAGAACCTGCAGATGATGAGGTCTGAGCCATGCGAGGAAGATCCAAACGTAAATATAGTGCTCCAGAGTGGAATCGCAATGGGAGATGACAAGAGGAAACAACTAGAATACAGTATGTGGCTTCGAAAGGCCCCAACAAAAGAGGTTGAGTTTGATTTGGAGCACGCTCAGGAAGCCTTCATGGAAGCTAAGAAGAGCTTCACTAAGGCCTCCACTTTAGGAAGCAAAGATAAGCCTAAGCCCGAAATAAACCCCTCTATGCTCACAACTTTCTTGGAAACCTGTAAGTTACTGCATGACAATAAGGTTGTAAAAGGGCTATAGGAACCCATCAATAGATGCACTGGAACCACGCGAGGTGAACCACGCATAGTGAAAAATATTGGCAAGAATAAGACAAGGATGGGATAGGAGATGAGACTGACCGCACAAATAGCAGAGTATGAAATGGATCAGGCCATTTTGGACTTGGGGTCAGATGCGAATGTCTTAATGAAGTAGACATGGGAGCGAATGGGGCGACCTGCACTGCAATGGTCTCTGATTCAGCTAAGGATGGCGAATCAATAGAAAATAATACCCATGGGGCGGCTATAGGGAGTGACTGTGGATATTGAGGGAGTGAGTGCGCTGGAAGATTTTGAAGTAATAGAGATTATGGATGACAGCAATCCCTACCTTGTGCTCTTGGGTGTTAGAAAATTATATATTATAGAGCAATGGAACACATAAAATATTGTAGAAATATAAACACAGAAAATGCATAGAACAAGAGAGACACAGATATACATGGTTCACTCAGTTTGGGCTACGTCCACGGAGAAACAACCAGTCCTTCCATTTAAATTATCCAAAAAACTAAAGAGATACAAACTACAGCATATTCGCTGTAATTCCCTCTTTTCTCTCAATCTCCTCTCTCTTCCTCACTCAGAATATAGATCTACATAGACGCAATATGATTCCATCATATATAGCGATGGGGTTCCTTCTAGGGAAAAAAGCCCTAAATTAAACATAACTTCTACAGTCAGATCTTTGCCTAATGAATCACCTAGATTGACTACGAAATTACAACATTTTACAAGAAAATTTTACATCTATTCTTAGCTTCGGGGGCACTTCCCCCGCCAAGGGGGGGCTTCCAAAGGTCGCAACCACCCCCCCTGGACCCCCCTATAGCGAATATTTTACGGGCGGTGTTGCCGCCCCATTACGAACTGGGGTCCAATGTGGCGATATCTTTGCATACAAAAGATAATTAGGCTCCACACCCAACAATCTCCCACTAGGAGACTGATTATAGCAACTCCACCACTGCTTCATTTGCTGGACAGTGACTCCAATTTGGACCTGGCTATTTCTCATATTCTTCATCATACTTGAAGACCAATTGAAACTGAGCAGATTCTCAGTTTCTCCTTGGTTACAAATTTTGTTAACATATCTAGAGGATTTTGGCTAGTGTGTATCTTTCCCAGCTTCAACTGTCCATCTTCCAACGCTGACCGTATGAAATGGTACTTGAGCTGTATATGTTTAGTCTTGGAATGAAATGTAGAATTATTTGCAAGATTTATGGTACTATGGTTGTCACTATATAACTTGCCAAACTCCTACTTGTTACCCAATTCATCTAGAAACCTTTGTAACCAAATCATTTCTTTACTAGTCTTTGTAGCAAAAACATACTCTGCTTCTGTTGATGAGAGTGAAACAACACTTTGCAATTTTGGGACCCAATTGACAACTGTTCCACCTATAGTAAACACATACCCTGTTGTGCTTCTCCCGCTATCTCTATCACCTACCATATCTGCATCAACTTATCCCTGTAGAGCAATGTTTGAACCACAAAAACATAATGCTCGATTTGTGGTACCTCTCAAATACCTAAGAATCCACTTCACTACCATCCAATGTTATTTTCCTGGATTGTTCATGTACCTGCTTGCAACTCCCATTGCATGTGCAATATCAGGCCTTGTGCAAACCACTACATACATTAAGCTTCCAACTGCTGATGCATATGGAACTTTAGACATATGAGCTATTTCTTCTTAAGTCTTGGGACACTCCTCCTTACTTTATTTGAAATGGCTAGCGAAAGGTATACTAATTGGTTTTGCATTCTGCATATTAAACCTTTTCAACACCTTTTTCTATATACTCACTTTGAGACAATGTTAATTTTTGATTCTTCCTGTCTCTAGTTATTCTCATACCAAGGATTTGTTTTGTACCACCCAAATCCTTCATTGTAAATGAGTTTGCCAATTTTATTTTGAGTGCATTTATTTCTTGCATGTTAGAACCTGCAACAAGCATGTCATCTACATAAAATAACAATATAATATAGATGCCATCATTTTGCCTTTTGAGATAAACACAATGATCAAAGTGACATCTAGTATAACCTTGTTCAGACATAAACCGGTTAAATTTTAGATACCACTGCCTTGGAGCCTGTTTTAAGCCATACAAACTCTTCTTCAACCTACACAGTAGTTTATCCTTCCATTTTACCTCATATCCTTATGGCTGTGGCATATATATCTATTCCTCCAAATCCCCATGGAGAAAGGTTGTCTTTACATATAACTACTCAAGATGAAAATATTCAGCTACTACTAGACTTAAAATAGTTCTGATTGAAGTCATTTTAACAATAGGAGAAAATATCTCATCAAAGTCTATACCCTTTTTCTGTGCAAACCCTTTCACCACAAGTCTAGCTTTATACCTTTTTCTACCTCCATCTTCTTCCTTCAACTTGTAAATCCATTTATTATACAATGATGTTTTACCTGCAGGCAACCTGACTAAGTC
>APFE031597823.1:49752-74591 GCA_000404065.3 Pinus taeda
GATTCTCAAATCTTAATGACTAAAACAATGCAAAGAGACCAAAACAGGGAAAATTTTAAGAACCCCCCCTAAATTTATAAGTATAATAAATGGGCGAATCTCCATGGTATATAGGAAAAATGGAAGGCGATTTTATCAAAAATATAATATGTATATATAATTTTTTGGCGAATCTCTCACTAGGAATGGCGAATATTTTACTCAATTATAAAATCTTGTAAGATCTTGGTATTACCATGGGTTATCATAAACCTGGAGCTTGAAAATTACTATTAGTAGTTTATAAAAATTAATAAAATTAATAGTTGATTTGTATTTTATTTTTTATTTTAACCAAGCTAAAATGTTTAACATACATTAAATTACAACATCCACCAAGCCCCGAGAGAGATCAAATATTTTTTCACTCTATGCTAGTTTTCATATCAAGATAGTTGATACCTCTCGGGGGTTAGTAGATCCAAAGTAAAGATGGATCTATGCTGGTTTAATTCCCCCATTTACATAGGCTACATTCCAGGTGAATACCATGGTTCAATACCATGTGCCATTTTGGTGAATACCATGGGTCAATACCATGTGCCATTTTTATTTTTATTAATACTAATATTAGGGTTAATAATGTTTTTTTGCATGGTATTAATAACAATCTAGTCCATGGTATTTGTCCCATAGTATTTTGCCCACAGTTTTCACCTAAATATAATGCATTTTTTGAGTGTTCGTAAATATAAGGTGACTTATGGAGTAAATATAAAAAAATGTTTTATTTGTTTACCATACCTCGTTCAGTTATATTTTTATTAATTTACCATACCCCTTTTAAAAATATGGTATTTGGCCCATAGGATTCACTTAAATAAAACCTCCTTCTTTAGCCTTCATAAATAGAATGAGGGTTATGGACTAAATATAAAAAGAGGTTTTATTTATTTACCATATGTCTAGTTTATTTATATTTTTATTTATTTACCATACCTTTTGAGTAAGTATAAAAAAAGGTTTTATTTATTTACCATACCTCCACTTTACTTATATTTTTATTTACCCTTGCATGTATATAAGGTGACTTATGGAGTAAATATAAAAATTGTTTTATTTATTTACCATACTTCTCATTTATCTATATTTTTATTAATTTACCATACCTCTTTTATAAATATGGTATTTGGCCCATAAGATTCACTTAAGTAAAACCTATTCTTAAAAATGGGCGAATGGATTCACTTAAATAAAACCTATTCTTGAAAATGGGCGAATGGAAGGTTGTAACTCCTAATTTCAAGGGCTAAATTTACTTTTTTTACCCTCTCCCACAAAATAAGGTGGGCTATTTAAGGTGATTTGTAAAAATGTACTATGATACAAAATATTTGCCCACTAAAAATTTAAAACCCCTTAATTTCGCCAAAGGACGAACATTCGCCCCTAAAATTTTCTATGTTTGGCACATTTTGACCAGTCTTGGGAGATTTGATGTTTGATAGGACAAATGAACTCCAAATTCGAAAATTCTAGTTGGGTTGGAAAGTAGACTCAAATACCTTTCCAACAAGCTATCTCGTGCCCAATTTGGACACCAGAAAGACTTCCAAAAGTCTCCTGCAAAAAGTGCTAAACACAGGCTCTATGCGCCGCGTCTTCCCTATGCACTACGCCAGTGTATTTTTGCACTGAGAAATGCAGCCCAATGCACTACACTTTCCCTATGCACCGCACCAGTTGCCCAATGTGCCACGCCACCAAAAACTTCAAAAACTTGCTTAAAATTGCCTGAAACCTATGGATCATCACTTGTTCAAGTAGGTTAACCCTCTGTCATTGCTTTTCATCCAAATTCGATGGTGGTTTGATGGTGTTTGTTGTATGGTGAGTGTTCAAAAGAAACCAAACCCTACCTTTGAAATTTCTCAAAGCAAATTGCTGCCTAGGGTTTCAAACTATTGTTTTGTTACCAAATCCATCCTTTGTTCCCTCACCACTCCCTTATTCCATTTTTATCTTGATTTCCCTATCCCTAAACTCACATATCCCTAAAAGGTTCCCTAATCTCATATCCCAAATCCCATTTCCCAAAATTCCACATACAAATTCCCAAACCCTAGATACTCATTCCTAAACCCTAATCGTTATCCCAAAATCTAAAAACTATCCCTAAAACCCTTCTATTCCCCAAATTTCAGTCAGCAACATTTCTAAAACCCCTCTTACCTTCTCCCTCCACAGTCCCTCATACATTCTTACCCTTGGTGGCAGAAAACTAAAATCACCATAACTCTCTTCATAGTCATCAAGAAAACTCACACATTAGCAAGCATCGTGAGTTTTAGTTGGAGAGGACTAATATCCACTTGGAGAGGAAACTAAAAAAGGCCATCAATGAGAAGAACATGCTTAGAAACCTCTCATATTATTACTTGTCGAGGAACATGGTGTGCCAAGCTAGAACAAGGAGTTTAAAGGCAAAATTGAAGAAGACAATAAAGAAGCAAAAGAGGCAAAAAGAGCATGATTGTCTTCAGATATTGGCCGAAGCCTCTTTGGCCTATCATGACACTTGATAGAGGAGGTACAGTCCAAATTTCAAGAAATTTGGAGCACATTTTTGCATTTTGAAATTTTTTACACAAAAAACAGGGTTTTTCTCCCTATGCGTTGTGCCACATGGCGCGTACTTTTCCTAGGGAGCTCCAAATGGCAAAAAGTTTATATTTCTGGATTTGGCATGAAAAATCATGACTACTGGTGCATGGCCAAGAAATTTGGGAAACTTTTGAGTCCCCAAAAGGTCAAAAAACACTCAAAAAATGACCTCACTGCCCCTATTTTGACACATAGGAAGCAGTCTTGGGAGATTGCCGTTTTGGAGGGGCAAATGCACATCAAATTGAAAAATGCCACTTGGGTTGGAAAGCAGACAGGCAGGGCTTTCCAACAAGCTAACTTCGGTGTAATTTGGACTTCAGGAAGTTCCTTAACCTCAGCCTCAAAGTGGCGCGATGCATATAGGATTTGGCACGGCGCACGAAGGATTTTTGCCAAATTTTTCACCTTCCAGCTCAGAAATTCGGCCAGTTTGACTAGTTTTGCTTCCAGATGTAATTTTTGACCCATATTGATGTAACTTGATGATTATGATGTAATTTTGGCACATATTTACTTGTTCTAGATGATTCATTCACTAAAAAGTGAAAATTAAATGAATGAATCAGTTTCCTAACATATAGAGGCAAGTTGTTTTGACTGCCTAGATTTTAGTTCCTTGTTTAGAATTGGTTGAAACAGCTCCTAGAATGATGAGCTCAACCCCTAGAGGCATGGGAATGGGTTGAGCTAGTCTATATCATGTAATCTTTCAGTCATTTTTTAGGGTTGGACACTTGGGATTGCTTTGGCATATCATTGTACATATTTTCTCAGCATTTTTGGCTTAGGAAAGACCCAGGTTTTGCAGCACTGTTTGGGATCCATGTGGCTTTCTATTTTGATGGTGTGCTTATCTCAGTAATTGTAAGTTTTTATGCGTATCATTTTCCTTACTCTCATCTTCTGCAATTGAATAAATGAAGTGATTAAGGTAGAATCCATTGATTGCTATGCTCTCCCTTTGAATTTGTTTAATTTTCCATGTTTTCATCTATTTAAGGAGAATCCTTTAAACCTTCTTGCTCTCCTTAGCTCCTCAAGTCTGATCTATCCATTCATTCCTTTTAAAAGCATCAAGATGATCGCCTTCCTTGCCCCAATCAGATCTCTGCAAAAACTGTGCCTCATCCCCAAGCCCAAATTTTCCTTTCTCTATTCTAACACAAAAACCCCCAAAAACTCAAATTAAACCCTTGTACTTCATACCTAGCCTAAAATTGGCTTTTATTTTAGTCATCTCCAGCCCATTTGATTATCTTTTGCTGAGATTGACCCGGAGAGAGCCCTCTCCTATCCTCGTAGGGCTAGCTACGAGGCTGAGCATGGTTTGATGTGGACCTAGAATCTTACCTTTTCAGCCTGAGGTAACTCTAGGCACTAACACCCTTAATCCCTTCATAACCCTGTTTATCCCTTTTTCCTTTAATCTTCGAGCATTGTTTAACACTAAAATCCCAATAGCACTGTGTAAATCATATTAACCTATGTTTTTTATTACAACACCGTGTATGTAATATGATTCATAACCTTAAGCTTTAATTAAAGCCCGGGCCTACCCCTTACCTATCATGTTGCCTGTCACATTAACCAAAACTCAGGCTTAATTTTCTTCCATTTGATCCTCCGCCCATTGATCCCACATTGTACACAAATCCCGCTCCATCAACCTGCATGCATCTAAACCACGGGGAAGTGGTATTCCGACAACCACGTGTACGAGACCTATCAGTGTACCTGGTTCCCCGCTCATTAACTGTTGATCTCCTCCGCCTCCTGTTAACCGTCAAATCTTGCCGATCATGATCTGGCAGCCCTCACTCACCCTGTGCGTCTATCTCCCGATAACCTTCATAATTAAATCTTAGCCATTGATTTTTATCATCCGACGGCCCTCGATCACCCGATCATCCATTCCTCCATTTCTCCTATCAATTGATCTCGACCATCGGTATATGTGATCCGACGGTGCATATTCACTCTGCCCTGTCTGCCCATCACCTTCCGTCAGCATATCTTGATCGTCCAAGAAATTCATCCGACGGCCAGTGTTCCTCTTCATCTGGTCACCCTTTTTTATGCGAATTGCTGTGTTTTTGGCCAATTTTGGGTGCGCGAAGAAGAAAGTTAGGATCCATCTACCGGCATTTAATCATCAGCTACCATAGTTAAGGAACAGCATGGCCAAGGACAAAGAGAATGCTCCTCGAGCAGTTCAATGACAACAATAGTTATTGAAAATTATGAAGTTAATATGTCAACTGTTCAGGAAGGACTCTGAAGTACAAAAAGAGCCATTTTGTTCATTTAAAATAGCCAGAGTGTATCAGAGAACACATACACTTTGAAAATGTGGTTGGTGATCCATTAAGACACCTCAACGCAAAGCTTAATAAAGATATTTTGTAAACAGATTCTATATATACCCAGAGACATGATGTAATCAGTTGATGAGTGTTAGATGAATGCTAGTATGTTGTAAGTTTCAACTTCTGGAGACTGTAAATACTATGAGACCTGTAGCATCTGGTCTTCATTTCCAACTAATAGAAGCTTCTTTTGCTGTCATTTTCTCACTTTTCACTTCTCCTATGTTCCAGGCTGTGCCTGTCATGCAGTATTCCATGTGCTGTTGATTTTTAGTAGCAGAGGGGCTGTCATCCCACCTCTGTGTTAGAACTTAGCCGTTTCATTATAATTTTCTCGCAGGTTTCTATTGTTTCAATACATAGAGAGTTGTCATCGTGTCTTTGTGTTAGATAACAGATTTGCAGACCTCCTAATTGGTTGCAATCGGACATCACGGGGTCATGTGCATCTGCTGGTGCATCCAATGTTCTTCATTTATCACTTTTACCTTAAGCTGTGAGTAATTGGTGGTTGAAAGCCTTGTAGTTTGGGGGTGTTCACCCAGGTCTACGATTAGTCATAGTAGGAGTGGTTATATGGCTTGAATGTGTAACATTTCTTTTATTCATCCATCATTTTATCCAACATTTTGTTGAGTTTGTAATGTTCTTGAGCATCACTGGTATATGACGTAGGTGAGTTTCTTGGGTTGATAACATTAATTGGCACCGTTGCCGGGGAGAGGAGAATCAAAGTTCATCTTACCTAGGAAAACGACATAGTTTCAAGCTTTGATGACAGACAAGGTTTGAACACAGTTTATGGTTGTAATCCTCTGTTTGGCGACTCCATTTGAGGAAGACTAACCTTTGGCTACTCCATTTCAAAGATCTGGCTCAGTTTGTGAGACATACTTGAAGAAATCCTCAGAAATCTCCAGCTAAACCATTGCCTGAACCTGAGAGGACTGTCAAATCGAAGAAATCTTCATAGAAAGGGGCGTCGGGATTAGGTAAGCCCATGAAATATTATGTTTCTCTGCAAGAGGAAGTTTTGGTTGAGAGTAACCAGTTGGAAGAATTAGAACCTTTATTTGCTAGTGAAGAATCACCTGCAGTGATTCGAACGGCTCCTTGTACAATTAGTTCCACTTTGGATATCAGTCCAAAGATTGCATCCCATACTATCCATAACATCCCTGTATCTCTGCCATCCATCTCATTGTTTCATACTATTTAGTCTACCAGTAGTCTTCTACATATTCCAATCATGGCAGGACAACAAACACCTACTACGATAGAAAGAATTGTAGCTTCTAGATATGGACCTCTAGTCTTGCCTGTCACTCTTAATCCTATGCGTGTGGGAGAATATCAAAAATATATGCCTAAATTCACTGGCACAGAGGGAGTAACAACAGAAGAGAACCTTGAAGCTTTTTACAATTATGCTGATAATTTGGATATAAGTGAGAATGATGTATGGATGAGAGTTTTTGTCTAGAGCCTTGATGGAGAGGCTAGGAAGTGGTTCAAAGAATTACCTGAGATATCCATAACAGATATAGAAGCATTAGATGATGCATTTTTGAAGTAATGGGGAGATAATAAGGACTTGCTGTATTACCATACTAAGTTTGGCAACTTAAAGAAAGAGAGTGGGGAATCATTGCTCGATTTTAATAAAAGATTCAACAGAATGTATAGTAAAATACTAGCTGAGGTAAAACCAACTCCTACATTAGCCAAACTTACATATGCCAATGCTTTTGACTCTGATTTTTGCTTGTTGTTAAGAGAAAGAATATTTTCCACGCTGGCAGACATGCAGGATGCAGTCTTAGAAGTAGAATCCAATATTATGGCTACAGAGAAACTTAAAGGCCATTCTGATAGAAGAAGGCAGAGAAGCGAGGCTTCTTATTCATCTGCCTCAACTTCAGAGCCTGAGTTAGATAAAATGACCAAGATGATAGAGTCATTGGCAGCTGAAATTACTAAGCTAAAGGTTGAACAAAATTAAGGGAAAACAAGGAAGCAGAACACATTTTCTCCAAGAAACCAGAATCCATTTAGAAGAGCAAATGACCAGTTACAAATAATGCAGAAAGGTGAAGAATTAAAAGAAGAATAGAAAGTTAAAGCTCCTTTCCAAACTGTATTCATGGAGGATGAACAGTTTGAAGAAGATGAGGATGAAATACATTGCATGGAAGATAAAGGCAGTTTGCCTTCTTGACACTGACTGAATATGAAGAATATTTGCTGCAAGAACAACAAAATTTGTGGGATAGAGAAGCTGTTCTGCAGGCCGGCAAACAACAAAGATATAACCTGAGGTCGAATGTAAAGAATGTCAAGGAGCACCCCACCTAGAGAGCTGCTGTCCAAACAGAGTCACAAAATATCAGGCAGAGAAGACCAGCAGCTGATCCAGTCATCCTCAGAGCTCCAGTTCAAGAGGTAAAAATTTCTGATAAGTCATCTGCTTCTTTTAGCTTTGAGTCAGAACTTCAAAAATTGAAGATATATGTGCCTCTGGTCGAGTTGGTGAAGAGTGAAATATTTAGAAAACCTATCTTTGAGGCCCTTGAGTTAGAAAACAAACAAACCTCCACTGTCTCTGTCAATTTGCAAGATGAGAAGCCTGCCATTGTGCTTAGTCCTATGATTGAGCCTGGTAACAATAATTCTCCATCTTTTTATGTCTCATTGAACAATCATGACAAAATCCTCCACAATTACCTGCTAGACACAGGGGCCAGTCACGATCTAATGCCTAAAGCTGTCATGGAAGGGTTGGGCCTTGACACCACTAGACCATATCATGATCTATTCTCTTTTGACTTAAGGAAGGTGCAATGCCTTGGATTGATTAAAGATCTGGTCATTACCCTAACTCAGCTGCCCATGAAAAGTATGATGATGGATATTGTGGTAGCAGATGTGCCTCCCAAGTTTGGCATGCTGTTGTCAAGAGGGTGGATTAAGAGACTAGGTGGGACACTACAAAATGATCTATCTTATGCTACTGTCCCAGTATTTGGAGGAGAAAGTAGGAGGTTATATAGAGAAGCACAACTGGTATATATTATCAGTGATGAGAAGAACCCCACAAACCATCCTATATATGCAGTGGACACTGATTTTGGAGCATGCATTCTCCAAATAGAAGAATCTTAGAAGGCCAAAATGCAGATCAGGAAACCAACAGTTTAGGCCGAGCAGGAGCAAGGAAGTTAGGTTTGGGAGATGTTCTTTAATGGAGCATGTACCAAGGAGACTTTGGGAGTAGGGGTGGTGCTAGTATCTCCAAAACAAGAAAGCATTCAATTATCTTTTAAGCTGGCTTTTCAAGTCATAAATAATATAGCAGAATATGAAGCTCTGCTATTGGGCCTTAATGCAACAAAAGGCAGAGGGATAAAAAATCTGAAAGTATTTGGAGATGCTGATATGATAATTCAGCAAGTTAATAAAACATTTTAGGCAAAGCACCTAAGGCTAAGAACATACAGAGATGAGGTATGGAGAATTGGACAATCTTTTGATTATTTCGGTATTTCATATATCCCTAGAGCCCAAAATAAGCTGTTGATTCCCTTGCTATTTCTGCTAGTTTATTTATTCCCCCAATGCCTCCCAGGCTAGTGTATGAAGTCCAAATGAAGTACAGACCATCCTTGCTCGTCAATTTCCACAATTAGAAAGTTTTTAATGATGATGATGAGATTAATAGGTTCTTGCAAGTCATTGATGAATTTTCTGAGATGCAAATTGACCAAGAAAATGATGCCTTGTTAGAAAGCTCCCAATCTCAGCTTAGAAATAAAATTGGTAAAAATAGCATAGTCCAGCTTCCTAGTAACCACATTCCTAAAGGTCTAATTCCTCTTGGAAGATTGTTTGACCAGAATGATGTGCCTTACAAAACTACCCAAAGATAAGACCAGTGTGCAGTTTGTAAGTATGATATAGGAAGTTCAGGTAAGCTTAAGTATGTCAATTTTTCCACTCATTTATCTGCTGATTAAAGTGCTGAATACTACAATTTAATGAGGCAATTTGCTGATGTGTTTGTCTGGGAATGTAGCGATCTGAAAACATTTGACAAAAGCATAATTCAACATAAAATCCCTTTGGAGAAAGACACTATTCTTTTCAAACAGAAGCTGAGACCAATAAATCCTATGCTTCTCCCTCTCATTGAAAAAGAAATTAAAAAGTTGTTGGATGCCAAGATAATTGTCCCTCTCAGATATTCAAAGTGGGTAGCCAATCTAGTGGTGGTGAGGAAGAAGAATGGAGAAATCAGACTGTGTGTTGATTTCAGAAATCTGAACAAATGCTCGAAGAAAGATAATTATCGCTTACCGAAAATGGATCATTTGTTGCAAAAAGTCTTAGGAGCTAAAGTGATGTCTTTCATAGATGGATTTTCAGGCTTTAATTAGATTGCTGTGCACCCATATGATCAAGAAAAGACTACATTTACCACTCCTTGGGGCACTTTCATGTATGCCAAAATGCCTTTTGTATTGATCAATGCTGGAGCTACCTTTCAGAGAGCTATGGACATAGCATTTGTGGGAGAGAAGGAAAAATTTGTTCTTATCTACCTTGATGATATAACAGTTTACTCCTGCAGCTATCAAAATCATTTGCAGCACTTGAAAAGAGTATTTTTGAAGTTCAGAAGGTTTGGAATATCAGTCAATCCCAAAAAATCACAATTTGCTTTACATGAAGGCAAGTTGTTAGGACATATTGTATCTGTGGTAGGTGTTCAAATTGACCCAGAAAGAGTCAAAGCAATACAGACTTTGATTATCCCTAGATCAAAGAAGGACGTTCAGTCCTTTCTGGGCAAAATTAATTTTGTAAGGAGGTTTATTCCAAATTTTGCAGAATTGGCTAAGCATGTGACCTCCATGTTGAAGAAAGGATCAGAGGTAAGATGGACTGATACAGTAAGGAAATATTTTGAGTCTATCAAAAAGGCTATTATGGAAGCTCCCACATTGATCAGTCCTGACTATGACAAATAGTTCCACATATTTTCTTTTGCCTCTGAAGACACTATTGCAGCTATTTTAATGCAACAAGATGAAAAAGGTTTAGAGCATCCAATAGCATTTTTCAGCAAGAACTTGAGGGATGTTGAACTAAGGTATGATATTATAGAAAAACAGGCATATGCTCTTATTAAATCCTTAAAGGTTTTCAGGGTTTATATCTTGCATTCAAAAATAATTGCATATGTGCCTTCTACTGCAATAAAAGAGGTCCTAACAAAACCTGATGTTGATGGAAGAAGGGCAAAATGGATTGCAAAAATGATAGAATTCAATATCGAGCTGAAGCCCACCAAGCTGGTCAGAGGTCAGGGACTTGCCAAGTTATTGGCTGAAGAAAATTGTAGGTCATTAAGCATTGATCTCCTATGCAGGATTGCAGAAAATGGTCAAGTAGAAGAAGAGGAAATAGATGAAACAGATAGAAAATAGTCAGTGGCCGAGAATCTAGCTTTGTGTGATTGGTATTATGCAATAATTAATTTCTTGTTGAAGATAGAAATCCCTTTAGAGTTTACGTAAAGCCAAGCTAGAACTTTAAAACTCAGAGTAGCAAAATATTGCATTATGGAAAATCTGTTGTACTGGAGGGATCCATCTGGAATATTTTTAAGGTGTTTGGACAAAGAGCATTCAAAAGAAGTTATGTAGCAGTTTCGTAACAGCATGTGTGGAGGGCACCATTATTGGAAAACCACAGCCCACAAAATTCTTAGGGCCGGGTACTATTGGCCCACCTTATTTTCTGATGTATTTGTTCTTGATAAAACTTGTGACAGGTGCCAAAGATTTGAAGGAAAGCAGCAGTTGAAATCCTTGCCCCTAAAGCCAATAGTTGCAAAAGGACCTTTTCAGCAGTGGGGCTTGGATTTTATTGGAGAAATCAATCCACATTCCAGTGGCTAGCACAGATGGATATTAGTAGCCACTGATTATTTCACAAAGTGGATTGAAGCAGTCCCTACAAGGAAGGCTGATCACAATGTAGTTATGAAGTTCTTGATAGAGAACATTTTCAGCAGATTTGGTTGCCCACATAAGCTAATAACAGATAATGCAGTAGCCTTTAGAGCTAAGGAATTGGTGGAAATGTGTGATTCAATGGGCATTAAACTTATTCATTCCACCTCATATTATCCACAAAGAAATGGTCTAGTAGAATCCTCTAATAAAAGTCTGATAAGAATAATTAAAAAGCTGTTAGAGGTCAATAAAGGGAATTGTGATTCAAAACTCAAGTATGCACTGTGGGTTGACAAAGTGACCATAAAGAAATCCATAGGAAGTTCTCCATTCAAACTGATGGCACTGATGTTATATTCCCAATTCAATTAACTCTCCCTATGGCAAAGCTCCTTCAAACAGAGCAGGATGAAGAAGACGAGATGGCACAGAGAATCACTAATTTGACAGAGTTACATCAGATTAGAGAAAATCTGGTTAAAAAGGTCGTAGCACATCAAAAAATAATCAAGCAAGCCTTTGACAAATAGGCAAAAAGAAGTAGCTTTCAGGTTGGTGATTTGGTGTTGAAATGGGATGCACTGAAGGAAAAGAAAGAAAATCATGGGAAATTTGATGCTTTGTGGACAGGGCCTTTCATCATTTCACAGGTTCAAGGGAACAACACCTTCATACTAAAAAGTATGGGAGGTGAAGTAGTTTTTGATGGCCCAGTTAATGGGTGGTTTTTGAAAATATATGTTGTTTAAGGTCTGTTGCCTTAAAGGTTGTAAATAGTTTGTTTTTATTAGTTTTAGGCAAGCAGAATAGACTCCATGCCCAATGGAACACTAGGAATTTTGCTTAAAATGTTTTCAGCTGGAAGGGTAGTGGTCTGCATCCTCACAGGGAGGATCTCATCCCCAAAAGGAGCCAGTGTTAGCTCTGCTACAATTTGCAGCATTTGATGGGCAGAAACTAGGTTTAGCAGTGCTGGTCAAATGTTCAAGAGGTTTTGCCGCAATGGGTTTCTTCTTTCCCTTCAACCTCCTTATTCTCCTTTGTTACCCCTTAATCCCTTCATAACCCCATTTATCCCTTTTTCCTTTAATCCCCGAGCATTGTTTAACACTAAAACCCTGATAGCACTGTGTAAATCGTATTAACCTATGTTTTTTATTACAACACCGCGTATATAATATGATTCATAACCTTAAGCTTTAATTAAAGCCCGGGCCCGCCCCTTACCTATCATGTTGCCTGTCACATTAACCAAAACTCGGGTTTAATTTTCCGCCATTCGATCCTCCGCCCGTTGGTCCAACGTTGTACGCAAATCCTGCTTTGTCAACCTGCATGCATATAACCCACGGGGAAGTGGTATTATGATAGCCATGTGTCATGAAACCATTGGATCGCATACCCTTGTACGTAAACCACCCTTGGCCATAAAGCGGTGCGAGAAAACCATTTCCTGTCACTGTCCCTGGTTCCCTGCTTGTTAACTATTGATCTCCTCTGCCTCCCATCGACTGTTGGTTCTCCCCGATCATGATTTGATGGACCTCATTCACCCCGTGCGTCTATCTCCCGATGGCCTTCATAATTAAATCTTAGCCATTGATTTTTATCATCCGATGACCCTCGATCGCCCGATCATCCATCCCTCCATTTCTCCTGTCAATTGATCTCGGTCATCGGTATATGTGATATGACAGTGCATATTCACTCCGCCCCATCTGCCCATTGCCTTCTGTCAGCATATCTTGATCGTCCATGCAATTCATCCGACGGCC
This sequence comes from Pinus taeda, assembly GCA_000404065.3. Taxonomy (NCBI): domain Eukaryota; kingdom Viridiplantae; phylum Streptophyta; class Pinopsida; order Pinales; family Pinaceae; genus Pinus; species Pinus taeda. The sequence goes on from APFE031597823.1 coordinate 62,557, forward strand.
AGTGTTCCTCTTCAGCTTGTCATCCTTTTTTATGCGAATTGTTGTGTTTTTGGCTAATTTTGGGTGCGCGAAGAAGCAAGTTATGATCTAGCTACCAGCATTTAATCATCAGCTACCACAGTTAAGGAAAAACATAGCTGAGGAAAAAGATAATGCTCCTCGAGCAGTTTAATGACAATAGCAGTTATTGAAAATTATGAAGATAATATGTCAACTATTCAGGAAGGACTCTGAAGTACAAAAAGAGCCATTTTGTTCATTTAAAATAGCCAGAGTGTATCAGAGAACCCATACATTTTGAAAATGTGGTTGGTGATCCATTAAGACACCTCCACGCGAAGCTTAGTAAAGATATTTTTGTAAACAGATTCTATATATACCCAAAGACACGATGTAATCAGTTGATGAGTGTTAGATGAATGCTAGTATGTTGTAAGTTTCAACTTCTGGAGACTGTAAATAATATGAGACCCGCAGTGTCTGGTCTTCATTTCCATCTAATACAAGCTTCTTTTGCTGTCATTTTCTCACGTTTCACTTCTCCTATGTTCCAGGCTGTGCCTGTCATGCATTATTCCATGTGCTGTTGATTTTAGCAGTAGAGGGGCTGTCATCCCATCTCCGTGTTAGAACTTAGCTACTTCATTGTAATTTGCTCACAGGTTTCTGTTGTTTCAATACATAGAGAGTTGTCATCCTGTCTTTTTGTTAGATAATAGATTTGTAGACCTCCTAATTGGTTGTAGCCGGACATCACAGGGTCTTGTGCATCTGTTGGTGCAGCCAGTCTTCTTCATTTATCACTTTTACCTTAAGCTGTGAGTAATTTGTGGTTGAAAGCCTTGTAGTTTGGGGGTGTTCACCCATGTCTGGGTTAGTCATAGTAGGAGTGGTTATCTGGCTTGAATGTGCAGCATTTCTTTTATTCATCCATCATTTTATCCAACAGTTTGTTGAATTTGTAATGTTCCCGAGCATCACTGATATTCAACCTAGGTGAGTTTCTTGGGGTGATAACAGACCTTAATTAATCCCACATCTACGATACAGAACAGAGCAAATGATTTTTTGGAGGTGAAAAAGATCTGATGATATAGAGTTCAGGGTGGCGGTCATGACAGAATGAAGCGTGAAGGTATTATAGCGGGTGAGACACATGCTGGGTTGGTGAATTCTTTGATTGACTTCTCTTGAATATATCGGCGACACTGAAATGGATTGGTAGCATTAATCCCAAAGATGGATAGTATGATGGACCAATGGTAATATGACCGGTGAACGGAATAACCCAACCTAACTTAATCATGGTGATGGAGTGAAAATGTCATGTTCAAGAGCGACTCGCTACCAATTAAGTTTCTTCAAGTTTTCTTCCCAATTTTCCCCAGTCATTACTGACCAGTACCTCTTTATTTTTATCAAGCTTGAGGAGGATAACATATGCTTGTTTTATAATTTTCCCTTTGGGCAAACCCGTCGCTATCTTTTAACGAGCCTAGCGACAATGAAACTCGTTCTTGTCTCTATGGACAAGTTTGTCGCTATTGGTTTTAACAAGTTTAATGAGAAAGACAACTCGGTCCTTTTTTAATTTTAGAGAGTCTGAAAAGGGACAGAGAGGAAACTCCAGTAATCCTTTTTCGTCATATAATCCTTTACGTTCGAAAAAGTATAAAATAATATGAAAGGGATGAATTTTTGATAGTTTTAACGAGCCGAACAAGACAAGTGCGCGATCTTTTTGTGTAATAATCCCTCAGGTCCAAAAAGATTAAAATCTAGAGGAGGGATATCACTCCCAGTAGCTTTAATTTGCTGGAGAGGCCAACTGCTCGACAATATTTTCATATTTTACGAGTCAGGTGAAAAGAGCTTAAAGGAGACTCGTTTTTGAGGAACGAGTGATATTTTTGGGTAGCTGTTGATTCCAGGTAAGGGTTTGGAGTTTTCCAATCACGACAGTGTCACAAGGATGGCTAACAAAATCACTCTTCGCAGTTGTTCCTCAAAAGGGTAAACAATCTAATGGAGGCGTATGATTGGCTAAACAGAGTGGAGGTGATGGTAAGAACACGACTAGGGCTCAAAAAAGCTGATGATAATGCATTCGCAATGGCTATTTACCAGAGATTGGTTTATTTTTTAATGAGCTTAAACTCTGGGGGAACATTTTCTCATTTCTTAATTTTAATTTTTAACAAGATTGAACTTTACATAAAAACTGCTCGTGATAATGGTCGTTGATATTCGACCCACTGTTAACACTATGTTCTTTTGATGGTCGTACTACCTGTTCAATTGCTCCATCAAATTGATTAGAAATGAGAATACATGCTTGAAAAATGAGTTAAAACACTAATACCCTACATGAATTACGTGAAAAGTAACTTAAATGTAGTTTTTTACCCCTCATTTTACCATTTCATTTAAGCTTGAGATTGTTGGAGCTTTGGAGGTGTTTTCCCCCTTGATTTTCACTAGCTGATTCTAGGAGATTCTCTGGATGATTCTTGGTGCCGTCTGGACTAGGTAGGAGCTAAACCTGTGCTCTTTAGTTGCATTCCTTTCTTTTTGAATTCTGAGCATGTTTCCCCGCTTTCCTAAGCCTCTGGAGTTTGAACAATTCGTTCTGCCCCCATCACACCCTGTGTACATCGAAAGGTGTGATGCATACTGGGCTAGCCATTGGCCAGTCAGTATGGATTGCTCCTAGTACACAACTAGGGTGAGATGGGTGCAAGGAGGGAACTTTGTGCACTGTTTTTTCATCGAAATTTTGCCTGTTTTTTTCCAAATCAGGATCCTGACTCTTCTCTTGTTTGTTTTCAAAGATTCATTGGAGAAAAATAGTTGTTACATGGTGAGAGTGCGAGCATGAAGAAGAGGACATGGTTGCTTTACATGATCCGGGTACGGTAACTGCATTGCGGAACTGTGGTTTGCTCAAGTTCTTCCGCATCTCTAGCATGATGCAACAAATCAACTTGTTTCAATATTTCCTCGATGCATGGGATCCCACCAACCAGGGGTTTTAGATTAGAGGCAAATCCATCCCCTTGGCTATCGTGGACATCTATTTTTTGATTGGTTTATCGAGGCATGGGGCCCCTCTCTCACTCTCAGGTTCTGCCTGTGGGGGCGAGTCTGTGAGGGATTGTATTTGCCGATACTGTAGAGAAGGATCTCAGCCGAGTAGGGACGGCAAGATCAACATCCGAGATGTCACTGACCAGTCTTTGAGGACCATCTTGTTCACCTTTGCTAGACTGGCTGGTAGTGTGGCTCTTCACTTGGCCAACAGGTTCTATATGCAATATGCCTTAGAATGCCTTGAACCGAAGGTGTTCAACTGGTGTGATGTAGTACTTCCGGTGATAATAGAACAACTTACCAAGGTGAAAAATGGGCGATCTAAGAACTTTGGCTATGGTTCCATTTTGACTACTTTCACCTTGGAGAAGATCTCACTGATGCAGCCACAATACATTTCACTTGGTTTGCTTCCACCAACTAAGCCACGGATGCAGAGGTGGGTTGACATTATGGCCCGACATGCTGGTCAGCCACAGGTTTCTTTCTTTGATGCCTTCTTCGAGTGGTTGAACCATTAGGAGATGGTTTATGCCGAGTGTCCATATGCTGGTATGGATTTCTGGGGTGACCCAGATTTGGTGCTACTAGCTGGTGAGCAGTGGAGTGCTATAGGTAAAATTTCTCACCATATCCCTGCTTATTGCTTTTATAATGTTCCTATGCTTCCTTTTATCAAGACTAATCAAAACTCATGTGCTCATCCAGATGTCGGACCGGTGCGACTAACAATGCGCTTGAGAGCACCAGCTATCGTTCTAGCAGGAGAGGCTGTAGGGAGGGCTGTCTTTTGCGACCTAGATGTGGCCGAGACTCTTGCAGCATTACAGGATCAGATCGAAGGCCTCACTCTCAGTATCCCAGATGTGAGGACTGATGAGCTGCCTCTGAGATTACAACAACATACTACTGGCGTATCATGTCGATGGACTAGGCTTCTATGCATGATTGCACAAGCAGTGATTTGTCATCACCAGCACCATTAGACTAGGGTGCCCCCTAGTATTTTGCGTTTTTGGGTCATTTGACCGTTTTTGTCTTGGACAAAGAACATTATGTGTAAACCATAAGCAGTTATATATATATATTTTATTTTCAGAGCTTCATTTTGGTTGTCACATGATCCTGATGCAAATATTAATGAGATGCTTTTCTTTTATAAATGTCGCAAATGTCTATCTAACACATAATTTGCCAATGAATCCGTTAATGTGTTTAAGTTTTTGGAAATATGCTGATATTGGATAGAATTGAACTGTCTTTCCAAAATCTTGACCCTTAGGAACATGCGATAGATAATTGGATTTTGTACAGAATAGATACTAGTTAGCTGTAGAATGACAAGTTGTGAGTCTATCCTAACAACAAGTCAGTGTATGCCATGTGAGATGGCATTAGAGAGGAGCTCTATCAACGTGTTGTATTCAGTGATGTTGTTCATTGATAGGCCAATACATACCGCTCTGAAACTTACTAACTCACCACTTGCATCAAAGATGGCCCAGGCCGCAGAAGATAGGTTTCGCGAACTACGACTTGCTCTATTGGCATATCCAAGAAATGATTCCAACGGGTTTGACATCTGTAACAAATGTAAAAGTGGATTACCTAACCAAAAATGATTGCTCTTAGTGAAAACAAAAATGTAACAAAAGCATAGGGGTTACTATACTGAGTCAAGCATAGTAATGCTTAAGGTACAACCCATTGCGGGGTTGCGCTAGTGGAATCCCATCATAATCCACTAACTCGTAGGCTAATTTTGCTAATACGTGCTTAACAATATAGGGGCCCATCCATAAAGACTTGAACTTACCTGGTTCTAACTTATCGGACTCCTAGTTGTAAAGTAAGACCAGGTCACCTTCTGAGAAGACACGGGTTTTGACATTCTTGTCGAACTACACCTTGACTCGTTTCTTATGGGCTTCATTAGCCAAGGCGACATCATGATGGGTTTCATCCAATTGGATTAGTTTCAAGAAACGAGCCTCTTCTTCTGAAGTTCCGGGAAGAAGGTCGACTGCGAGCTTGAGGGATGAGATTTCGCACTGAACTGGTAAGATCGCTTCCAAGCCATACACCAGTTGAAAGGGTGTAAATCCAGTCGCATTCCTTACCGATGTCCAGTATGCCCACAAGTTCAAGTACAAGATCAGGTGCCAACTCTGCTTATGGACTCCAATCATCCTTTGTAGCATGCATTTTAGGACCTTGTTGATTGCCTCAACTTTTCCGTTAGCTTGCAGATAATACAGAGTAGAGCTGTCGTGAGACAGTCCTAATTTGGCAGCCAACTCAACCATCATGTGATTGTGAAAATGCGATTCATGATCTATGACTATAGCTTGTGGAACACTGAACCTAGAGACTACATGATTGAAAAAGAAAAGAGCAGCCATTTCATCACTGTTGTTTAATGTAGGCAATGCCTAGGCCCATTTTGTAAAATATTCTACTGCGACTATGATATACCTATGCCCCCCAGCTGAGGTGGGGTTACATGTCATGAAATATATGCCACATTTGGTGAATGGCCCAACAATGACTACTAGCTGCAGTAGCGCAGGCAGTATTCTGGTTTTGCGGTCGAAGATTTGACAAGCATTATCAAGATCACTGGAATAATATTCTTTATAATTTGGAAGATGGGAACGATGGTGGTAATCTTCCCATGGTGCCCCATCAATCCTCATTGAATGAACAATTCCTTTGTTTGTAGAATGTACATGCAACCAAGGATCTAAAGGGGTACCATATTCTTTAGACCTATATATCCAAACGCTTGAGGAGCGTTGATTTGGGTTCCCCTCCCATGCTGAAAACATTGATTGCTACAATATTTATATTGGGCTTGGAGGCAAAACCTCACGATGATCCATGCTAACATAATGATCGGATATCGTCTGAATGGAAGACACCATATTGTAGGTTCCCACCATGGCCACTTTCGCTAGATCGTTTGGAGGTGGTAGGGAAAAAGTACCCATCAATGTTTGGTATTTTAGTAGGCCTATTCCGATATTTTGAAGTGACTGAGATCTCCCGTGGATCATCAGAATTATTCCCGTAACTTGTGAACTATTGGGGAGAAATGTTTGTTGGTTGATGATTGTAATTCCTCCTTGGAAAGGAAATGCAATCTTTCTAAAGTATGTCGACACAAAAATGGCAATAGCATATATCTAGGGCCTTCCCAGTAGGATGTTGTAATCGAGGTTTCCGTCGATAACTTCAACATCAATTTCTACTGTCTTGCCCCCCAGTTCGACTTGCAAGTTACTTAAAATCTTGAATGGAGTGTATGTTCGTCCATCAAATGCTTTCAACGTCATTCACAATCGTGACAAGGGTGGTGAGCCCAAAGTTTTCCAGCAACTCATCGACATAATACATGTAGATGCTCCCTAATCAATAATCATTCGATGAACAGTTTTGTTAAGGGCTTTCACTTGAATAAGGAAAGAAAGTTGAGCTGGTAACTGAGGGTCATATCCTTTATGATTAAAGGCCACAAGATTGGAATCCGCTGGGTCAATCCCACCTATTGCTGATACTAGAGCCTACTTTTGGGAGGGGCAATTTTGCAGTACCTCAAGTGTAGATATAGCGGATGGCGATTGGGCTAGGTCCTCTACTATATTATAATTCTGTGCTACTCTAGCACGAGGATTAAATGTCGATTTGTGTACTACTCCCTTTGGCGGCTTTATCGTTAGCTCAGGAATGATGGGTGGCACAACTTCGGTTGAAGTAGTTGTCGAACTACTAGGTTTATCAGTAGCCTTGTTGTTCGACAACTGTGGATTCACGTAATCTTTATTCCATGTCGATATCAAAGCATCATTTTTCTATTTTGAAATGGACAACATAAGCACTTGGGATGGGGAAGAATTGTCACTAGCAACCAGATTGGTTCTTGGGTATGGAAATGGATCAGTCAATACTGCTAAGGTTTTTGAACTCTTAAAAATTTTGTTGACTTCAGCTTTATGAGGACAATCTCTCGTCCAATGATCCTCATCGCATATCTGACACCCCACAGGGGGTTTCCTTTGCCCAGAAGGGTTTGTAGAAGGTTTCTCAGGAGATTACTTATCATGTTTCTTCTTTTTCCCTTTGTTTTTCTTCTTGCCTCCTGGTTGCTTCGGTTTTTTGCCTTTGTCAGTCGATGCGGCATTTACTTTCGATTCGAGAAGTTCTTCATTTGCATTTTGACTATAAAATGTGCGAGCTTTCTTCGATGTAGCTTTTACAATTTTCGTGCTAGTCGTACCTATCACACCATCACTGGCATGAGAGTCTTTGCTTGGTTTAGGAGGAGGGGGAATGAAGAATTCTGGTATAGGAGCATCAGGGATCTTGTCATAGAGCATGCTAGAATGAGTATAGATCAAGTCTAGATATTGCGCACGAGCAATGACTTTCTCTTTAGTGACGACTTCTTCCTTTGCCACATCTTCTGTTATAGAAGGTAACAATGACTTAATAAACCATTCAGCTAACAATTGACCAAGAACATATGGTTTTAGCATTCTACGACGATGCCGCCACTCATGAATATGATCATATATGTGAGTGGTTGTCGTTTGTTTGAAATTGGTAAGAAGCTTTGTTCTTGTTTCGTACCTTATGGGTAACTGAAAATGGGTTAAAAAGGTTCTGGCAAGGGTGCTGAAGTTATCAAATGAAGCCCTAGGCAATTCAATGTACCATTTTGTTGCCGGACCAGTTAACGTTCGCTGAAAAAGGTGAAGCCTAATCGAATCATCATTTAGAGTGTTGGATGAACACCACAGATGAAAGGTCATCACATGATTCAACGGATCTTCACTCGGATTTCCATTAAATTTAGGGATATCTGACAGAAGTTTATGAGGAATCGCCAGCCACCAAGGGGCATAAGCAATTGGATCGTTTGTTAGTCGATTTAGATCCGGTAACTCTAAAGTCACCATGAAGGGCAACTATTGATTCAGGTTCGGCGATGCATACCCAGGATAGGATGGTATTGCCTGAGCAGTGGGTCTTTACATACCAGCATAATGCATTTGATGCTGAGAACTTTGGTAAGGTTGATGAGCATAACCATTATGAAATGATTGATGCTGACTGTTTTGAATATACGGCTGCTCATTACTTGCAAATATTTGTTGCTCAGATCCTTAGTAAGCATGTTGGAATTATAGTTGTTGATATTGCACCAGCCATGGTTGTTAAACCATTTGCTGGTGTCTAATACTGGCTATTTGACCAAGATGAGGGGTAATAGTACCCGTTTGAACCTGGGTCACTCTGGCTAGGGAGCCACTAATCAGTGATTGCGGTTGTGTCATGGAGACATGAGGCTATTGTATTACGACCTGAGAGACTTGAGGTTTACATACAACAAGAAACACTTGCACTTGTGACACTGTCACAATGGCCGGTGTAGTGGGGATATTCGACACAGGTAGGCTTTGTTGCATTGAGTATATAACTCTTGGTTGTTGAGGTAGTATTGTTACCCAACCGCTAGATGTAATTCCAGCATGACCCGAATTCTGTTGTGAACTACCATATGGTTGTTCTCCCAAAGGAAACAATGAAAGGGCATATTGCCCCCCATATGGCGGCAATCCTGTGCTCAAAGGAATGATCAGCCATTGGGGACCGAATTGCCCAAATTGATACTGTTGCGAAGGATCAATTTTTTGAGACTCAACATAAGAGATTCCGGGTATTATTCTGGATGAACAAATGGGAACAGACCATACTTTCGAAATAGTCCCTGGATGGACTCCATCTAGCGGTTGAGAGCTAGTTGGGACAGATGGTATACCAATGAACATTGTTGGAGTAGTAGTGGGAGGTTCTGCTGTTACCGTGTCAGATGACACAGTCTTAGATGTCGACGGTTGTTCAGACATATCTAGCCTATCCAAAAGATTTCCTAGTGATTCTACAGGAACTTCTGATGAAGGGAAACTAACTTCTGATGACGAAGGATATAGGGTGATCTCGACTCCAAAATGCAATGGAGTACAGAATGGAGGATCCTCCACAATCTCTTATATAGTAATCAATCCAAATGGGAGAGGTAGACCGTTAGGTCCATAAAATATTTCTAGTGCTGAAGAAGGTATGGATTCTGTAGCAACAGATGTTTGGGGAATAACACCTTCCGAATCAGCTGTAGATGGAGCTAGTTCAGGATTAGAAGTGTTTACCGTCACACTAGGATCAACTCTAATGTCCTCTTGTGGCTGCGGAATTTCTTCTGTAGAGGCAGGGATACCAGAAATGGTTGGAGTAACCGGAGTCTCTAAGGATGTTGGAACACTTGTTCCAACCAACCAGGGGACTTTGATCCAGTTAAACGAGTTCTCTTTCTCCGGAATAGTTTCGTCTTTGGAGTCACAAATGGTTGACTCATAAGTCTCCATGAATGATGGGGTTTCGATTGACTTTCTTCCACGATTGCAGATTACTCGATCAACTCAAAATAGAGGGGAAAATGATTCCGAATGAAATGAATTTTAGACGCTTTGACACAACTTGCTTTTTCAATTTTTAAGAGTCAAGAAAAAACAAAAAATGACTCTAGTCGCCTTTGACTTTTAATGAGCCTGAAGTGACAAGTGCTCAGATGGACCTTTTCCTTTAAGGAGTTTGAAAAGGAACGAAGGAGACTACTCTGGAAATCTAGATAGAGGGATTACCAAACCAATTGCAAAACTGCAAAATACTTTTTACGGTATGACAGTCAATCTTCTCGAATGCTGTGTTCAGTGCATTGTGATTGATAGGGTGGCAGACACTGCTTAGTAAGGATAAAGGATATAGCCTATTGTGGTCTCCCAATATATACTCGATGGTACATGGGAGCACAAGTCCGTACTAGCACTTGTCGTCTCAAAGAGGAGGAATCACCCAACCTACAACAAAAGCGATAGTTACCAGGCTTTACGACGCCAGAATAGGTCTCTAGCCTTGACTTCTAAATGTTGTGTGTTAGGTTCCAAAGCATTTTTATGTTCATTGAATTTTTTTTATGGTCGATCTTTCTTAAGAAGTTTTCCTTTCAGGTTCACCGTGTGATGTAGAGATACAATTCCTAAAATGCAATCTAAGATGATAAACAATCGTTTAATCTTCTTTTTGCAATGAAAATCCAAGCTACTAAGTAAAGAGAAATGAGATTCTTCCAACATAGAGCAAAGAGCACACACTAGATGCACAGTCCTAAATCAAACCAACAAGTAGTCTAAATGCAAATGCACATGCATGTAATTGTTTTCGCTTTTTAAATTTGTGAATGAAAAAAAGAATGCTAAGTATAAATTTGAATCATTTCAAGTGACAATACTAACGATTTTATTTTCAAAAAACAAAAGGAAGATAATGACAACACTTTGCGATTTTGAATTGAAAACTGCTTTCGACACTTGAAAAACTATTAATTCAAATCAAATACAAGAGTAATAGTGTAATCGACCATAAAGAACAATAGGATTCTTTTCTTTGACTGAAAACAACACTTGCGACACTTTCAAATCAAAAGACGATAGCTTGATTACGCTACTTCTTTGTAAAAGAGGACTGTAAATATCGAACAATACATAAAAACATTTACAGTTCTTTGTACTACGGAGGCTAAATCATGCAAAGGAAGGGAGTTTCCATAGTGGTATATTGATCACAGACAGAAAAACTCCTGAATAAAGCTGAAGATAGTGAACAAAAACCAAAATCTGGAAGCAGAAGAGGTCTTATCTGATCATTGCACCTGTAACACAGGGAAAGTGCAATGCATCTCACCTACTACACATGGGAGGTGTGACGCATCCAGATTCCCAAGAGGAGAAGGTGCGATGGTCTAGGGACGAGACTTCAACTAGGTTCTTGGTCATAGTTTGCAACTCAGTTCAGGGATTTAAGCCGAGCAAATGATAGTCAGTAAATGTAAATCATAGGGGCTGATCTAATGAGGCTACTTGAGTCACCACCAGGGCAATTAGGATGTTTGCAAATCAATTATTCAGTTTATAAACAAAACCTGGAGATAGACTGAAGCAGCATTGATGTACTTTGCACTTGCATAGCAAATGCAGTACGAAGGCTAGCTAGCTTGACTTCAGGCTTCGTCTGTAAGTTTATAAAGCAAACAAATATAGGCAAGCAAACAAACTACTCGCTCCCCAGTGGTGTCACCATTTTATTATGAGGAAATCTAGTGTCTATGCAGAGCTGCTAGTCCCACTAAGATGGGTAGCTATCTTAGAAACAAATAGATTAAAGTTACTTTCGCTTTCCTTTATGAGAAGTAGCTAGGAGAGGAGCAAAGAATACCAACCTCGATCTTTCGCTTGGTTCTCCACTTGTTCCTTCTCCCCTTTGACAGATCTTTTCCACTCCTCCCTTGACCACTCTGCTTCAAAGAGTACCTATAAAGTCAAAGTAGCATAATACCTTCAAAGTGCAGAGATATACAATTGTAAACAATATAGGACCGGATATATATTGACCACACAAATGCATATATTAGCAAACACACAATAATGTGGAGGAAAACTTGAATAACTTTATTGATATAGAGATTAGAAGAGAGGATTACAACCCATTGTTCTGACCCAGCGTCATCCTCCCAGCATGAAAGCCCTTCTTCACCTCATGAAAAGCTTAAATCACCCAACTCTATGCTATTCCACCAGGAAAACAACAACACTTCCTTACAAGACACAAGATTTCAGCCTCTGGATCTCTGGGATGAGGGATCCATATATAGATGATTGTAGGGGGGTGAGTTAGCTTCTGGGATTCTGATGAGTGTCCTCTCTTTGATAGTCCTTGATTCCACTTGGAGATTGATGATCTCTTACTCATCCCTGGGCGAATTCAGAGAGGCAAGTGTCATAGGAGAAGTTTCTAGAAGATTCCATGATCATCCACCTTGCAAACTATCT
>APFE031597838.1:0-16600 GCA_000404065.3 Pinus taeda
TGCAAATTAGTTATCAACTAAAGGCTCCGGAAATATCATCATATAGCATGAGAGAATGACATTAAACTATCTAACTTTACACTAATAAAAAGCAAGCCAATAATCCCATCCATATTCATCATATTTCTCCAATTTCACCAACAACTACTTGCAAATTAGTTATCAACTAAAGGCTCCGGAAATATCATCATATAGCATGAGAGAATGACATTAAACTATCTAACTTTACACTAATAAAAAGCAAGCCAATAATCCCATCCATATTCATCATATTTCTCCAATTTCACCAACAACTACTTGCAAATTAGTTATCAACTAAAGGCTCCGGAAATATCATCATATAGCATGAGAGAATGACATTAAACTATCTAACTTTCCCATCCATAATCATAATGTTTCGCCAATTTCGCCAACAACTACTTACAAATTAGTTATCAACTAAAGGCTCTAGAAATCATCGTCATATAGCATGAGAGAATGATCTAATAAGCAAATACAAGAACATGTAAATAAAAACTAATCTACAATCAACCGGTTGAATACACTTGCATGAATTAAAATTGCATGAATGGAAAATCTAATCTATCAAACTTGAAAGCAATAAAATGACATACTTGAATGAAATCAAATCAAAACTTCAAAACAAAATCTACTCTGCATTACATTCTAATGTGTTCCATGACATATACTTCACATCTCCTTTCATGTTGAGAACATCAAAGCTTTATTCAAATTCTTCAAAACTACAAAGTACAACAAAGCTCTCAAAAGCTTTCCAAATCCATCAAAGAAGAACTACAAGCTCCAAGCTAAAGAGCTACCAAAAAGCTACAAGCTTAAGAAATAAAAAGCTAAAACTAAGCTAATGAAGGAGAGAGATCTCCTATTTATACAAAAAGATGAGAAGTCATCTCATTAATGAGAGTCCATGAATCTCTCCCTCTACCTCTAGATTCCTAGTCAAAATAGGAATTGATAAGACACATGTCTTCTTAAAGTTTCAATACAATTAGGAGATGTGACACATATCCGCATGATCCCATGATTCTCTCCACTCAAATTCGAATTTGGCATTAGGGTGCCACATAAAGGTCTTCTAGAAGCCTCCTTTTGACCTACACATGTCAACAATCTCAACCCACCTGTTAGGTATAAGCATATGCACATTATTTTCTAATTTTTAACCACAAATTCACTTAAAAAGGCTAAGAATTAATAAAGTTTGGAAAAACATATATGTGGCCCAATAATAATGAAAGTGGGATGAATGTAGTGACATAGTATTGAAATGGAGGTGAAATGGAGGTGATATAATGGACATAATAGTGAAAGTGTAATAGAAATGAATGACATTTTCAAGACCCAACACCCCCTATAAGGTAGGTCCATCTCCCCATAGACATAAACTTAACTCCAACATAGGAAAATCATTGTTTCAGGTTACTTTGGTGTTAATCAAACACCTAAATCGTCCATTCATACAATAATTGGTCATAGTTTACCACATTATCACCAAACCTTTGAACTCATCTCATTAGGTGGTGGTTTCAACTTATATGGATCTTTGCATAGTTCCTTACCCAAGCCTTTCATGGATAATGTTAATACTTTTTTGTCAGAACCCATTGTGTCCACACCTATAATGAATTATTGTATTCCACATGTCACATCCACAACCACTCCCTTGACCAAAGATCCCTTCCACATTACATCCTTTAATGATTGTTTCTCTTCATTATGGAAGAATGTTAGTGGAATTCCACCACTTGGCACATCTAGTATGGGTGCCTCCACATTAGTGACGTTTAAATCTCAATTCACATTTAGTGGAGGTTCTACTTCCACCACATATAGTATCCTTATGTCTAATGTTGGAGGGTCTAAATTCTCATTTCACATCTGGTTTCACAAGCTAAACAATGGGTATTGGTATCTCAGTGGGAAGTACACCAACACCCAATAATGGGTTTCCATATGGTTGGAATCATCTCAAAGTAGCCATCTCATCCTCTAGAAATGTTGGAAGTACATTATTTTATAGTTGGTCCACAAATCCTTTTTCAAGTCAACCGCTTGGAGGATCTATATTCCAAGGTCACACATATGATGCATGGAATTCCTTCGGGGAACAAATACTTTTTACATGTATAATCCATGGGTTCCTAATCATGTAAACAACCCCTTTGGATCCCCCTATGGCCCAGGAGCTCAACAACCTCTTGGAAATCATTTTTCAACTGGGGTCACTTACCCTGGGGGCATTAACCAATCACAAGTTTACATGGGTGTTGGAATTAACACTTCTAGCCAACCCATTTCCATGAGTATCCCTAATATTGGAAACAATGTTAGGGGGGAGAACCTCCTCCACTTAGGTCATAAGGGGCCTCTAACCCCTCCCAATATTTGTTCACATCTCATTTCTCGGAAACTTTCACTTTGCCTCATCCTTCTTAGTTGATGAATGGCTCCATTAGACATAATCTTGCATGGCCACCTATTCCACATAAGTTGCCAGCAGAAATTACAAAGTTCTAGAGTAAACCTGGAGAAGACCCTACGTTCCAGATAATTATTTATCACTTATGGTTTTTATCCAACTCTTTAATGGATGATAGCATTAGGATGTGTCTTTTCAGCGAACACTCACAGGTGGTGCTACAAAATTGTATATTGATCTCAAATCTTCCACTTATGATACTTTCCTATCTTTGGCACAAAAAAATTTTAGTCACTATCATTTTTATGTTAGATATAAGGCTAGTATGGATATCCTTACTTCATTCCATTAGGATAAATCCACACACATTTCTAATCATATTCATAAGTGGAGGCGATGACGAGCTTTGTTATGAACCAAGCTTACTCCTGAATTTCTTAATGAGTGGTTTATTATTTCTTTACTACCTCAAATTACCGAAGATGTGGCAAAGGGTGGAGCCTAAATCGAAGAGAGAGCTATCCTGCATACCCACCAACTCAAACTTGATTCATTCTCAAGCATACATCTTGTATCACCGTATTCCAAATGCTCTTCATTCGACAAATCATCCTTCAACTCAGATAACTGGAATCCATGTTGATGGAGACATGGGATCTATATATTCTAGAAACATAGAACAACTAGCCTCTCAGATGTGCCAACTGACTAGCGCCCCAGTTAGTCCAGCTACTATTTAAAATCCTGATGTCCTTGTTCCCACCTTTGAGGTATATTCTATTCATTCCACCTCGAATAAGAATACTCAACAACCAAGAGGCAAAAAGAAAAAGAATAATTCCAAGACTACAACTGAGGAATAAGGGGCTTCACAAACCCAAGACAACACAGGGAGTGGTACCAAAGAGAAGAAGAAGAAGAAGAAGAATCACTTTCCCTGCAATATTTTTTGGGATGATCGTCTTACTTATGATCGACCCTAGATGGATGAGACTCATCAATATTTCTCACAGCAATTTGCTCGTCAACTAGTTATATTGATGAATCCTTTTACGGACCATCAACAACGCATGGTTACAAATCCTCCACCACCTCATCAATGGGGTGGTGGGGGAAACTCTTATAATGTCTCACCTTCAATGCAAGGTATATTTATGGTTAAGTCAAACATCCATTTACAAACCAGAGCTCATAATTATGAGAATCCTAAGAGTGGAACTTCTACCTCAGATCTTGGGACTCAAACTACACTGGATGGTCAAATTCATTTTGAGAATCCATCACTAAACATTGGCTTGCACCCACCTAAGGGTTCCCTTCGAAAGACTATGCATAATCCCAATGTGAAGGTCGCTCACAACTATAACATTATTAAGGATATAGCCCAAGCTTTAGCTATTATGTCTACATTAGCAATGTTGTAAAGTTGATCAATGAAATGCAAGGCACTTTTTTCTGCTATCATTCGGGTGGATCCCTCAAACTTAGATATTATAAACTTTGATCCATCTTATTGGAAACCATGTCTTCCACATCATCTGGTTTTCTAGATAATGGTCCATGTTTTTGGACAACACGTTCATAGGATAATTTTGGATGAAGGGGAATCTACTTGTATCATGTCATCGAGTTGTTGGAAAGCTCTTGGTTCTCTGATGTTGTCTACACCTAGATACACATTGAAGGCCTTTGATGGCCACACCTTGTAGCCTCAAGGGGTTTTTCTTACTTTACCCATAGATTTAGGGGAAAAATGATCTTTTTTGAGGTTGAAGTCATCAATGCACTATTAGATTATAACCTCCTACTTGGGTGAAGTTGGTTCTATGCTATGACCATTATCATGACTTCCATATTCCGCATCATGATGTTCCCCCATGAGGGTAATATAGTCACTATCAACCAATTAGAATTTTGCAAGCTTGATATTTGATTTCATGATAGTAAATCGGTCCATTTTGTAGTTGATTCCAACGCTCTTGTTGGAAGTATTGGGGCGGGAATGTTTAAAGAATCCTCACTAATGAGAAGATTTTTCCTCGCACCATGAGACCCATGTCCATCTGCTTCCACAATTAACATGACCTCTTCTACTACTTTTGAATCCCTTGGACCTCCTAATCTTTGGTTGGTGTATATGGAAGATTAATCTCATCAAGGCATAATGCGACCTTTTGTGGAAGTAATAAGCTCTTTAGTAGTGCCACCACCACCTAATGACACTAGCTAGAAACTCCATCCTAATATGGAATATGATCGGGCTACTCCACCCACAGGGGTCATCACTCCAACACTTTCACATGAATCCCTTGACACTGATTTTCTTTCAAATAAGGCCATCTTGGAGGTAATTCCTTCACCAAATAAGCTAAGGGAGACTAGGCCTCAATATCCCTCTAGTCTCTCGCTTATGTAATGGATGGATATTGGCACTCAAATCATTGAATCGGCCAGGGGGGCATTTACTGAGTCATCCAATGAAGTACCAACCTTGAACTGTGTCAAGTCGAGGATTTCTAGCACTAAAATTGCCACTATATTGTCCACTCTAACTTTGATCTAGACTTATGCAAGAATGCAATAGAATATAGCTATAAACATAAACACAGAGATGCAGCAGGAATAAAACTTCATTTTATTAATATCAAAGAAATGAAATATGCTTACATACAGAATGGAAATAAACTAGCTCGGGCAATGGTAGCTATCTCTGAGAAGAGATGTGGAAACTACATGCCTCTGAATTGTGTTACGATGAGGCTCGAAGGCCTATTTATTATTGAGAAACAATAAAAAACCCTAAACATCCAAAACCTAACCTAGGAGATGAACCGCCAAAACTATGGGCCCTGTTTGGGTAATTTGTACATCAACTTCCTGAGGTTGTAACTTTGTAATGTGACCTTCATTTGACACACACAATACCTTGTTAGAAATATCTATCTAAGGACTACAAATTTCAATTGTAAACATGAGTCAATGACTCATGTTTACTTTTTTTCCAAAAAATGTTGTTTAGGGCCTCAAAACGGCTATGGAAGTTCAAGACTTGAAAAACTACCAAAAATAGTAAATTGTGCTACAATTAAGGAAACTGAAGAACTGAAAGAAACAGTGGTGGGGGTCCAAGTGGAATAGGCGGATGGCCACCAATATCCACATCGATCAGTCCTCCCCCCTTAGGAATCAATGGTGGCCATTACGTTGAGTGCCTCCATGGGATGGGGAAACTTCTGTTGAACTTGGTCCTTGGTGATCCACTTGCATTGGAGCAAGAGTTGGCCAGCTTTTACAACTAGATATAGTTGGATATTTTGTTGGCGAGTGTTCTTGATATGCATGTCCATGATCTGATCATTTTTGGCATGTTCCATGCATTCTGGGTTTAACTTTGTTGGTGTGAGTTGTTTTGCAATTTTTGATGTGTCCAGTAATGGTGGAAAGTATGGTCGAAGGTAGTCCACATTGAACATTGGGTGCAGGCCAAGGAATGGGGGAATGTTGAGCTCAAAATAATTGTCTCAGACGACCTTGGTAATGGTGTAAGGACCATATTGGAGTGGTTTAAGCTTTCGATAGGTTCTGGTAAGGCATTCTTTCTACAAATGAAACCAAACTTTGTCGCCCACCTGAAGCTTATGTCACACCCAATGTTGATCATGCCATTTCTTATACTTGACATTTGACTTCTCCAAGATGTCGTGAACCTATTGGGAGATGTGTTGGATGCATTCAATAAATCGGTTTGCTTTATCAGCCTCAGACAATAAATGTGTGGATTGTCTGTGTAGTTACATGAGGCATAGCAACATCAATCAGACACAATGGTTGAAATCCTAGACCCACTTGAAAGGGGATGTGACCAATCGAGCTATGGAGAGCTCTCTTATAATTGTGTTGCACATAGGGAAAAAATCTCATCCAAGATTCATGGATGCTTGGAGTTGTACATGTGAAGTATGTGCACTATCATCCTTTTGACGACCTCTGTCTGGCCATCAGTTTGGGGATGGAATGCAGTTGACTTGGTGAGCTTGGTGTCCAATAGTGTCCAAAGGCTTGACTATAATTTGCTCAGGAACATGCTATCCTAGTATGATATAATGGTCTGCAGGATCCCCAAATGTACCCACGCTCATTCAAATAATATTTTTCTAGTGTCCCCTATTTTGCTACTCTTCTTGTACATTGTCAATATAACCATCTTAGAAAATTTGTCCACGACCACAAATACAAAATCATTGCCATGATTAGTAGAAGGGAGGCCATAAATATTCCCAAGGTTGGATGGGAGTAGGAAGAGGAGTGTATAGGCCTTGTTTCTTGATGGTTGGCTTGGTGATGGTGCAGGAAATTCTAGATATAATATATTTCCCAACATAAAGTCAGATTTTTTCCCAATAAAATTACTTTTGTAGTACAACCCCAGTTTTCTCCACACCAAAGTGTCCTGCAACCCAACTGTAGTGCGCCTTCCAAATTAGCTTGGCAGACTCGCTCGAAGGAACAAAAAGGTGGCCCATGTAGAATAATAATGTGTCCTAGAGGTGGAAATCAAGAAATTTATTTCCTTCTACTAGCATCTAGTATGTGGAGGTGAACTCTAGATCATTTTTGTATAGTTGCAGCCATCCAAAGGTATCATGGCCACAATAGTTGAGAATAGTAGTAAGTGCTACAATTGGGGGTCGGCTGAGGTAGTATGCAACATGATTGGTGATACCCTTTTTGTATTTAATGTTCAACTAGAATTTTTGCATATATGTAGCCCACTTCTGATGATGATCATTCTGCAACTTCCCTTGTGTCTGTATAAACTAAAGAGGTCGATGATCGATGTGGATGATCATCTCCTTCCCCAAAATGTAATGCTTTCATTGTCAACAAGCCTGCATGGTGGAATACATCTCTTTATCATGGGTGGGATACTTCCGAATTGTATCGAAAAGTGTCTTACTATGATAGGCCATTGGATGCTTGTGTTGGATGAGGACTACATTGATAGCTTAGTCGGAGGTGTATGTCTCAATTTCAAATGACTCCTCCAGGTCTAGAAATGTGAGTATTCATGTAGAAAAAAGGTGAGAATTCAACTTAACAGATGCCTTCTATTGGGACTTGGACCAAGAAAACTTTTCTTTCACTCTTCCCTTGATAATCTCACTCAAAGGTCAAGTGATATGGGAGAATCCCAACAGGAACCTCCAATAAAAATTTGCAAGGCCCAAAAAGTTGTGAAGCTCTGTTAGAGTGGTCTGGGCTAGCCAATCCTGAATGACTTGGCTCTTATTCATATTCACATGCATGCCACGCTCATCTATGATGTAACCCAACTATTGGACCTGGCTCATGCCAAAGGTGCATTTATCTAAGTTGGCACATAGTTTGTGTTGCTAAAGGGTTTGAAGAACCAACTGAATGTGTTGCAAGTTTTCTTTCCAACTCTTGTTGAATATGAGGATTTTGTCCAGATAAAAAACCATGAATGAGTTGGTGAAGGGCCACAAGATGTCATCCATTAGCCTCATAAAATTAGTAGGGGAATTCTCAACCCGAAGGGCATAACCAACCATTCAAAAAGGACCTCCTTGGAATTGAAGGTGGTCTTCCATACATCTGTGGACTCTATTGGAACATCGATAGCCAGACTTTAGATCGATCTTGCTAAAATACTTAGCCCCCTTGATTTGGTCCAAAAGGTCATCAATCTATTGGATTAGATACCTATTCCTGACAGTGAATTTGTTTAGTGCCCAATAATCAATGCAGAGCCTCCAAGTCCCATCCTTATTCTATACAAGTATAATCAAGGTGAGGAACTTGGTCAGATGTGCCCTTTTTGTAGCAACTCCTCGATTTTCTGCTTGAACTCTTCATTTTCCAAAATGGAGTGGTGATATATCAGCCCGTTGGGTAGAGATGCTCTGGGAGTCAGATCGATCGATTGCTTGACCTGACAATGAGAGGGTACCCTTATGGGTGAGGAGAAGATGTCACTATATTATTCCATGACCATATCCACCTGCTTCTGCTGGGTGGAGGAACCCTTCCTGAGGGCCATGGATGTGGTCATGATCTTCCCCTTACTTTAAGAGTGAATTAGAAAGGGAACAAATTTCCTAGTCTGGGAGATGATTTTATTGCATTGCTTAGCATAGATCAAAGAGATGGTGATAGAAGAGCCTACCTCTGGTATATTGTATAAATTATTACCCAAAGAAATAATAATAGTGTGAGGCCTCGACTCATATACAACATGGTGCTTCCACAATTATCCTCGGCCCAATAATACATCACAAACTTCAAGAGGAGCAACATCACGCAATATCTCATCCATGAAGGGATTTATGTTGTATAGAAGGCGACACTGCTAGCTTACATGGATATCTCATCCTTGGTGAAGCCACCTAACAGTGTACAGATGCAGGTGTGGTGTGGTCGATAGGCCCAACCACTTCATGACCTCTATTGAAATGAGGTTCTTTTGGCTCCTGTTGTTATTTTTGAAAAACAATATAACACAAATGAAATAGAAGAAAATATAGCCTCAATTCAAGGACAAATGGAAACCTCTCAGGTAATCTCATCATACTTCTAATTGGACGCTGAGACCTTCAAGGCCCTCCAGTATAATATTTGAAGGGAAGAAGAGTACTGGAGATTGAAATTGAGAAACACTTACTTACGGGTTGGAGAAAGGAACACAAAGTTCTTCCACAAACAAACTAAGTTTAGAGAAACTAAAAACAATGTAGCACAGATAAATTATAGAGGACAAACCATAAATAACTTTGAAGAACTAAAAATACTTGTGGTAGTGCATTTCAGAAGCCTCTATAGGGAGGACCTTCTAAGTGATGTTGAGAATGAGGAATACTTCCTAGATGGTATCCCTGCAATGGTAATGAAGGACATGAATAAATATCTTGTCTCGGTTCCCTCAGTTGAGGAGATAATGGGAGTCATATTTTCCTTCCCCCCCTAATAAGGCTCGTGGACAAGATGGGTTCTCGACCTACTTCTATCATAAATTCTGGGAAGTAATTAAGAAATATCTTTATTGAATGGTGGGATACTCCTTTATGAGACTCATCGAGGGAGGGGGAATAAATACCTCCTTCCTCACCTTAATTCCTGAAGATTCAAATCCTTCCTCCTTTTCTAGATTCCACCCTATATCCCTATGCAATGTTTCTTATAAAATTTTCTCGAAGTTTCTGGCCTCGCGGCTCAAACCTATTTTTCCTATTCTAATATTGGCCAACTAGAGGGGATTTGTTCCGGGGAGGAAAATATTTGACAATATCATTCTGATACAAGATGTCATTGACTCGAGTTGGCAATAAGGTGATCAAGGTATGATAAGAAAGTTAGACATGGAAAATTCTTTTGACAAAGTTGGGCATAGCATCCTATTGGAATTTCGAAGGAAAATGGGGTTGGATGAAAAATTTATCAGGTGGATGGCCCTTTGTATTTCTTCTCCTTGGATTTCTCCGTTAGTTAATGTCAGAGTGGCAGGCTTCTTCAAAGCCTCTAGGGGGTTGCGTCAAGGTTCCCCCTTTCCCCCTTTCTTTTTATCATGATGGCAGAAGCGTTGAGTAGAAAATTGGAATATTAAAAAGATTCGTTCCTCCTTGTGGGGATCAAATACAATGATGGATTCAAGATTATTAACCATGGATAGTTTGTTGATGACACAATTTTGTTGGTAAGCACCTTTGTTTTTATTTCTCGATGGGTCAAAAGGAGCCTTAATTGGTTCCTTAGTTCTTTAGGAGGGGCCATCAATGATAAAAAAAGGTCATATATACAGTTGGAACATCTCTCCCCATCAAGCAAAAAGAATTGAAAAAATATTGGGGTTCAGATCAGTGAGGGACTGGAAATATTTTAATTATCTAGGGGTTCCTATCTTCCTAATATGACCAGCACCCTATGCCTAGCAAAAATTTCTTGACAAAATCAAAACTAAAATTGTGAATTGGGGAGGAATATGGTTCAACCATGCGGGAAGGGAAACCTTAGTGAAGTTTGTGCTTTCTTCCATCCCTTTGTATCACTTCTTTTCCCTGCAATCTCCCAAGTTCGTCTTGCACTAATTGGGGATATATATTAGAAAATTTGTATGGGAGGGAGGAAAGACAGAAACAAAAGAATAACATTTGGTAAATTGGAAAGCAATTAAAGCATCGACACAACATGGCGATCTAGGAATGAGGAACCCAGCGATGATGAATATGTTGATGGGGGCAAAAATCTTCTGGATCATGACCACAAAGTTGGATCAATGGTGGATGCAAGTGATTTGAGAAAAGTAAATAAATCAGTAGATTCGCAAAGAAGGGAGAATGGATCCATCTCAAAGTTCTCCAATCTAGAAATTGACGAGCTCCTCATCCGAAATAATTGCAAACAATTTATGTAAAATTATGGGGAAAGGAGATACTATCGGATTTTTTTAGATTCGATTATGGGGAACCAACCTCTGGGTTTGGACCATTCCCTTGATACTCTCTATATCTACCTCAGGCAGATCAAGGTGGTTTATTTGGACCAACTCTTAGATTGGGGTCTCTACGGTCTCTAGAAGGGGTGGAAGCTTGATAACATCCCGACATATATGCTTCCATTAAGAGAGAACTTGTTCAAAAAGTTACGAGGCTGTGCCCCATTAGCATATTCTGTCAAGGACAAGTGGGGATGGAAAAATACCAACTTTACAGTTAAAGAAGAATACTCTCACCTACTTTTCAATGCTTAAGTCCCTCCAAAATCCTCCATTTGTAATAAAATTTGGAAATCAAATGTTATGCCAAAGGTAAATTTTTTTCTGCATTTTGCTATCCCATAAAAAAAATCCTCACAGCAAAGAACCTTCAAAAACAAGACCACATCGGGCCTTTCATATGTCCTCTCTGTGAAAAGTTTGAAGAGTCTATCCCCCATCTCTTTCTCCATTGTCAAGTGGCAAAGGAAGTTTGGTCGGTGGCTCTTGGTCCATTATTTCTCAGAAAAAAATAGCCTACATATATCCTTCAATTCTTCAACTCTTGGTCCAAATTCTATTCGAGATCCCTTCAAGCCAAAAACAACTTCAAAGAGATACAGACCGCCCTACCCAATTATGCCTGCTGGAAAATTTGGCTGATAAGGAATAAAGTGATCTTTAGAATGTCCCACATAACGGCCAATACCACCACTCTAAAATCCCTCTCGTCTTGCATGGAACTTCACAACCCGAAAATTGATCCCTCTCTGGACCAAGTTGAAACATCTTGACTCGCTCCTTAGGCCTATCCCCCATATCCCTAACATTTTGCAAAAGTCTCCCCTTCGTATCCTCCTTGGATCCTTAGATTGTCTTTAGATGGGTTGGTGGATTGGATCAAATCATTGAAAAGAGGACTCTCTAATTTGATGGAACATCAAAAAGAAATCCAAGAGTGGTAGGATGGGGATGGATTCTCATAAGTCCCAAAGGAATCATAGAAGAGAAATATGCTTGGGGCCTAGGAATGAAGACCAATAATCATTGAAAATCCCTAGGGTTGTTCCTAGGGTTGTATCTAGCCCAAAAAACTGGCATCAAGGAGATGAAAATTCTAGGGGACGCCATGTTTGTTATAAATCATATGAATTACAACTCAGTAACTCAAAACATCATTCTAAACTAGATCATTAAGAGATCCCAAGGCATGTTCCTTCACCTTGATCAAGTCAAAATTTTCCATATTCTAAGAGGTAACAATAAGGATGTCGACCATCAAGCTAATCGGGTCTGTCGGATGAATGACGGGAGAAGAAAATTGAATGTAATTGTGGGTTTAGTCATAATTCCCTAATAGAAATTATGTATCTCAATCTTTTGACAACTAAGTGTGCTTCTGATAGGATAAAGAATTTTAATAAAAGAAACTATTCGAATCTTTACTGACTCGTCTCTCCCAGACTGTCTCTTGTTCTTCCTTGCTCCCTCCTACTTCCCTTCTCTCCCTCTGTTACACCTAAGCCTCCTTCCCTCCCATCCCCAGCTACCCTGGCCACCTAGGTTGTCACCTCCCTTCTCTCCTTGTTCCTGTCCCATCGGCATTCATTTCCCCTGGCCCATCCTTCAGACTAGTGGCTCTCAAGAAGAATTGCACCTGAAGTAGTGTGGTTGTTGTCCTCTGGCTCATACAACACTTTGACATTGGAGAAGTCTCATCGTGAGATCCTAGTTTTCTTCTCCTCGTACTTGTGGCAAAAGATGGCAAAACTAAGTAGAAACCAAGTGAAATAAAGGGGAGTGTGAGGAGAATTTAATCCTTCTAGTTCAGGGTGGTCATTTCACGTGCGCAACACTGGTGAGGAATAATTTGATGGACGTTTCATTGAGTAGAAGAATTAAGGTTGAACATTGGGATATCAGCAAAATGAGTATTGTGCATCAACTCTACATCAGAATTCAGACCATCATCCTCTTTATAAAAAGTAGTAACGATAAGATCTCTCATCTCATGAGTTGGTTTGCTTCCATCATTGGGGAGTTATAAAGGGTATAGTGGAAAATTCTGGGGATCTTGGGTCACTAGTGTAATGACAGAGTCAGTGTTATTTGCACGGTGGTGGAATATAGCACAGTGGGTTCAGAGGGTCATCATGTGAAGAATCTGGGTATTTCAGAGGGTGGTAACATAGGAAGTTCTAGAAAGAAAGTGTCTGTCAATCTGCTCGGTCGGCGGTGCTTCTGATTTCGAATTTTTCATTTTCTAGAAGTGTATTTGGTTCATTTCCAAGTTAGGTATTATCTTTCTCTCCGCGAATAGTTTTCAGGTCTCCCCTTCACTGTCATCATGGACGTGGTGAGCATGCCTTAGGAGAAGAGCTTTGTGTCAGGTTCCTGGGGTCATCATCGACCTCAGACGGGCTTCTTTCCTGGGCAAGGAGAATTGGATCGAGGGAGGAATCTTCAGGCATGTGTCCAATGTGACAAAGAACACGTTGAAATTAAGGAAGGGTTAGCAATTATGCAAAGGTGCATCCATCAGC
This sequence comes from Pinus taeda, assembly GCA_000404065.3. Classification (NCBI taxonomy): domain Eukaryota; kingdom Viridiplantae; phylum Streptophyta; class Pinopsida; order Pinales; family Pinaceae; genus Pinus; species Pinus taeda. Next base: position 13,472 of record APFE031597838.1, read on the forward strand.
ACCATAAGGAGACTGTGGCAATGCAGGAGCGGAAAATTGAGAAAAATGAGTGAATTCATCAGTTGGAGGATGAAGTTAATGCTCTACATGTGCAAATTGAACATCTACAACTTAAGCTAAGTGAGAATAGTCTTAAGGTAGAGGAAGAAAACACTAGAATAGATCTCAATGGACAAGCACCAATGGAGGAGTAACCAATTCCTTCTACCCCTTATTGCTAGTTTTTGATGTCAAATTATACATGTAAATATTTGTTGAACCAATTATGCAGGATTTATAGCTATAGGCAAAATTAAAGGGAGAATTTTGTAATTTTGGGAAAGAAAAATTTGGGTTGGGTAGATCAAAAAGTATTTTTAGAGGCCCTCTAGTGGCTCTTCAATATTTTATAACTATCCTGGTTTCTTGTTGCATACAGGCATGGATTAATATATATCTCCTACTATTTGTGGTAAAAAAAAACATAGGCCAGAGTTTAAGAAGGATTGAAAGGAAAAAGGTAGTCTGAAACATAAAGAAAATGGGCATAATAAAGGCTTGAATGTTGGGTTTGGAGCATGATTATTTAGAGGTCTTTTTTTAGCCGAATGTATATCCCAAGAAGTTTGTACACCCCTCCATGCGGGGGGGTCCGGGGGGTATTTGTCTCGCCCGCGAGGGTTCGGGGGGGATGATCCCCCCTGGCTAGGGGGTCTGGGGGCCAGCGGTCCCCCAACGGGGGTTTCAGGGGCAGTGCCCCTGAAGCTAAAAACAGATGTAAAATTTCCTTGTAAAAGTATAGTAATTTCTAGTCAATCTGGGTCGTTCATTAGGCAAATGATCTGACGGTAGAACTTATGTTTAGTTTAGGGTTTTTTGCCCTAGAAGGCAACCCCTCTCTTTGTATGAGGGCATTGTATTTGAGGCTGTGAGATAGATGTGTATTCTGTGTGAGAGAGAAACAGAGAGGTGAGACTGTGAGAGAAGATAGAGGATATTATAGTGGATTTGTTGTAGGTTGTGTCTCTTCATTTTGCTGGATAATAGAAAGGAAGGAATGGTTGTTCGAGGTGGACGTAGCCCAAACTGGGTGAACCACGTATATTTGTGTCTCTCTTGTTTTGTGTGTTTATATTTCTGCAATATTTTATGTGTTCCATTGCTCCGTAATATATATATAATATTCTAACAAATGGTATCAGAGCCGAAGGTCTATTTGGCTGATAAACTTGTAGGAAAGAAGGGTTCCTAGTTCGAGTGGGAGAAATGGCGGAAAATTATAAGTTTAGGGTCGAGAAATTTAACGACCAAAACTTCTCGTTGTGGAAGATGCAGATGGAAGATTATCTGTATCAGAAAGATCTATACCTACCATTGGGCGGAAAATCAAAGAAGCCGACAGATATGGAAGATGAAGAATGGAACCTTCTCGATAGAAAGGCACTTGGAACAATACGACTGTGCCTTGCAGCATCGGTCACCTTCAAAATTTCGAAGGAAACAACAACAGAGGGTTTGATTAAGGCGTTGGAGAAACTATATGAAAAACCCTCGACCTCAAACAAATTTCTTTTGAAAAGGTTATTTAATATGAAGATGTCGGAAGGTGGATCTGTTGCAGATCATTTAAATGGTTTTAATACTGTTACAAGTCAGTTATGTTCTGTAGGGGTAAACTTTGATGATGAAGTTAGAGCTCTGTTATTCTTGTGCTCATTACCAGAAAGTTGGAATGGTTTGGTAATGGCCATTAGTAACTCCGTTTCTGGATTTAGTACTTTAAAGTTTGATGATGTTGTCGGTGCTATCCTTAGCGAGGAAATGCGACGGAAAAGCTCTGGTGAGACATCGGGAAATGCTTTGAGTGCAGAGTCTAGAGGAAGAAAATGGAAAGAGGAAAGAGCTTAGGATATCGCAGTAAATCAAGGAAAGGCAGATCCAAGTCCAGATCGGGGATAGTGTGCTGGAAATGCGGAAAGAAAGGACACCTAAAGAAAGACTGTAGATCTCGGAAGGGAAAAGAAGGAGATTCACAGCAAGAAAACAATCATGAAGCAATGTGACAGGTGAGGTGTTACAAGATGCTTTGATTCTCTCTTTCGAAAATATTACTGATTCCTGGGTGGTAGATTCAAGGGCCTCATTCCATGCCACACCTGATAAGAAATACTTTCATGACTATGTTCAAGGTGATTTTGGACAAGTTTGGTTGGGTGATGATAAACCCTGTAAAATTGTTGGAATGGGTAAGGTTCTTGTAAAACAACAGAATGGAAACCAATGGCTACTAAAGGAGTTAAGGCATGTTCCAGATCTAAAGAAAAAATCTGATTTCAACAGGGCAGTTAGGCGGTGAAGGTTGTGTGACAACTTTCACAGATAAAGCTTGGAAGGTCACCAAAGGAGCCCTGGTAATAGCAAAAGGTGAAAAGGTTGGTACATTGTATTTATGCAATGGTATTTCTAACTCTATTAATGCTTTAACTTCCAAAGGAGTAGATGCAACATTATGGCATCATAGGCTTGGACACATGAGTAAGAAGGGGATGAAGATTCTTCAGTCAAGGAATTTGTTTTCGGGTTTGAAGAATGTTGATTTGGACTTCTATGAGAATTGCATTTATGGAAAACAAAAGAGAGTCAAATTTCTCAAAGTTGGGAAAGAAAAGAAGAGCGAAAAATTAGAGCTTGTGCATACAAATCTATGGGGACCTGCTAAGGTATATTCTCTCAGTGGCTCTCGTTATTATCTTACTTTTATTGATGATGCAACTAGAAAAACTTGGATTTATTGTATTAAGAATAAATCTGATGTATTTGATACTTTCAATAAATGGAAAGCTTCGGTTGAGATTGAGACAGGAAAGAAATTGAAGTGTCTCAAATCAGACAATGGAGGGGAATATTGCAGCAAATAGTTTGATAGATACTGTTCAGAGCATGGAATTCGCAGAGAGAAGATAGTTCCAAGAACACCACAAGAAAATGGTGTGTCATAAAGGATGAACAAACAATCATGGAGCGTGCAAGGTGCATGAGATTGCATGCAGGATTGCCTTTACAATTTTGGGCAGATGCTGTAGATACTATTGTTTATCTAATAAACAAAGGGCCTTCAAGTTCCTTGGATGGTGGTGTTCCAGAGGAAGC
>APFE031597842.1:9069-26711 GCA_000404065.3 Pinus taeda
AAAATTATATATTACGGAGCAATGGAACACATAAAATATTGCAGAAATATAAACACAGAAAATGCATAAAACAAGAGAGACACAGATATACGTGGTTCACCCAGTTTGGGCTACGTCCACCCTAAATAGCCAATCCTTCCTTTCTATTATCTAGCAAAATGAAGGGACACAACCTACAGCAGATCTGTTGTAATATCCTATGTTTTCTCTCATAGTCTCGCCTCTCTGTTTCTCGCTCAGAGAATACACATCTATTACACAGACTCAAATACAATACCCTAATACAAAGGGAGGGGGTTGCCTTCTAGGGAAAAAAACCCTAAACTAAACATAAGTTCTACTGTCAGATCATCTACCTAATGAACGGCCCAGATTGACTAGAAATTACTGTACTTTTACAAGGCAATTTTACATCTATTTTTGGCTTCGGGGGCACTACCCCCGCTGGCCCCCGGACCCCCTAGACGGGGGAGATCGGCCCCCCTGGACCCCTGCAGGGGGGACAAGTCCCCCCCGCACCCCCCCACGTGGAGGGGTGTACAAACTTCTTGGGGTATAAATCCAACTGAAACAAAGACCTCTGAACAATCATGCTCCACACACAACAGAGCGACGAAATCGATACAAGGGAGACCAGAGGAAAGAGGAACTACAAGTAGGCCTTCTATCTTCTCATCTTATCTATTATTTATAGGAAAAGTCTAAAACACGTTACTCTGTTATTCTAGGCACAGCTACTAGCCTAATGAATTAGTATTTATCCGTAGATGCTAAATTCACCAAAACGAATTGGCGACTCCGCTAGGGAACTATCACCTTTCCTAGTAGCTTATTCACCTCCTCAGACATTATTGTAGACCCTACTTGTGTTCATTGACTGTATTTCAGCTTTTTTACATTGAATTTTGGTCAAAAATTGAGGTTAGATGACTCTTCAGTGGCCTCTTAGAAATCAACGCAGGCTTGGTCAGGGGACAATGCTCTGCAGAGCACCCTTGAGTGAGAGATAGTACTCTACAGTGTAGTTAGGCCCTCTTTGACCTGCCTTGATCAACCTTAGATAAAATTCCCACCTTTGGAAAGTGTTTTTGTGAACTTTTCTATGTTTGTTTGCTTGCTGATGGATCAATGAATGTCATGTCTCAAAGAATAAATTTTTATCTCCTTTGCCAGCCCTACTTTGATTTGATTGATTAATTTTTCTTTAATGTTTTCTTTGTCATTATCAGTCTATAGTCAAATTTAGAATATAGTTGATTAATCTTCATTCGAAAGAAAGTGTCATGAAGTCTTATTTTCCTTCGAAACAGAATTTTCATCAAAGTCTTCGTTCTTATTAAAGATTGATTTATTGTACGTGCATATTTCCTTTTTGTTCATCATAACATTAGGGGATTCGAAAAGAAAAACTTGCATCATTCATATTGTATTTTGTGAATGCTTGAATGGAACAGCTAGGGAAATTTCATTAGTTGTGCTCTTTGCTCTTTGTCAAAATCTGATTGCTATATCCCTACTAGCTAAGGATTTTCGTTGTTAAATTGAATGCAAAGAATGCTTATCATATTAATTGCATTTTAGGAATTGCAAACATACATCACGTAGTGAACCTTGAAATGGAAATTCTAAAGAAGATCAACTTAAAATTTATTTGAATTTACCTAATGGAGCATTGTCACATAACGAAAAACATTTAGAGGTCTAGGCTAGAGACATGTTTTGATGTTGTAAAACAAAGCGGTTGTAGTTAACTTGTCTACAATACATCCTAAGTGTGATACCTCATTCCATGTACGTGAGTATATCATAGCTCATCCATGTATCTTCGGGTATATAGGGTAGTGTTACAGTACGTAAAGTATATGGGAATTCTCTCATTGTGTAGTATTGTACTAGACAGATCTTATATGAATTTGGCCTCCACATACTTTTGGGTGTATATGGGAGGAGAACACTAGGTTGCTATCCATCCTTACATAATCAAGTCGGCCACCTTGTACACTGTGATATACTAAACACAACATTCGAGGACATTACCTGACTGTAGTTCTTCGTTCGCCAAGAGGTATTCTGCAGTTCACAGTTGCTTGGTAAACCTTTTGCCTAGATTATCCCTCGTTTGTTTTGTTATGTTACTTTGATTAAAATAAAATTAATTGACCGATGATAAAATCCTCCATGCTCACTCCTCAATTGATCTTAGGTCGACACATATGGCAACAAATCCAGAGTACACCGATCAAGGAATTCCTTTTGATGGGAATCCTAGTCCTTTTCCTCCTTTTGGAAATATCGGTGCTCCATATATGGCTACATTGTCCCTTCTGAGATTTACCATTGGCTTTCCAGTATGGATGTTTTCAACCTCCTTGGATCAAAATGTCATGATTTCTCTGTAATCGAGTACTCCTCCAACTGGACAAAATCAACCTCCAATTGATCCTAAAGTTGACTCTTTGCCTTCTTCCTCAGTTGTTTCTTCCTCCCCTTCTTCCTCTTTGCCTGGTGAAATATTGGTACTAGTAACCAAGTGGCTAAGAAGAAGAAGAAAGGGAAGAAGAAGAAGAAGAAGCAAATTCAACATAGGGGAAACCAAACAACCATTTCTTTGAATGCAACATTTGATGAGAAATTGTCCGTCAAGCCTCACAAATTTTGATATCCATGCAAACTTTGTGCAGAAGACCATATTCTTCGAAATTGTCCTGATATTCCTCAAATCTTAGAAGAATGGTCTTCTCGTTCACATCACCCTCTATCATCAACTTCTAGAGATCATGCTGGTGACACAACATCAACTAATGGTAGTAAAGTTCATGGAAAGAAGGGTAAAGTTAAGTTTCCATGTAGGTTATGTGAAGGGAATCAACCCATTCACCTTTGTCCCTATCTGAACGAAGCCAAAAAAGTGTTGGATAACCATCCTACTTCACTGCAGTGACTTCCATCTGGTTACAGGAGACTATCCCTTAACCCTTCACCAGTTGATGAATTGACTAAGTCAAGTCAATCGTCGGTCAAACCCACTCTCTCTGAAAGTGAATCCTATGAGTCTATACCCGACCCAAATCAACAAGTCGAGGTAACAGTTGACCCAATTCCACCTTTAGTTAATCGTACCGTTCCTGAAGAGAGTGAATATGATGCCACTCAAGTTCTTCATTTTTCTTCAGACTCCAATGAGCTTGGGGGTAGTCCTCCTGTTCCATCAAGACATCAGGAAAATCCTCCCGCTCTCGTAACTCAAGGGGTTAATTCTCCCATTTCTACGATACCCCCTCCAAGTAGTCTAGTCACTTCCTTTGATTGGAATCGACTGGCAGGATTTTGTCTTCCTTCTTATGTGCATTTCCAGATTATAGTACAAGTTTGTAATATGATTGTATCTAGCACTATTATAGATGAAGCTGCATAAATGAGTATCCTTTCCTCAACTACTTAGCAAGTGCTCGGTTCACCACCGCTTGTGCCTGTTACCTAGAATCTATTGGATTTTAATAGAGGAACCAGTCAACCATTAGGGATCCTCCCTCAGTTACCTATTAATTTGGGAGGAAAAATTATTTATCTGAATGTGATGGTAGTCCTAGGCCCTTTAGATTATAATTTACTTCTTGGGCGTTACTATGTTTATGACATGGGAGCTATTGTTTCCACACTCTTTCAAGTGATGTGTTTCCCGCATGAAGACAAAATTGTCACCGTTGACTAGCTTTCATTTCCTGGTCCAAATATGGCTCCTAGTCAACCATATTCCCTAATCGGTCCTTCTGTACCAATGGTATCATCCCTGCCACACGTTAATTATGTGGCAACCTCTTCCATACCTACATCAACTGATGATCAATTTAGTGATGTTGTACCTCATGTACTAGGGGCATTGGAACCAGATCTTTCCTTCATGACCTCTTATGAGTCGTGATCAAGGAATATGAGGATAGTTCTTTTACTATGTCAACCTCATTAAAAAATGAAACAGCTCCCATGAGGATAGTTCCTAGTCTTGTGTCAACCTTGTTAGAAAATGAAACAAGGAATATGAGGATAGTTCTTTTACTATGTCAACCTCATTAAAAAATTAAACAAGGTACCAAATTCCAAGTCGAGTCTTTGATTAGATCTCGTAAAATCCTAGTCGAGTATTTTACTTAATCTCATAAAATAACCTTCATTCTATCCACCTAATAGCCACAAGTAGTCTACTTAGGTGAATGTAATGATGCTTGGGGGGCTTGCACCTAGTGGTAAAGATAAGTTTCCCTGTAGGTTATGTGAAGGGAATCACCCCATTCACCTTTGTCCCTATCTGGACGAAGCCAAAAAGGTGTTGGATAACCGTCCTACTTTACCACAACGACTTCCATCTGGTTACAGGAGACTCTCCTTTTCATCATGCTGGGGGCATGTAAACCAATCTCAAGCATAATTTTTCCTCATTTCAAGCTTGTGTAAAAATGAAACTAAATCCAAGCATAGCTTTTCATTTCAAGCTTGTGTAAACATGAAACTGAATCCAAGCATAGTTCCCTATGGTTCAAGCTTGTGTAAAAATGAACCCATCTCTATTTTAACCCTCGTGATTGTCATTCTATCAGCCTTTTTTTGTTAGATGAGCCTTGGTTGTTTTCATCCCATTGGAACCATCCCTTTGGCTGATCATACACTTTCACATGGTTGTTTTACCCTTTTTAAGGAACATTTGCAATGAGTGGTCTTATTAGCCAGCCTCTTCACATAAATCAACATGTTTTGAGAAGTACGAACATCACCGAAACCAGTTGCTACCCTAGACACCACTCACTCCTCAAAGTGGAGTCCTCTTTAAGCTCTTTTCAGACTCTCTAAAAATGAAAAGATTGTTGAGCGCTTATCCTTTCCAGCTCGTTAATGGATTGGAAACAATATCTCTCTTGTATTATTTTCGGGCTTGAGAGATTAATTTATGAAAAGGAACTTGTGGAGTTTTCTTTTTGTACCTTTTCAAACTCTCTAAGCATGAAAAGTACCGAGTTATCATTTTCGTTAAACTCATTAAAAACATCAAATAGCGACAAACTTGTCCATCTAGACAAGACCGAGTTTCACCTTCGCTAGTCTTGTTAAAACATCAAATAGCGATGGATTCACCCAAAGAGTGAAATTATAGAACAAGCATATGTTATCCTCCTCAATCTTGATAAAAATAAAGAGGTATTGGTCAGCAATGACTGGGGAAAATGGAAATAGGGGAAAACTACTTTATGGTAGTAGGTCGCTCTTGAACATGATACTTTCACTCCATCATCGTGACTATTTGGGTTGGGTTATTAGCTTGATGTTTATGATATAGTTGGTCTATCATACCATCCATCGCTTTATTTTGGGTCAATGCTACCAATTCACTTTAGTGTCGCGGACATGTTCAAGAGAAGTCATTCAGTCAAAATCCATCTTTTGCAATACCATAAACCTTTATTTTCATGACCGCCTTTCCTGAACCTTGTGTTGTCAGTCAAATTCCATCTCTAAAATTACTACACTCTTTTCATGTCGTTGATGTGGGATACATCAAGGCCCTTGAGGATCATTATCATAATCGGTGATTTCTCTTGCATATGTTAATAGCTTACATCATCGATTACTAATCAGATGGTTTCTTCCCATGTTCGACTTCAGATCACATTTTCACATGGTTAGACTCGTACTTGAGTGAATAGTTGAACGAGATTGAAGACCCCAAATCTAGTTTCATCCATCCGGGTTGTGATATCAGGAGTACTAAATCATATGTACAATGGCTTTACATTGAAGTCATTCCAATCATGGGTCTATATCTGTAGATGACTATTTATGTACATGTAATGAAAGTTTATAAGTTGAGCATGGGTATGTCTTCCCTCAGCAATTGATGTAAATCAAATATCATAATATATGTATTGTAATTGATGCAAGTCACCTTACACTTTGATACCTCCTCATCACATTGTAAAGCATTTCATTCGACATTGGCATTTTCTGACTTCATGCTTTAGGGGGAAACTGTTACAAATCCATTTGGGCACATCAAATCCCAACATTTAGATTAGTGTTTTAGGGCTCGTCAAACCCTAAATTTAGTTGTTTCATGCCCTAAACAATTCAACCGTTTGAATGCCTCCTTCCCAGACAATTTCATGAATTGAAGACATCCAAAAATTGCTTCTAGAGGGACCAGCGTAGGTAAGCCCTTATGAAGGTGTGCTACAGAGCAGTTAAGTCCACTGCCAGGGTGCTTTGCAAAGCACTTAGGCTTCCTTTCACCTGCACTACGTGAGAATGAGCGAAATTCACATAGGGTTTCAAAAATATTCTTATCTTTTGGATTCATATAGAATTTTCCCTGTATTATCAACTCCTATGAGCTCGAAAATGGATGAGGAATGATTTAAGTAGCATCCTATCCTCTCATCCCTTCCTCCATGGAACTAATTCTAAGTATGGAAGGCCATTCAATGTCACCATTAATGAAAAAACCTCCTTCATCTTCCTATAAATTGACCACTCATCTAAGTGATCAAGGGGCTGGCTAGATTATGTTGAATTGTAAGGAGATAATGCTGCTATGAGACTTGACATTGGAGCAAATGATGTGTTGCTACAAGCTTGTCTTTCTTTTGATGTGATGTGGATGGGATCCAAGTTGGAGGAATGACTTTGAATCAGACACTGATGGTTGTAATTCCTTCTTCTATCTAATAAAGTGTTTGAACCTTTTTCCAAATCTTGTGTTCTTTCATAACTCTTATATGTATGAATTGATTCTGATTCCTTTCATTTATATTCAATGGATTGTATGCTTTGATCGGTTTTTGTCTTTTGATTTATTTACAGGGTACTTCTCAAGCAGATTAAGTATGAGAAGGAGCGATGGAATCGATACAAGGGAGATGAGAGGAAACCAAAACTACAAGTAGGCCTTCTATCTTCTCATCTTATCTATTGTTTATAGGAAAAGTCTAAAACACTTTAAACTATTGTTCTAGGCACAGTTACTTACCTAGTGAACTAGTATTTATCCGTAGATGCTAAATTCTCCAAAACACCCCATAGAGTGGGGTTACCTGCACCCCTCAAACCCCCTGTGACTCCCTTCGCTACGTGATCAATGCAACGAAGGGGGGGCTCCACTCCCCTTCTAACCCCCTAATTAACTATGTGGGCTAGTCATGGAAAGAATATAAAACAACCCAACAGTTTCCTCTTTGTTGTTGCTCCGCTGCTACCAATCCTAGATAGTACCCCGGTGGAGTCACGTAAGAACACAAGCATCACTCCACTCCCAGCGAGCCTAGTCAGTACCTCGACAGAGTTACTTGAATCACCTCTCTACGCAGGAAGCCTTTATCTTCTTTCACCTTATTCATTTTTTATTTTTTCATTTTTCACTTTTCATTTTTTTAATTTTTTGTAATAGTGCATAGCACTTATTCACTTCAAAGGTGGAAGAGGGATCCCTACTTATTGAGAGCAGAAGATGTTGTTCCTTCAAAGATGTAGTTTATTATATACCTCTGACATGCCTGTTAAGGCTTTCCCCCTCACCTTACTCTACTTCACTGAGCGGTTAACCCAAAAACAACTAACTAGAGTATGTGACACTAGTTAGCGAAGAAGCGTTGTGTTTTCACCAAGGTTCATTTCGAACAGTACGTATTTTCCATCAATGTATCATGGACTAAAAGTAACAATTTCTTCATATAGAGGCAGGATGACAGATAGCCAAGTAGTGATAGGTGCACATGTGTTATAGACATATTTGGGCACGTCAACCCCAAACTTATATGTCGATAAATTAGGGCTCATAAACCCCTAAAAGATTTGTTTCATACCCTAAAAGAACTTAGTCATCTAAATACATCATTCCCCAAAAGTTCCATATGAGAAGCCATCCAGAAATTGCCTAAATTGAACCATACTAACTGCTCCATTGTCAAAGTGCAATGCACACTGAGTGGTACACTGCTAGGGTGCGATGCATACTATTTAGGCCTTCTATATGGTGCGATGGGCGAGGATGGACAAATTTCCAGGACAATTTGTTAGTTGGTTGCTCATGGAATCTTCTAGAAAATTCTCCTATGCCACTTGCCTCTCTGAATTCGCCCAAGGATGAACAAGGGAACTAGGAAACCATCTCCAATCCCTTCTCTTTGTGGAACCAATTGTAACAAGTGGAATGACACTAATAAAACCCCATGGATGACTCACACCCTTGCAAACATCTATAAATGGATCCCTCATCCAAGAGATTTTGAGGCTGGAATATTGTGAATTGCAAGGAAGTGTAGATAGCTTGTCATTAAGGAGAGAGCATTGTATTCTTGTTGGTGTGATATTGCTATTTCATGAGGTGAAGAAGGATTGAAGCTAGGAGGATGGCGTTGGAACAGACAAGTGGGTTGTAATTCTCCTTTCTATTAATAAAGCTCTTCAATTTTTCTCCCATATGATTGTGCAAATGTGAATGCTATCATTTGTTCATTATATATCTGATTTTGTAGTGTTTATGTTGTAATAAATCACGATGCTTTGACGGTTCTTTGTTGTTATACTTGTACAAGTAGTCTCCAAGTGTGTTAAGTACAAGGAGAAGTTACAGGATTTGCCAAAGGAGAGAGAAATAAAGTAAGGGATTAAGTGGAAGTTCTAGGTTGGTTCCATTATCTTTCTCTTATCTATTACACATAGGAAAAATCATTGAATTGCTTTAAGCTGTTGTTTCTAGGGTAGCTGGCAAACCTAGAGGGTTAGCGGTTCAACAAGACACTAATTTTCCCAGAAACAAATTGGAGACTCCACTGGGGAGACCAGATGTTTGTTTTTTGTTATTTCTTGTTTTATGATCAATTCGATAAACTATAGATAGAGTCTAAAGCTAGCCAGGTGGCTTTCGAAGTTCTATTGCTTTGCAATTGCATAGTAGATGAATGATGCTTCAACCAATCTCTGGTTTAGTTTATGAATTAAAAATTTGACTTATAAGCACATCTAGATTCACCTTTGGTAGCTCAGTAACCTATCAAGACATTCCATCATACTTTTCTCATTATTTTTCATCAAATCCCAGCTTAATTCATTGAAAACGGCTCCACATTTGAGCCAAAACCCATTTCAGTTGCGCTCCCTGGACCATCGCACTATCTTCCACTGTGACTTAGTATGCATAGCACCTCCCAAGTGTAGAAAGTGTGATGCATATCAATTTCTGTGAAGCCTAGGTGTGATGATTGACTGAACTCCTTTTCCATCTAGAAATTGAGGGTTTTTGAGCTGTTCTCAGTTTTGTTTGGTTGTTTCGCTGCATATGAACAGTGCCTCTTTACTGAAGCTTACTTTCATCACTTAGATCAGCCTCAATTACATTAGGATTAGTGAATTTTTTTTTGTGTATTTGTTCCTCATTTACAATCATTTGTCGAAAATTTGTTTTAGTCGATTTGTCACTTTGATACAAAAAGTGTTGTAATTGTCGTTTTTTGTCGAAAAGAGAAGTGTCGTAATTTCTTCCTTCCCTTGATAATCGATTAAACATTTCTTGATGTATTTGATTTGATTTGTTTACATTAAAAGTGTCGAAAGCATTTTTATTCAAAATTGAAAGTGTCATTTTGAGTCTTCCTTTCCCTTTTGAAGAAAAAATTGTCGAAAATATCATTTTGAGTGAAATATTTCAGATCTTTGCTGCATTTAGTTTTCCATTTTTCATCTTTCACATTAAGGAAAGTAAAAACAAATACATGCATTTACATTTAGCATTTTATGATTTGTGTGTGAAAATATGATTTAGGGAAATGCACTAGTGTGTGCTCTTTGCTCTTTTCTTAAAAGCACCCTTATCTTTCTTTCCCTAGTAGCTAGGATTTTCATTGCTCAAATAAACAAAGATTGTTTATCATTGTAGATTGCATCTTAGAAATTTCAGTTCATCATTACACAGTGAACCATTGAAAGGAAAACTTTAAACAAGATCAATTTTAAAATGAATTTCAATGAACCTAACAATGCTTTGGAACTTAACGCAACATATCTAGAGGTCTAGGCTAGAGACGTGTTCCAGCGTCGCTGAAACTAGTGGCTATCATTTTCATTGAAGGTTGGTTGATTCCTCCTCCTTGATACGACAAGTATTAGCATGGACTTGTGCTCCCTGTACCGTCGCGTATATATTGGGAGACCACAATAGGCTTAAATCCTTTATCCATAAGAAACTGAGCCTGTCGCCTTATTGATTGCAATGCACTGAACACAACATTTGGGAAGATTGACTACCATACATAAGTCCTTGGTAATTTCTCTTTAATTTATCACCAAGATGTATATTGCAATTTTTTGATTGGCTTGGTAATCCCTTTGTCTAGATTTTCCAGAGTAGTCACTTTCATTCTTTTTTGACTCTCTAAAAGAAAAGGTCCATCTAAGCACTTGTCCTTTTAGGCTCATTAAAAATTGAAGGAGACTAGAGTCATCTTTAGCTTTTTCTCGACTCTTTAAAACTGAAAAAAAAAGTTGTGTCCAAGTGTCCTTAAAATTAATTGAATTTGGAATAACATCCCCATTCCTTAGATGATCTTAGATTGAAACATATGGTGACAAATCCGGAGTACACTGATCAAGTAATCCCTTTTGATGGAAATCCTAGTCCTTTTCGTTCTTTCAGAAATAATGGTACTCCTTATATGGCTACATTGTCTCTTATGGGATTTGCCATTGGCCTACCAATATGGTTGTTTTCAACCTCTTTGGCTCAAAATGTCGTGATTTCTCCAACTGGACAAAATCAACAACCAGTTGATCCTGAAGTTGACCCTTTGCCTTCTCCCTCATTTGTTTCTTCCTCCCCCTCTTCCTCTTCGCTTGGTGAAAGTATTGGTATTAGTAACCAGGTGGCTAAGAAGAAGAAGAGGAAGAAGCCAATTCAGCAACGGGGCAACCAAGCAACGATCGCTTTGAATGCAACATCTGATGAAAATCTGTCCATTATGCCTCACAAAGTCAAATATCCATGCATAATTTGTGCGGGAGACCATTTTCATCGAAATGGTCCTTACTCTTCTCAGATCTTGAAATAATGGTCTTCCCATTCACACCATCTCGTGTCATCAACCTCTGGAGATCATGTTTGTAACACACCATCAACTAGTGATAGTAAAGTTCATAGACAGAAGGGAAAAGTCAAGCTTCCATGTAGGTTATGTGAAGGTAATCACCCCTTTCACCTTTGTCCCTATTTGGATGAAGCAAAAAGAGTGTTGGATAACCGTCTTGCTTCACCACAGCGACTTCCATCTTGTTATAAGAAACTCTCCCTAAATCCTTCACTAGTTGATAAACCGACTGACTAAAGTCAACCGTCAGTCGAAACCACTCTCTATCAAAGTGAATCCTATGAGTCTCTACCCAATCCAAATCGACAGGTTGAGGTAACGGTTGACCTGATTTCACCTTCAGCTAATTGTACCTTTCCTAAAGAGAGTGAAAATGATACCGCTCATGTTTTCTTTGTTACTTCGGACTCTAACGTGCTTGGGGCTAATCCGCATGTTCCATCAAGATAGGAGGAAAATCCTTCAGTTCTCATAACTCAAGGGGTTAATTCTCCCGTTTCTATGGTACCCCCTCCAAGTAGTCTAGTCACTTCCTTTGATTGGAATCGACTGGCAGGATCCCCCTTCCTTCTTATGTGCCTTTCCAGATCATAGTACAAGTCTGTAAAATGATTGTATCTGGTACTATTATAGATGAAGGTGCATCAGTAAGTATCCTTTCCTCAACTGCTTGGAAAGAACTTGGTTCACCACCGCTTATGCCTATTACATAGAATCTGTTGAGTTTTAACAAAGCAACCAATCGGCCGTTAGGGATCCTTCCTCGGTTACCTATCACTTTGGGAGGAAAATTCATTTATCTAAATGTGATGGTAGTCCCAGGACCTTTAGATTACATTTTACTTATTGTGCGTGACTATGTTTATCACATGGGAGCTATTGTTTCAACACTCTTTCGAGTGTTTTGTTTCCCGCATGAAGGCAGGATTGTCACCGTTGACCAGCTTTCATTTCCTGGTCCACATATAGCTCCTAGTCAACCATTGCCCCTATATGGTCCATTTATACCAATGGTATCATCCCCGCCACAAGTCAATTATGTGGCAACCTGTTCCATACCTACATTGACTGACGATCAATTCAGTGATGTTGTACATCATGTAATGGGGGCATTGGAACCATATTTCTCCTTCATGACCTCTTATGAGTTGTGATAAGGAGTTCCTGGATAGTTCCTAGTCTTGTTTCAACCTCGTTAAAAAATGAAACAAGGAGTTTGAGGATAGTTCCTTGTCTTGTGTCAACCTCATTAAAAAATGAAACCAAGGAGCATGAGGATAGTTCTTTTACTATGTCAACCTCATTAAAAAAAAAATGAAACATCTCTTATGAGCATAATTCCTTGTCTTGTGTCAAGATATCTTAGAAATGAAACAAGGTCCCAAGTTCCAAGTCAAGTCTTTCACTTGATCTCGTTAAAGAACCTTCATTCCATCCACCTAATAGCCATGAGTAGTCTACTTAGGTGAGTGTAATGAAGCTTGGGGGGCGTGCACCTAATGATAAACATAAGTTTCCCTATAGGTTATGTGATTGGTCTATGACACCATTCACCTTGGTCTATCTGGACGAAGCTAATGAGGTGCTGGATAACCGTCCTGCTTCATCGTAGTGACTTCCATCTGGTTACAGTAGACTTTCCCTTTCATCATGATGGCAGCATGCAAACCATTTTCAAGCATAGTTTTTTCATTTCGAGCTTGTGTAAAAATGAAACTGAAGCCAAGGATAGTTTGTTCATTTCAAGCTTGTGTAAACATGAAACCAAATCCAAGCATAGTTCCCCATGGTTAAAGCTTGTCTAAAAATGAACCCATTTTCAATTTGTAACCCTTGTGATTGCCATTATGTCAGCCTTTTTAGCCTTGGTTGTTTTCATCTCATCACCACCATCTCTTTGGCCAATCATACACTTTCACTTGGTTGTTTTACCCTTTTTGAGGAACAATTGCAATGAGTGGTCTTATTAGCCAGCCTCTTCACATAAATCAACATGTTTTTGGAAGTTCCAACATCATTGGAACCAATTTCTACCTTAGACAGCACTAGTTCCTCAAAATAAACTCCTCTTTAAACTCTTTTCAGACTTGTTAAACATGAAAATATTTTCGAGCACTTGTCCTTTCCAGCTCATTAAAGTATTCGAAATGTCATCCCTGTTGTATTATTTTATCCTTTTTTGGACTTGAGGGATTACTTTACGAAAAAGAACTTATGGATTTTTCTTTTTGTCCCTTTTTCAAACTCTCTAAACATGAAAAGGACTGAGTTATCCTTGTCATTAAACTCATTAAAATAATAGCAACAAACTTGTCCATCTAGATGAGATCGAGTTTCACTGTCACTAGACTCGTCAAAACATTAAATAGTGACAGGTTTGCCCGAAGGGCGAATTATAGAACAAGCATATGTTATCCTCCTCAAGATTGACAAAAATAAAGAGGTACTGGTCAGTAATGACTAGGGAAAAAGGGGAAAAAACTTGAAGAATTAATGGTAGCAAGTCACTCTTGAACATGACACTTTCACTTCATCTCCATGATTGAGTTGGGTTGGGTTATTCCATTCACCGGTCATCATACCATTGGTCTTTCATACCATCCATATTTTGGGGTTAACGCTACCAATTCATCTCAGTGTCACCGACATGTTCAAGAGAAGTCATTCAGTTGAGAAATCACCATCCAGTTAATGTCTCATACACTGCAATATCTCCAACCTTCATTTTTTCATGACCGCCATTCCTGAACTTTGTGTCGTCAGTTCATTTTTTCACCTCCTGAAATCATTTGGTTTGTTTCATGTCGTAGATTTGGGATACATCAAGGCCCTCCTACGATGAGTCACTTCTTGCCGACATCAGCTCATTATCTAAGAAATTGACTTAGAAACAACCCTTTCAGTGCTTTAAAGCTTGCATACATCAATGCCAAGTTTCTGACTTCCGGTGACAGGTTGACATCAATGACCTTTGACCGAAATATTTTGCGTGGTGTTCGACATCAGATCATGTATTCATACCACGTGAATTGTACTGTAGTACCTTGAGGATCATTATCATTATCGGTGATTCCTCTCGTGCCTGTTAACAACTCACATCATTGTCTAGTAATCAGGCGATGTATTTCCATGTTCAACTTCAAAACATCTCTTCACATGGTCTAACGTGTACATCGAGTGAAGATCGAATGAGTTTTAAAGACCTCAGATCTAGTTTCATCCATTTGGGCTGTGATATATTCAGGGATATAAAATCATCAAATGTACGAAGGCTCTACACAGATGGTCATCCAAATCATGGATGATGAATCTATATTTGTAGAATCACCAATCTATATCTGCAAACAACTATCTGATCTATGTACATGAAATGAAATTTATAAAGCTGAGCATGGGAATGCCTCCATCAGCTAGATCATGAAAATTGTATTATGATGATGTATTGTATTGTAACTCATGCAGGTCACCTTCCAATTCAAAACTTTGGATCCTCGTGATAAAGCATTTCACCCGACATGAATTTTTACGACCTCATGCTTTAGGGGGCAACTATTATAGACATATTTGGGCACATAAACCCCAAACTTATATGTCGATAAACTAGGGATCATCAACCCCTAAAAGAGTTGTTTCATACCCTAAAATAACTTAGTCATCTAAATACATCATTCCCCAAAAGTTCCATCTGAGAAACCATCTAGAAATTGCTTAAATTGAAGCATACTGACTGATCCATTGGAAAAGTGTGATGCATACTGAGTGGTACACTACCAAGGTGCGATGCATACTATTTAGGCGTTCTATAGGGTGCGATGGGCGAGGATGGACACATTTTTGGGACAATTTGTTAGTTGGTTCCTCATGAAATCTTCTAGAAACTTCTCCTGTGCCACTTGCCTCTCTGAATTCGCCTAAGGATGAACAAGGGAATTAGGAAACCATCTACAATCCCTTCTCTTGTGGAACCAATTGTAACAAGTGGAATGACACTAATCAAACCCCATGGATGACTCACTCCCTTGCAAACATCTATAAATGGATCCCTCATCCAAGAGATTTTGAGTCTGGAATATTGTGAATTGCAAGGAAGTGATCATAGTTTGTCATTGAGGAGAGAGCATTGTATTCTTGTTGGTGTGATCTTGCTACTTCATGAGGTGAAGAAGGATTGAAGCTAGGAGGATGGTGCTAGATCAGACAACTGGGTTGTAATTCTTTTTTCTATTAATAAATATCTTCAAGTTTTCTCCCATATGATTGTGCAATTGTGAATGCTATCATTTGTTCATTATATGTCTGATTCTATAATGTTTATGTTGTAATAGATCATGATGCTTTGATGGTTCTTTGTTGCTATACTTGTGCAGGTACTCTCCAAGCGTGTTAAGTACATGGAGGAGTTGCAGGATCTTCCAAAGGAGAGAGAGATCAAGTAAGGGATTAAGTGGAAGCTCCAGGTTGGTTCCATTATCTTTCTCTTATCTATTACACATTGGAAAAATCATTGAATTGCTTTAAACTGTTGTTTCTAGGGTATCTACCAAACCTAGTGATCCGAACTTAAACAAGAATGCAACAAATTACAAAGATACCATAAATACAGATATGTAGCGGAAATAATACTTCATTTCATTAATGTAAAATACTGAAATATGCTTACAAACAATAATGGAAATAAACCAGCTAGGGCGATGGTAGCTTCTCTCTGAGAAGAGATGCGGTGGCTACATGCCTCTGAACTATCTTACAATGAGGCTCGAAGGCCTATTTATTGTTGGGAAACAATGGAAAACCCTTAACATTCCAAAACCTAACCCTAGAAGATGAAATGCCAAACTATGGGCCCTGTTTGGGTAAATTGGTACATCAGCTTCCCAAGGTCGTAACTTTGGCATACGACCTCTGTTTGACACATACAATAGCTCGTTAGAAAGATCTATCCGAGCACTACCACTTTGGGAAGGGCAACATGGGTCCATGGACCCATGTTGCCCCCAGAGTTCCCAAAAAATGTCGTTTAGGGCCTCAAAAGGGCTCTGGAAGTTTAGGACCCGAAAAACTGCTAAAAATAGTAAGTTGTGCTACAATTAAGGAAATTGAAAATGCTGAGAGAAACAATGGTGGGGGTCCAGGTGGACTTGGAAAGTGGCTACCAATATCCACCTAGATCATTCCTCCCCCCTTAGGAAGCAATGCTCCCCATTGCGTTAAGTTCCTCCATGAGATGAGGAAACTTTTATTGAACTTGGTCCTTGGTGAACCACTTGCCCTGGTGAAGGAATTGCCTTGCTTTGACAACTCGATACAGTTGGATATTCTATTGGCGAGTGTTCTTGATCTGTGTGTCCATGATTCGATCAGTTGCAGCTTGTTCCATGCAATCTGGATTTAATTCTGTGGGTGTGAGTTGTTCTGCAATGTCGGATGTGTCTACTAATGGTGGAAAGTATGGCCGAACGCTGTCCACATTGAACATTGGGTGCAGACCAAGGAATGGGGGAATGCTGAGCTCAAATGAATTATCTCCCACAACCTTAGTAATGGTGTAAGGACCATATCAAGTGGTCTCAGTTTCCGATAGGCTCCAGTAAGGCGTTCCTTTTGCAAATGCAACCACACTTTGTCGCCCACCTGAAACTTGTGTGACACCCAATGTTGATCATGTCACTGCTTGTACTTGGCATTTGATTTCTCCAAAATGTCATGGACCTACTGGCAAATATGTTGGATGTGCTCGATGAAGCTAGTTGCCTTATCTATTTCGGACTGGACATGAGCCGAATCTATGTGAGTAGCTGCAAGTGGCATGGCCACGTCAATGGGGCATAGTGGCTAGAATCCCAAGCCCACCTGAAAAGGGTTATGGCCAGTCGAGCTGTGAAGAGCTCAGTTGTAGCTGTGTTGAACATAAGGGAGGCTCTTGTCCCATGTGCGTGGATGATTTGAGTTGTACATGCGCAGAATGTGCACAATCATCCTATTGACAACCTCTGTCTAGCCATCAATTTGAGGATGGAAGGTTGTGGACTTAGTGAGTTTGGTGTCCAGTGTTGACCAAAGACTGGACCAAAATGTACTGAGGAACCGACTGTCCCAATCTGAGATGATAGACTGTGGGATCGCAAAGTGCACCCACACTTGTTCAAAGAAGAGTTTAGAAATGGCTTCTGTTGTGATATTCTTCTTGCAAGACACCATAATAGCCATCTTTGAGAACCTGTCGACAACCACAAAAACATAGTCATTTCCATGCTTAGTGGAAGGAAGTACTGACATGTAATCCATGGAGATGGATTCCCAAGGTAGACTAGGGGTAGGCAGTGGGGCATAGAGACCTTGCTTCTTGATGGTCGGTTTCGCAATGGCACATGCAGTACATGATCTGATGTACTTCCCAACATCCTGTTGAAGATTCAGCCAATAGAAATACTTTTGCAGTACTGCCACCGTTTTCTCGACCCCGAAATGCCAAACAGCCCGACTGTAGTGTGCTTCCCAAATCATCTTGGCACGCTCGCT
>APFE031597842.1:28761-63544 GCA_000404065.3 Pinus taeda
AAATGAGCTTACTG
This sequence comes from Pinus taeda, assembly GCA_000404065.3. NCBI lineage: Eukaryota > Viridiplantae > Streptophyta > Pinopsida > Pinales > Pinaceae > Pinus > Pinus taeda. The sequence continues at coordinate 28,776 of APFE031597842.1, forward strand.
CATTGTTTTGCAGTAATCAAAGAGATGGTGGTAGGCGGTGCTACCTCTGGTATCCTGTACAACTTATTTCCCAATGTAATAATAATAGCACGGGGCCTTGATTCATACACAGCATGTCGCTTCTACAAGTATGGTTGTCCTAATAATAGATCACAAACATCAAGGAGAGCAATGTCACATAGTACCTCATCCATGAAGGGCTTGATGTTGTATGGAAGGCGACACTGCTGGGTCACGCGAAGATCCCATCCTTGGTGAAGCCACCCGATGGTGTATTGTTGTGGATGTGCTATGGTCAGTAAGCCCAACCGCTTCATGACCTTTGATGAAATGAAGTTATTTTGGCTCCTGATATTGACAATGAATTGTAGCGGGGAGCCCTTTACCCACATCTGGGAGTGGAAGAGACGCTCCTCCTCCTTTGGTTCTTCGGGTTCATTTTTCTGGTCTTGGTCACAGCAATAGTGGCGTTGGGATCTGCATCAATGATCTGCTTCCCTTTGTCATTCCCCTTGTCAAGTTCTGACTCAGAGTCAGAATATGCATCTGATTTTAAAACCTTTAGCTCAGCCACCAGTGACTGCTTGGCTCGACACTCACTTGTGTTATGAGTGGAGCTCTTATGGAACTCACACCATTTTCTCGTGTCCTTTTTTGGCTTCGCAGTGTTGTTCTTTGCTTGCAGCTTTGGCGGGTTGTCTTGGGCTGCACTGCCTTGGCTTTGTCCTTTGTTCTGTGGTTTAGGGGCACCTTTCCCTTGCTTTGGATTCGCAGATCCAAAGTCTCGCTTCTTTTGTTTAAACTTCTGCTCAACCTTGACGGCATATCGGTATGTTGTGCCAAGCGAGAAGATGTTCAGGAATTGTATTCTTCCTCGATGTACTTGTGCAGGCAGCCATGGTATTTGAGTATCAAATGCTACTTCGAATCCTTGATACCCAACTTTGTGCAAAGCGTATGGAAAATATTGGTGAACTCCAGCACGTCTTGGTCCCTTCCCTGCCACAGCGTGGTCCACTTTATGTATTCATCCTCATAGCTTCCGACAGGGTAGTACTGCTCCTTGATGGCCTCCCGGAATGAATTCTAGGTGGGTGTGGTTGAAAATAATGAGCCGGTACTTTCATCCTTCTGCTCGCAGTAGGTTTCCCACCAGTCCTTGATGTGGGGGGCTGTTTTGAGAAGAGCAGAAACAATCTTTTTTTGACTCGAAAATTCATGAATAGAAAAATAACCCTCTAGCAAATTTAACCATTTATCTATGGCATCTGCGTCTATCTAACCCTCGAATATGGGGATTTCAAAATTAACTTGTACCTTAAAGGGCATGGCATTTCCAAAGTAGCTGCTAGAAGCCAATGCGTCGCTTCTAGGTAGCCGCTGAAGGATCTGGGCAAAGCTATCCATCATCATGTTCTGTTGTCACTCGAGGGCTTCTTCGAGCAATATTTTGATAGGATCTCCTGCCCCCTCGTCTTTCTTCTCATCCGCCATGGGAGGCCATCGGGATTTACGAGGCTGGTCTTGCAAAGGTTCGACCAGTTCAAGCCCTAACTCCTTATATACCGACTTCATTGGGGACATGCAAAGAAAAACAGAGAAAAAGAAGACCGCTCTGATACCACTGGTCCAGACTTAAACAAGAATGCAACAAATTACAAATATAACCATAAACACAGATATGCAGTGAAAATAATACTTCATTTCATTAATGTAAAATACTGAAATATGCTTACAAAGAGTAATGGAAATAAACCAGCTAGGGCAATGGTAGCTTATCTCTGAGAAGAGATGTGGTGGCTACATGCCTCTGAACTATCTTACAATGAGGCTCGAAGGCCTATTTATTGTTGAGAAACAATGGAAAACCATTAACATTCCAAAACCTAACCCTAGAAGATGAAACGCCAAACTATGGGCCCCGTTTGGGTAAATTGGTACATCAACTTCCCAGGTCATAACTTTGGCATGCGATCTCCATTTGACGCGTACAATAGCTCGTTAGAAAGATCTATCTAAGCACTACCACTTTGGGAAGGGCAACATGGGTCCATGGACCCATGTTTCCCCCAGATTTCCCAAAAAACATCGTTTAGGGCCTCAAAATGGATCCGGAAGTTCAGGACCCGAAAAACTGCTAAAAATAGTAAGTTGTGCTACAATAAGGAAACTGAAAATGCTGAGAGAAACAATGGTGGGGGTCCAGGTGTACTTGGCAGGTGGCCACCAATATCCACCTGGATCACCTAGAGGGTTAGTGGTTCAACAAGACACTAATTTTCCTAGAAACAACAAGGCCTCTTGTACTTTACTCAGCTTGTTTCAAGAGTCATGCATGGTTTCATGCGAAATTAACCTACGAACGAAAACAAGAAAACAAACAACAAAGAAAAGTAGAAGCAGAAGTAAATGCAAAAGCAAAGTGAGTAAGCAAACAAGAAAGCAAACAAACAAGCATAGAAAAAAAGAAAACAAGCATGCAAGCAAGAAAACTGAAAGAAAACTCCACTCCTACACCTAAGCTAACGTTGCATGAATTAGGGGAATTTTGAGGTCTAAAATGGACCTCCTAAGAAAATTGTACAACCAAAATAAACTTTATAAGAACCAATAGGATTCAAGATGATGATGTCAACCATGGGGGATGATTCACCATGTTTGGAGTAAAAAAGTAAAAAAAAATTAAAAGTTAAAAATAATAAAACTAGTTTTTCAACTCTTATTTTCAACTTATCTCCCTAAGGTTTTACTCATATTTTGAGAGGGAGTCCTCGTTGGATGGAAAATTTAATTCCTCATCCAAGGAGTACCCATGTTGCATACTTTCGATGGACCCTACTACATCAAAAATGAGAAATAGATGAAAAATGTGATTGCAATCACGTTTTTTCATGTATTTCTCATTTTTCGTGTAGCAAGGTCCATCGAAAGTATGGAATATGAGTACTCCTTGGATGAGGAATCAAATTCTACAACCAATTAGTGTTTCCACTCGAAATGTGAGTAAACCCATAGTGAGATATGTTGAAAATACGAGTTGAAAAATATTTTTTCTTTTTTCCCTCTAAAATTTGATGATGTAATCAAATATTATTTTATTATTTCCACTATTATTTTATAATTTCCTTAGGAGGCCCATTTTAGACCTCAAAGTTCCCCTAATGGGCCTGATCACGTGAAGTGATATTTCCAATGTAGCGACCAGCGCATTGGTTGACCCATGTTGGTGAAGGCTTGATCCGCGAGCAACCCGGTTGTGCGAACCAGCAAATGTGAAAGATACAACGATGAAAATAGACACACTCTGAGCTTACAAGCATCCACAAAACAAAAATGAGTGAAAGCGCATGACATGCACTTTGTGGACTTGCCATGGTGTTGTGCTACACTATGTGTAGATGTTGAGTGTATGCATTCCCTTAATCGTGACATGCAAGGAAATGTGAGAAAAGTAGACAACCTACATTGTGCAAGTCTGCTTGCTATGTAGGATTCCTCCAATTCATGAGTGATGGGATAGTGTAGCTCAAGTGGAGGAAGTAAAGTGTGAGTGTTAGATTAATCTTGAGTGCATACAAATGAGTGATGAGGAGCCTTGAGTGTTTGAAAATTTTCCTGATCAGAAGTGAAACAACCCTCAGGACTGCAAGGGCTTGAAATAACCATCAGCTCAGGCTGAAGTGCCTTGACATTCTGAGGGGTTTCGACTTCATTGACAGATAGATCATCATAGACCAATGTCTTAGATGGATTAACAACAAATGAATTAACATCATGATCATATGATGAGGTAAAGAGATCACGACAGCTAAGATCAAAAAGTTCAGGATGTTGGTCAGCATCCTCATGATTTGATGAATCACACAGAGGGGTAGATGAGAAGAATGGATGTTCACCCTCTGCAGTTCCAGAAAAAGAAGATGAAAGATCAAGTGGATTTTCAATGAATGATTGGTCCTCTCCATTGTCATGTTATGGACTGATATCCGATGTGTCCTGTGAATGATAAACAATGGGTGCATCTATGGATGGAGATGTGCATAAAAAATCAAGGATGGTAGGATCATCAAGGATGTCAGGAAAACACGGAGGAGGTACGGACAGATAGGGATGGTCCCCTGCTGTCGGTGGATGTTCAAGATCCCCATCATGCTCTTCATGAATGCCAACGCATGTTGGTCATGCAACACCAACTCCATCGATAGATCAATCCTTGTTCAAAACAACTGTAGAGTCTGGAATGGAAGAACACAAGATAGTGTCATCTGGAGGATGATCGAAATACAAAGACAGAGGTTGAGGTACAAAATACATGTGATAACGTATGGGACTCACAACTAAGTCTGCATGAAAATTGGAAGGAGCGATGTCAGGAGGTCATGACGGTTCAACAGATGTGTGTTCATGCTCTCCCACATCACTCTGTGATGGTGGATCTGTTTGACAAGGGGACGGTGGACAGTCATTTGTGACAACGACCATATCCATCTGTGATTGTATAGCTCCATCATCAAAGTATGTTGAGCAGGCTTTGAGTTTAAAATTATTCTTGGGATGGATTGACTTGTTAAGATAGTACTCAAATCTATCCCAAAGATAAGGAAATTTCATCTGGCTCTTTGGATATTGAAACTACAGATCACGAAAGAACTACCAAAAATGCATAGGTGATTCATGAGGATCCCTTAATTGTTGTAACATTTTGTTGGTCAAGATATTTTGGATCAAAATGATATAAATATCTTCAATGAGATCATAGAAGTGTTGAAGTGAGTGCACACTATCAGCCGGTAGGCTGCAGAGCCACCAATGTGGAGATTTGTGAAGTGTGTATGCAAGCAACAGACTAGCTTGTTCATCAGAACATCCATCATCCTCGTGGAGCAAGGCAAGAAAGTCATGTAAGAACTCAAGCTAGGCCACTTTTCCTTCACCATCATACGTGTATGTGGACAAGAGATCAAATGACTCCCTCGTGATGGTAACAGATTCGGCGTGAAAAAAACATCATGGAGGGAGGAGAGTGCAAAACTCCGTGATAGATATGCAAAGCTTTAAAGAAGGATGAGAGGACACAATTTGTCATCTGGCCCTCCTTATGGCACCAAAATGTTGACAGTGTTGGACCTGCCAACATGTTAGGGGATCTCCCAGGTAAGAAGTCCCAATTAGACCTCAGGTCATTTGGTGTAGGAGTCCCAATAGTGGGTTGTACGATAATGCCTTGACCACGGTTTCACACATAGACAAGTAAGATGTCCTTGTTGGTAGCAAGGGTGTGACATGTGTGGTAAGTCAAGGAAGGTGCATGAACGGTCCTAACACAAGAAAAGTGAAGTGAGTGCGCCCCTTGGAAACCTATGATAGCACGAAGTTAAGAAGGGAATACACGAGAAAAGATGCATCACAACATGGAAGGCAAGTGAGCGAGCAATTCAAAATGATGGTTAAACGAACAACACATTTAAGAAAGATTCATACATACATATTCAGAAAATAGCTATACATGCATGCATAAGAAAACATATACATCTATCATTTAGAGTACTCCAGGTAGCTAAAATAAAATACAATGTATGCATGAAACGTGTTGGCTCTATTATATTAAGAAGTGTAAGTTCCAGTCATACAATACATCCATGTCTAGCCAATAGTTTCGATAGTGGAACATCACAGCCACAACTGCCTGCTCCTCCAAAGAGATATACTACCGATGCACAGTGGACAAGCCAAGGCTCGTAGAAATATTTTCCAAGCTTTCTCTAAGATAATCCTATCGGAAGCTTGGCTGACCAAAAGCCTATACAATGAGTTATGAGGTAACTATTTATAGTAAAAAGTGTCATGACCCTTGACATTATCCTTTGAGACCGTTCATCTATCCTCATGACTCTTCAACTACTCTATGATTTTTACATTCAATTATCGACACTTGAACTTCCACTTGACAAAGACGTTACATTACAATGCACATGTGCCCATGTGAGGCAAAATGGCTTGAGCAAGCCATGCAAGACATCATTGGCACTCAGACTGTTCTAGTGAGACCAACTCTTTGATATGATTTTGATGGTCGAAGCTGGTGAGTTAATGCCAAGCTTGATTGTTTCTGATGGTGTCCATGCGCTCAATGGTGACATCTTGCCAAAGTGAACTCTTGCCTTCATTTCATCTGGGTGCACTAATATGGATCCTCTGTCCAGCTCATCTAATAACATGTGCATGGTCGTCCTGGTACGACCAGACCAGAAACATGTTGACGCATAATGTCTATGCTTCTCTCCAAGCATGTGCTAGTGGTCATGCACATCAACTTGTCGAAGTACATGTTTAGCTCTAATCAGACTTTCTTCTCATCTTCATCTCAACGAGTATGCCGAATGGGTGGGATCGCATGCATGCGCACAGCGACATGCATGCTGATGCATTCCCTTACATGTGATCAACAACACTTCTCACCTTGTCTACTCCATGTCAGTTGTTGGGATGGATCTATAACTTGTATGGGCGCAGTTTCATCTGTGAGTGCATGTTTCACCCCCTACTGTACCTGTTACTACTACAACTTATTCTCTCATCTATGCAGCTCATGTTCTTCCTTGAGTTGTTTCTTCAACACATGTAACTCCTTATTTGTTCCATTCTCTACCTTCACACAATATTCATGTCACATCATCACCTCATAGCCCGAGTCTCTAAAGTTTCTTTCATCACAAGTGGATATGTTTGATCTTGCAACTTTGTTCTGCCTCTATGTTGTCAAAAACCTTCCTCTTTCATTCGTTGCATCTGGTATGCTACCTTCAGCTTTTGTTGATGGTGCTGCTTGTTGTGATGTTGCTATCATTATATATTGATGTCCTTATCTACGAACAACTTGATGTCTTCATAAGTAGGCAAGTTCATAGAAAATTGATTGACTGCATCCCCAAGTGTGCTCTGAATGGTGTCTTCGGATCTACTCTCCTGGAAACCATTGTACCTATGTTGCGAGAGGAAGATGAGCACTTGTGATACCTAGAGACATGGAAACAGTCATGGCAAGAAATCTATCAGTTGAAAACTAAAATGAACTTGAGAATTATGTTGCAACATACTTGTGTGACTGATCATGAAGGTTGCACAATTTCTGTCGGGAGTTCGAGAGACTGACTACCAAAACTGTGTAAGGCACAGTATGGGTTGTTAGGAGGTTGAATAACTGCTGGAACTATGTAATGCACAATCCAGCGTGGCCTGCTAAGGACTAAAACTGCGTAATGTGTAATTTCAGTCAGCAGCGACATCTCAGCAGCAAACTGCATTGCGCAATTTCTAGGGCCAACAGTACATTGCCTCCAGGAATTACACAATGAAAGCCTGGAGGTCAGTGCCTAGCTATACTTGCACAATTTCTGGAGGGAAGGTAGAGCCTTCACTTTCGGAAATGCGCAGTGCTAGCCGGGCAAGGCATGGTCCAGGCTAAGGCAGCCTAGTACGGCCGACGAGCGACTGAAAACATGAGAAGTGTGAATGCATGATGACATGAGTGAAAACAAGAGTGAATGATAATTCATACAAGCAACAAGTGTAGGGTTCAGAAAATTGGAAAGCATGCATGTGGGTGAAGCGAGTCATCGCAACAGCGACCATCTGTGAAAAACAATGTCATGCATGTGACAGAAGTGAGATGCGAATGAAAACTAAAATTGTGCTTCTACAAGATAACATACATCAAAATGACAGCAAGCGCTCACTGAAATCAAGTAGACAACACCCACACGAAGCGAAACACAAAAAGTGATAGAAACGCCATGCAAGACATGAAAAGTGGACTTACCCCAAAATAGTTGAGTTGAATGTGCCGACGAATCCTAGATGCAATGTTGATGTGAGGAATGAGCTCTGCAGCATCCAGTTGATGATTTTTGATAAAACCGACGTTGTGACTTTCATGCCACAAATCTAGGAAAATCGACACTTAGCGGGAGGTTTCTAAAATGATCCATGCATGTAACCTTCGGCTGCTAAAACTAGATCCTTGAATCAAGGGATTCCTTTACATGCTACCTTGGGAGAAGTAGTCCATGCATGAAAATCAGTTTTTCTCGGTGCCAGAGGGAACCGGTTAACTCAACTGCACATGCAACAGTCTGCTCAGTTGGGAAGAAAAAATGTGCATTTCTGGGACGGAGCTGGGCTGGCTACCTAGAATATTTTCGTAATTTCTAGGCAGAGTAGCTGACTGCTTCCCAATATTGTGCAATTTATGGGCTGAGCAACCCTGCTGGGAGGAATTGTGAAATTTTTCTAGTGAACAGTGACAAGAAGATTTGTGCAATTTTTGAGCACAACATGCCCAGACAAAATTGCACAATTTCTAGATGGAAGGTTGGTTACCCTCCAGAACTTTGCAATTTCTTGAGGGAGCTGCTCAGCCTGTAACTAGACCAATTCCAAAGAAAAAGCCTGTGAGGGAGATGCAACAAGATCTAATGCATAGGTTATCATTCTGCAAGAAAAATGCTAAAGCTTGTGTACTTGACGAGCCAAGACATGCTGATGTGAAAGGTTAGTAGGGAGGCTACAAAACGAAGCAAAGGAAAAATTTTGGATGGTGGTTGTAGCCGCTACAACAGATCCACAACCATCAATGTATTCTTATCCATTTTTTTTAATATCACCCCTCTACACATGGAAGACAAGTCCCACCTTCTTGTGTATTTTTTCTTAGATTTGATTTATTATAAACTATATCAAGTGTCATTTACAAGTAAAATATAAATGAATATAGTAGGTTTTAGAGAGCTAGTACTTGATAGTAATAAGAGAGAGTGACTTAGATATTTGGTGTATGCTTTATTTCTATCTTGGAACTACTTGGATGTGTAAAACCATTAAATAATCCTATTTGTAGCTTTCTTTGCAAAGTTCTATAGGTTGTAGAGCACTTTGTAGGTCTACAAGGGATCCTATTGTTTCTGAGAAAACTAGTGTCTATTCAAATCTGCTAGTCCCACTAAGATGGGTAGCTATCTTAGAATCAAACAATTCAAAGTAACTTGTGTTTTCCTTTATGGGAGATAGATGAGAGAGTAGGAAAGAGCACCAACCTTAGTTTTTCGCTTGGCTCCTTGCTTGTTTCCTCTCTCCTTTCTCACGTGTCCTGCTTCAAAGAACAACTGTAGAGGCAAAGCAGCAAAATACCATCATAGCATAGAGATCTATAACCATAAACAATGTAGAATCAGATGTACATTAACCATACAAATGCACACACAAATACAAGATTTAGAAATAAGCAAGAATATGGAGGAAAACTCAAATAGGTTTATTGATAGAATTAGAAGAGAGGATTACAACCCAGCTGTCTGATCTAGCATCATCCTCCCAGCATGAAAGCCCTCTTCACCTCATGAAAAGATAGATCACCCAACAATACAATGTTTCACTGAGAAACCAACAACACTTCCTTACAAAATACAAAATTCCAGCCTCTGCATCTCTAGGATGAGGGATCCATATATAGATATTTGTAGGGGGGTGAGTGAGCTTTTGGGATTTTGATTAGTGTCATTTCACTGATAGTTCTTGGTTCCACTTGGATATTTAATGATCTCTTACTCATCCCTAGGTGAGTTCAGAGAGGCAAGTGTCATATGAGCAGTTTCTAGAAGATTCTCTGAGTTTCCACCTAGCAAACTGCCTCTGCCATTTATCTGCTCTCGCTCATCGCACCCTACAAAAGGGCTTTTCAGTATGCATCACACCCCTTGTGTGTAACAAGTGAGATGCATCACACCCTCAGCATGGAGCCGTTTGTATGGTCTAGTTTTGACTAGTTTTGTGTAGTTTTTCAAGGAGAACTTCTGGGAAATGATGTAATCAGTTGACCTTGATCCTTTAGGGTATGAAACAAAAATTTTAGAGGTTTTAAGAGCCCTTGGTTTATCAACATATGTGTTTGGGGTTGCAGTGCCGAAATATGTCTATAACAGTTGCCCCCTAAAGCATGAGGTCGTAAATCTTCTGATGTCAGGTGAAATGCTTTATCATGAGGATCCGAGGGTTTTCGAACTGGAAGGTGACCTGTAATAAGATACAATACAATACATTATCTTCATAATATTTTCATGATCTAGCTGAGGCGGGCATTCCCATGCTCAGATTTATAAATTCATTTTCATGTACATAGGACAGACAACTGTCTGTGTGGCAGATTGGTGATTCTGGCAAAGCCATCATCCCTTAGCTTAGAGGATTATCTGTGCAGCTATGGAGTAAATTTGATGTCTTTATTTTTCTGAATATGTCGCAGCACAGATGGATGAAACTAGATCTGGGGTCTTCAAACTCGTTCAATCTTCGCCCAATGTACAAGTCGATCCATGTTAAAAGATGTTCTGAAGTTGAACATGGAAAGACATCGCCTGATTACCAGCCAATGATGTAAGTTGTTAATAGGTGCGAGAGGAATCACCAATAATGATAATAACCCTCAAGGTACTGCAGTACAATTCACGTGGTGTGAATACATGAGTCGATGTCAAACACCACACAAAATCTTTCGATCAAAGGCCATTGATGTAAAACTGTCGCCGAAAGTGAGAAACTTGCCATAGAGGCATGCAAGCTTCAAAGTACTGAAAGGGTTGTTTCTAAGTCAACTTCTTGGATAATGAGTTGATGTCAACAAAAAGTGACTCATCATAGGGAGGCCTTAATGAATCCCACATCTACGACACGAAACGAAGCAAATGATTTTCTGGAGGTGAAAATGATCTCATGATACAAGGTTTAGGGTGGAGGTCATGAAAAATGAAGCATGAAGGTCTTGCAGTGGATGAGGTGTTAGCTGGGTTGGTGAATTCTCTAAGCAACTTCTCTTGAACATATTAGTGACACTGTGATGGATCGGTACCGTTAACCCCATGGATGGTATAGAAGATCAATGGTGATGGTGAACGGAATAACCCAACCTGACTCAATCATGGTGATGGAGTGAAAGTGTCATGTTCAAGAGCGACCTGCTACCAATAAAGTTCTTCAAGTTTTCTTCCCTTTTTCCCCAGTCATTGCTGACCAGTACCTTTTTATTTTTTTCAAGCTTGAGGACGATAACATATGCGTGTTCTATAATTTTCCCTTCGGGCAAACCTGTTTCTATGTTTTAGCGAGCCTAGCGACAGTGAAACTCGCTCTTGCGCGGATGGACAAGTTTGTCGCTATTGCTTTAACAAGTTTAACGACAAAGATAACTTGGTCCTTTTCATGGTTGGAAAATTTGAAAAGAGGCAGAAAGGAAACTCCAGTAATCCTTTTTCGTGGGGTAATCCCTTAAGTCCAAAAAAGTATAAAATAATACAAAAGGGGTGACTTTTTCAATCACTTTAGCGAGCCGAAAAAGACAAGCGCTCGATCTTTTTGTGTGATAATCCCTCAGGTCCAAAAAGATTAAAATACAGGAGGGTTGGCACTTCTAATCACTTTAGCGAGCTAGAGAGGCCAATTGCTCGACAATATTTTCATATTTGGCGAGTCCGAAAAGAGTTTAAAGTAGACTCATTATTTCCAAACACTTTAATGAGCTGGAAAGCTCGACAATATTTTCATATTTAACGAGTCTGAAAAGTGTTTAAAGAAAACTCAGTTTTTGAGGAACGAGTGATGTTTTCGGGTAGCAACTTGTTCCAGGTAAGTTTGGAACTTCTCAAAACATGGCAATGTGAAGAGGGTGGCTAACAGAATCACTCATCGTAGCTATTCCTCAAAAGGGTAAACAATCAAGTGGAAGCGTATGATCAGTCAAATGGATGGAGGTGATGGAAAGAACACAACCAAGGTTTGAAAGGTAGATAGAATGGCAATCACAAAGGTTATTTACCGAGGGTGGATTCATTTTTTAATGAGCTTGAATCGGAACAAACTATGCTCAACTTCAGTTTCATGTTTACACAAGCTTAAAACGAAAAACTATGCTTGCTATAAGTTCGATGCCCCCAGCATAATGACGCAAATCGAGGTGCATGCCCCCCAAGCTTCATTGCATTCAACGCGGTGGTTGGAATGAAGGTTTACCTTTGAGATATTTGAAAGAGTCGACTTGGATTTTACGAGATCATAATCAAATACTCGATTTGGAAAGGGAGTTGTTTCATTTGTTAATGAGGTTTACATAGTAAAAGAACTATCCTCATAACCCTTGTTTCATTTTGTAACAAGGTTGACACAAGATAAGAACCATCCTCGGTGACCCATAGTATCAAAATGGTCAGAGTTATTCTTAATCTTTGATGATGTAGAATATATCTTATGACAGGTTTCCACTATGGCCACTGCCACCAGATTACTTGGAGGCGAGAGGGAAAAAGTACCCATTAAGGAAGGGCCTTTTAGGAGACCTACTCTGACATTTTTAAGCGATTGAGAACTTCTATGGACCAATGGAATGCTTCCAGTAGCTTGTGAACTATTGGGGAAAAAGGTTAGTTGGTCAACGATTGTAATTCCACCTTTGAAGGGAAATGCAATCTTTCTAAAATATGTTGACACAATGGCAACCATAGCATAAATCTAGGGCCTGCCCAGTAGGATATTGTAGTCAAGGTTTCCATCAATGACCTCAACTTCAATTTCTACTATCTTGCCCCCCAATTCAACTTGCAAGTTACTTAAAATCCCGTACGGCGTGTCTGTTCTTCCATTGAATTCTTTTAATGTCGTTGATGATCTCAACAAGGGTGGTGAGCCTAAAGTTTTGCAGCAACTCATTGACATAATACAGGTAGATGCCCCCCATCAATGATTGTTCGATGAACAGTTTTGTTGAGGGCTTTTACATGTACAAGGAAGGTGAGTTGGGCTGGTAACTGAGGTTCATATCCTTCGTGGTTAAAGGTCACAATATTGGAATCTGTTGGGTCAATCCCACCTATTGGTGATAACAAAGCTTGCTTTTGGGAGGGGAAATTTTATAGTACTTCAAGTGTTGACATAGCAGATGGCGATTGAGCTAGATCCCCTACTATATTATAATTTTGTGCTACTTGAGCACGAGGATTAAAGGTCGACTTATGTACTGCTCCCTTTGGTGGATTTATTGTTAGTTCAGGAATGATGTGTGGCACAACCTCTGATGAAGTTGTTGTTGAACTACTAGGTTGATTTGTAGACTTGTTGTTTCACATCTGTGGATTCCCATAATCTTTATTCCTTGTCAATATCAAAGCATCATTTTTTTATTTTGAGATGGATAACATAAGCACTTGGGATTTGGAAGCATGATCAATAGCAACCAGGTTGGTTTCTGGGTTTGGAAACGGATTAGTCAACACCGTTGAGGTAGTTGAAGTCTTTAAAAATTTTGCAACCTCAGCTCGATGTGGACAATCTCTCATGAAATGCTCGTTGTTACATATTAAACATGGATAATGAGGTTTATGTTTCCCAATAGGGTTTTTCAGAAGATTTCTCAGGGGTCGAATATTCCTGTTTCTTCTTTTTGTTTTTCCCTTTCTTCTTACCCCCTAGTTGTTTTGGTTCTTTGCCCTTGTCAAACGACACGAAATTAACCTTAGAGGCAGGAAGTTTGTCATTTTCTTTATTACTGAAAACTGCAAGGGCTTTACCAGATGGGGCCTTTGCGGTTTTCGTACTTGAGGTGCCAATCACACCATCACCGCATGAGAGTCCCTATTTGATTTAGGAGGAGGAGGAATGAAAAATTCTAGTCTAGGAGCATCAGAAATTTTGTCATAGAGCATGCTAGACTGAGTATAGATCAAGTCTAGATATTGTGCACGAGCAATGACTTTCTCTTCAGTAACGATCCCTCCTTTGGCCACATCTTCTATAATAGAAGGTAACAATGACTTAATAAACCATTCAGCTAGAAGCTAATCAGGAACATATGTCTCTACCATTAAACGATGACGTCGCCACTCATGAATATAATCAGATATGTCAGTGGATGTTGTCTGTTTAAAATTGGTAAGGAGCTCTGTTCCTATTTCGTACCTTATAGGTAACTAAAAATCGGTTAAAAAGGTAGTGGAAAGGGTACTTAATTTATCGAATGGAGCTCTAGGCAATTCGATGTACCATTTCGCTGATGGACCAGTTAGTGTTCACTGAAAAATGTGAAGCCTAATTGAATCATCATTGAGGGTGTTGGACGAACACCACAAATGAAAGGTCATTACATTATTTGATGGATCTCCACCCAGATTTCCATTGAATTTAGGAATATCTAACGGACGTTTATGAGGAATCGCTAGCCAGCAAGGGGCGTAAGCAATTGGATCATTTGTTAGTTGATTCAAATCTGGTAATTCTAAAGTTGCTACGAAAGGCAACTATTGATTCAGGTTTGGCAAAGCATACCCAGGATAAGATGGGATCACTTGAGTGGTGGGTCTTTGTATACCAGCATAATGTATCTGATGTTGATAACTTTGATAAGGTTGATGGACATAACCATTATAATACAATTGTTGGTAACCGTTTTGAACATACGGTTGCCCACTACCTGCAAAGCTTTGTTGCTCAGGTCCTCGGTAAGCTTGTTGGAATTTTGGTTGTTGATATTGTACCAGCCACGGTTGTTGGACCATTTTTTTTTGTCCAATACTGAATGTTTGACCAAGATGAGGGGTGATAGCACTTGTTTGAGCCTCAATCGCTCCTGTTAAGGAGGCACTAATTTGAGGTTGTGATAGAGCCATAGAGACAAGAGTCTGTTGTATTATACCCTGAAAGACTTGAGGTTAACATACAACAGGCAACTCTTGTACTTGCGACATCGTCATAATAGCAGGTGTAGGGGGAATGTTCGACACAGGTTGATTTGATTGCATTGAATATACAACTCTTGGTTTTTGAGGCTATATTGGTACCCAACCACTGGATGCAATTCCAGCTTGACCCGAATTTTGTTGTGAACTCTCATATGGTTGCTCTCTCGGAGGGAACAATGAAAAGGCATTCTACCCCCCATATGGCAGCAATCCAGTGTTCAAAGGGTAAATTGGGCTTTGGAGACTGGACTGCCCAAATTGATACTGATGTGAAGGATCAATTTGTTGAGTCTCAACATAAGAAATTCCAGATAAGATTTCAGATGAACAAATAGGAACAAACCATGCTGTCGAAATAGTCCCTATGTGGACTCCATCTAGCAGTTGAGAACTAGTTGGGACAGATGGTATACCAGAAAACATTGTCCGATTAGTGGCAAGAGGCTCTGCTACTGCTGTATCAGATGACACAGTCCTAGATGTTGATGGTTATTCAGACATATTGAGCCTATCCAAAATATTTCCTAGTGATTCGACGGGAACTTGTGATGAATGGTGATTAAAGGAACTAACTTATGTAGTAGAAGGATATAGGTGGATCCCAATTCCAAAATGCAATGGGGTATTGGATGGAAGATCCTCCACAATCTCTTCTATAGCAATCAGTCCAGGTGGAAGAGGTAGACCGTCAAGTCCGTAAAATATTTCTTGTGCTGAAGAAGGTATAGACTCTACAGCGACAGCTGCTGGACGGGTGACACCTTCCGAATCAGCCCTAGATGGAGCTGGTTCAGGAATAGAAGTGTTTACCGTTACACTACGATCAGTTCTAATGTCCTCTTGTAACTGCAGAACTTCTTCTGTAGAGGCAGGGGTACCAAAAATAATTGGAGTAACTAGAGTCTTTGATGATGTTGAAACACAAGTTTCAAATAAACCAAGAGATTTCGACCCAGATAAACAAAACCGTTTGGCCTGAAACGGTTTCGTTTCCAAAGTCAAAGACGGTTGACTTGTTAGTCTCCACAAACGATGGGGTTTTGATTGAATTTCTTCCACGATTTCGGATTACTTGATCAACTCAAAATTAAAAGGGGAAAATGTTATTCTGAATTAAATGAATTTTATGACACTTTGACACAACTGGCTTTTTAAATTTTTAAGAGTCAAGAAAAAGCTAAAGGTGACTCTAGTTGCCTTCAATTTTTAATGAGCCTGAAGTGACAAGTGCTTAGATGGACCTTTCTTTTAAGGAGTTGAAAAGGAACGAAAGTGACTACTCTGGAAATCTAGATAGAGGGATTACCAAACCAATCACAAAACTGCAATATACACCTTGGTGGTAAATTGAAGAGAAATTACCGAGGACTTTATGTACAGCAGTCAATCTTCCCGAATGCTGTGTTCAGTGCATTACAATTGATAGGGCGGCAGACACGACTTCCTAAGGATAAAGTATATCAGCCTATTGTGGTCTCCCAATATATACTCGACGGTACGTGGGAGCACAAGTCTGTACTGGCACTTGTCGTATCAAAGAGGAGGAATCACCCAACCTATGATGAAAATGATAGTTGCCAGGCTTTACAACGCTGGAATACGTCTCTAGCCTAGACTTCTAGATGTTGTGCGTTAGGTTCCAAAGCATTTTTATGTTCATAGAGGTTTATTTTATAGTTGATCTTTCTTAAGAAGTTTGCCTTTCAAGGTTCGCCACGTGATGTAGATGTACAATTCCTAAATATGCAATCTAAATGATAAACAATCGTTTGTTTTCTTTTAGCAATGAAAATCATAGCTACTAAGGAAATAAGAGTTCGATTCTTTCATTAGAGAGCAAAGAGCACACATTAGATGCACTTTTCCTAAATCAATTTCCGCATGCAGTCTAAACGCAAATGCACATGCATGTATTTGTTTTTCTGTTTCCTTAATGTGAGAATGCCAAAAAGGAAACTAAGTTCAGATATGAACTACTTTTCTTCAAAGTGACACTTTAGCAACTTCTTTTAAAAAACGAAAGGAAGACTGAGACGATAGTTTCAATTTTGAATGGGAAACTACTTTCGACACTTCAAATACTAACAATTCAAATCAAATACAATGGAAAAAGTACAATCGACTATTTGAAATAGGAAGACTTTACGACACTCTTTTCTTGACTCAAAATGACAGTTACGACAGTTTCGAATCAAAAGATGACAGTTTGATTAAGCTACTTTTTTCAAAGGAGGATTGTAAATGATGAAAAATACATAAAAAAACATTTACAATTCCTTATCAATGGAGGATGAATAATGTAAAGGAAGAAGGCTTCAACAATGATATATTGAACGTAAGTAGCAAAAAATACTGAATAGAGCTGAAAATAATGAAGAAAAAACCAAATTCCAGAGAGGGAAACAGTCTCATTCAATCATCGTACCTGTCCTTAAGGGAAACAGGGATGCATCTCACTTGCAGCACACAGGAGGTGCGATGCATCCATACTGCCAATGAGAGACAGTACGATGGTCTAGGGATGAGAGTGAGCTTGGTTTTCACCCATAGTTTGCAACTAAGTTCAGGGATTTAGGCCGAGCTTATGATAGACAGTAAACAGAAAGTATAGAGGTATGATCTAATGAGGTTATTGAGCTACCACCAGGGAACTTAGGATGTTTTCAAGTTATATGTTCAGTTCATAAACCAACTCGGAGATTGACTTAAGTAGCGTTGATCTACTTTGCAGTTGCACAGCAAAAGCAGTTCGAAGGCTAGCTGGCTTAACTTCAGGCTCCATCTCTAGTTTATAAAGCAAACAACAGTAACAAGAAAACAAACTATTTGCTCCCCAATGGAGTCGGCATTTTGTTTCCAGGAAAACTAGTGTCTATTCAGATCTACTAGTCCCACTAAGACGGGTAGCTATCTTAGAAACAAACAATTCAAAGTAACCTGTGTTTTCCTTTATGGGATATATATGAGAGAGAAGAAGAGAGTACCAACCTTAGTTTTTCGCTTGGCTCCTTGCTTGTTTCCTCTCTCCTTTGATAGAGCTTCTCCACTCCTTTCTCACTTGTCCCACTTCAAAGAACACCTGTAGAGGCAAAGCAACAAAATACCATCAAAGCATAGAGATCTATAACCATAAACAATGTAGAATCAGATGTACATTAACCATACAAATGCATACACAAATAAAATATTCAGAAATAATCAAGCATATGGACGAAAACTCAAATAGCTTTATTGATAGAAGTAGAAGAGAGGATTACAACGCAGTTGTCTGATCCAACACCATCCTCCCAACATGAAATCCCTCTTCACCTCATGAAAAGCTAAATCACCCAATAATACAATGTTTCACAGAGAAACCAATTGTGCTTCCTTACAAAATACAAAATTCCAGCCTCTGGATCTCTAGGATGAGGGATCCATATATAGATATTTGCAGGGGGGTGACTTAGCTTCTAGGATTTTGATTAGTGTCATTGCATTGATAGTTCTTGGTTCCACTTAGAGATTTCATGATCTCTTACTCATCCCTGGGCGAGTTCAGAGAGGAAAGTGTCATATGAGTAGTTTCTAGAAGATTATCTGAGTTTCCACCTAGAAAACTGCATCTGCCATTTGTCTGCTCTCGCTCATCGCACCCTATAGAAGGGCTTTTCAGTATGCATCACACCCCTTGTGTGTAACAGGTGAGATGCATCGCACCCTCAGCATGGAGCAGTCTGTAAGGTCCAGTTTTGACCAGTTCTGAGTAGTTTTTCACGGAGAATTTCTAGGAAATGATGTAATCAGTTGACCTTGATCCTTTAGGGTATGAAACAACACTTTTAGGGGTTTTAAGAACCCTTGGTTTATCAACATATGTGTTTTGGGTTGTAGTTCCCAAATATGTCTATAACACCTATATTACCCCCTTTTCGAAGAAAACGAAGGATAATGGCTATGCTATTTTGTGAAAGGTTGAATATGGGCATTATATATCTCTTTATGAGTTTCGTATTTGAATCTTTTCACAATTTTGAAAATCGGTAGACTTAATATTTCATATAACATCCAATAGAAATATATTGATTGTTTTCTTAATATTTTAGGGTGATTTGTTGATAGATTTTCGTTTGTAATGGTTGTATTATCATGTTCGATCAATCCATGATCACCTACAAGCTTGGAATATTTATAATGGTGTTGGAGTAGTGGTTCTTATAGGAACCTATGGGTGGCCTATTCAATGTCCTGAGTAGTGATTAAAAGATTTTGAATTTTGGAGAAAGTGGTTTTTATGAAGGTTTTGAACATATGGAAAAGAAATGAGGTGAAATGGAATGGAAGTGAGGTGGAACAGAATGTAAATGAGGGAAATGGAATTCTTATATTACCAATCAATTGTTTGAAATAAGAAATGGGCTATAGAAAAATACCCATGCTTATAGCTATTGTACAATGCACTCTTGTTGATATTGATGTTAATGGATACCTATTGGACTATTTTTAATCTTATTGTTACTTGTTTGTAGATCTTGATGAAGTGGTCTATTCCTACTATTATAGAATTGGTGTTTCTTTATATGTTTTATACTAGTTGTTTAAGTCCTTGTTGATGTAGTTCATGTAAGTATTTCCAATTTATAATTTTTATTGGAGTGGAGAATACCTACATATCGGTCAAATAATTTGGAAAAAGACAATCAAACAAAAAATAATTTATTTTTATTTTTATTTTTTTCTTCTCTTTGTTCTTCCTTCTTCTTCTCAAAGTAATGGTGCAATTGTTGGTTTTCATCATTTCTCTACCTTGTTGATCTTTTAAAGGTTTTATCAATAGAGTACTATTCTTATTGAAAACCTATACCTAACTCCAAGGAGGTTTTCAACTCTCCCAAGTTCCTTATGGAGGTCTTAGCATTATGTTGACGGTTCTGGACCCAACAACATTCAAGGGGTCTCCCTGATATGTGGTCCCAATTAGACCTCACACCATTTGAGATAGGAGCCCCATCTAGTATACGGTCCAGTTGTCAGTTTCTTAAATATTTTCCTTGGCTCTAATTTTTAATAAGAGATAGGAATGCATATGTACTTTCGAAAAGAAAGTGAGTGTTCCTATTCATTGTTCAATTATAGATGTTTCAAGGTTCTTCTATTGTGGAGGGGAATAAAAGGTGAGCCTATAAGAGAGAGGTAATAGTGCCACTGTAATTGAAACACACACAAACAAGAATAAATCATCCAACATCCAACATAATAGTCCACGAAAATGCGTTGGTCATGCAACTAACTTAATCAAGGAGTATTTTTATAACATCCAATGGATTAATCCACAAATATGTGATAGTCATGGAAACCATTACAACACATTCTTAATATGATAAGTACTATAATAAACGAAATAGTTCAAGTACTTTAGTACAGGTGAAAGCAAACATGAATTACAAACATACACAGAACAATCTTACAAATATTCATAATCCATGCATGAAGAACGTGTTGGCCATTAGGCTTCATATATTAAGTAAATTTTCTCATACACATGTATACAATGAACACCACTAGATCCAATAGCGAAGTGTTGGATCTACTCCTTGCTCCCCAAAAGAACTAGTCACAAGTGTAAACATCCCCTTTCCGACTGACTTGCATTTCAAGTGCATATCACTTCGAAAGGTAAAGGTATACACCGAACTTTCATCAACGAAGGTGCTTCAACCTGTGTCATGCTGGCTTCATGTTGGCTCGCCCTAGGTTCCCCAACCCTATCCCCGTCATCGAAATCCCTTAAAGATTTCGATGCCCACACCTTCATCCCAAAAGGATACCTAGCCAGTTTTCCCATCACATTGTATGGGAAAATAGTAATGGTGGACGTAGAAGTCGTGGACCAGAAACTCGACTATAATCTATTGCTAGGTCACAGTTGGACATATGCTATGACGGTCGTCGTATCCACTGTCTTTCGTATCATCCAATTTCCATTGGATGGAAAGGTCATTACAGTGGATCAGTTGTCTTTCTGCACCCCTGATTATTCCCCATTACCAAGTGGCTCTATAAACCTAGTAGGAGGTCGAACTGACTGCTATGTTAGTTTAGGTACCGGTCTATTGAAGGATTCCTCCCTGATGGGTTGTTTTCCTCTACAGTTGCCCCAAGTTCCACAATCAGTCAACATGATTTCATCTATTCCTCATGAACCGACTGATCCATGGATCCTGCCAGCTCCTTCGGACCTTGACACATTCGAAGACCAGATGCCGCTGTCACTAGCTGAGTTGGCCTACCAAGCCATTCAATCCGCATCCAAACCTCCGGTCATGTCAGTTATTACTAACGGTACCACCGCCCCTTCCATAACTGTGGCTTCTTTCAACCTCCTCGATCAAGTCCTACCTACGGACGAAGCTATTCAAGAAGTCATGAGTTTAGAAGATCGACCTTAGGAAGATTGGCATCATCGTGTTTTGATATCTGATTCAAACACGATGCCTCTTCAAATCCTATCTCCTAACATACCAGAAATCATTTCCTCTCCCTATACCACGATCCAAAATTTGGATGTGGAAGGAAACATGGGCAATATTTTAAAGACATTGCTCATCGATATTTCTGTCAAGGCAGGCATCGTGGAAAACATCTAGGTTGGAGCCGATTGCAATCTTGAGGAAATTGCAAGCTTCACATGCCTATTTAAGGAATTCTGTGATGTATTCACCTGGTCTTATGAGGAAATGCCCATCATAGATCCTTCTATCGTCGAGCATGAGATCAAGCTTTACGAAAATGTAAAACCTGTCCATCAAAGACTTCGACCAGTCCATCCTCGTAAAACGGCAGTAATAAAAACCGAAGTGGAAAAATTGTTACATGCTAGTTTCGTTTATCCTGTTCCTTTAACAGAATGGGTTTCCAATCTGGTTCCTGTAGATAAAAAATAGGGAACCATCCGAGTATGTGTCGATTACCAAGACTTGAACCCGGCATGTCTGAAGGATAATTATCCGACACCGTTCATCTACCAAATCTTCGATGACTCGGTAGGTTGTGAATCATTTTTATTTATGGATGGATTCTCAGGTTACAACTAGATTGCTATAAAACCCAACGACTAGCATAAAACTTCCTTCGTGTGCCCTTGGGTGTCTTTGCCTATAGAAAACTCCCATTCGGTTTAAAGAATTTAGGAGAAACTTTTCAAAGAGCGGTGGATTACACATTTCACGATATCGGGCATATTGTTCAAGTTTACTTGGATGACCTCCCAGCCCATTCCAAGTTACGAACACAGCACCTCAATCATTTAAGAGCAATCTTTCTAAGGGGTCAGTTTTACAACATCTGCCTGAATCAGCATAAATGCGTTTTCTTTGTCGAATCTGGATGCTTACCTGGATTCATTGTCTCCAAGTACGAGATTAGGGTTGATCCCGATAAGGTAAAAGCAATTGTCTAATTTCCAGAACCACAATCCATCATTCAGCTCCAACGTTTGCAATGGAAAGCAAAAATTTTACGATGATTCATCGTAAATTATGTTGAATTCACGAAAGGCTTCATGCGCCTACTTAAGAAATAAGTGTCGTATATATGGGATGAGCAAGCTCAATGATAACTTGATGCCTTGAAAAAGGCACTTATATCCACTCCTCTCCTCAGTGCTCCCAACTATAGTCGCGACTTTCATCTTTACCTAGCAGCCCCACCATCCTCCCTTGGAATGGTCTTGGTTCAAACACACAATGACCGTAGTGAACATGTGATTTATTATTTGTCCAAAGACCTAGCTGGACTCGAGCTCAGGTATTCACATGTGGAGAAGCTTTCATTGGCAGTCGTCTTTGCTAAACCATTTCCGACACTATATCATGTTGCGATAGACTACTGTCATTGCCTTCGAGAATCCCATGAGACATATTTTGTCTTGTCAAGTAATTGGAGGAAAATATTCAAAATGGATTGTCATCCTCCAACAATTTTATTTTGTTTTCACAGCCACCAAGGCAAAGAGATCATTAGTCTTTGCCAAACTTTTGTCGGACCTTCCCATCGTCAATCCGAATGAGATAGCCCATGACCCTTTACCGGATGAAGCTATCTATCTTATCGACACCACTAATCCTTGGTATGGAGACATTCTTGTCTACCTCCAAGAACAACGGTTCCACCCTAAACTCACGAAAAGCAACTGTCATCACATCCGTCACCAAGCACGACACTATCTCGTGCTTAACGATACGTTATATTGTTGCAGTGTGGATACAGTTCTTCGATGATGCCTCAGTCATGAAGAGGCAAAGCACGTTTTAAATGACTACCATGCGGGGGCAGGTGGCAGTCATCTTTCTAGCAATCTACTGCACAGAAAATCCTGCACGCGGGCTATTACTGGTCGATCTTGTTCATAGATTGTGTCAAGACTGTCCGGCAATGCTATCCTTTTCAAATATTCACAAAGAAAATGCACGCCCCTCTGACCCTATTGCACCCGATGGTTTCCGTTGGCCCGTTTTCGAAATGGGGGATCAACTTCGTCACCTGTAATCTCGTTTCCTCTGCTAACACAACTGTATCATAGTAGCTATGGACTATTTCCTGAAATGGGTCGAAGCCCTTCCTGCCTAGAGCGCTAACGGAGAAACAGTGGCGTTATTCCTGTTTAATCAGGTCATCTGTCGTTTTGGTGTACCCAGTACAATCGTTACAGACCATGGATCTCACTTCTAGAACCATATGATGTCTGATTTAACGTCACTGCTTGGTTTTCGTCAGGATCAATCTTCCTCCTACTACCGCCAAGCTAATGGTCAAGTAGAAGCTATAAATTGCGTCTTGAAAACCATGATCTGAAGGTTGGTATGAAACCATAAAACCAATTGGCACTGAATGTTATATTTGGCGTTATGGGCATTCCAAACTTCAGTAAAGAATGCCATGGGCTTTACACCCTTTCAACTGGTGTACGGCCTAGAAGCAGTTCTATCCATTGAGTGTTAGATTCCTTCCCTCCACTACTACCTAAGAAAACTGCTTAATATACCTTGCTCAATTGGACGAAACCCATCGAGATGCCAAACTGGCACTCGAAGCTCACAAGCGGCTGGTCAAATCCCAATACAACAAAAAGGTTAAGCTTCGTTCTTACCAAGAGGGCGACCTTGTGTTAGTCTATGATCAAAAACATGATCTCTTGGGGGCAGGAACACTCCAAGCATTATGGCTAGGTCCCTATATTGTCAAGAAATTCCTCTCAAAAGCGGCATACAAATTACAGGACTGGGAAGGAGTCCCGCTCAAGGAGCCCAGAAATGGGCTCTAGCTAAAGACGTATTATGCCTAGTATTGCACTAGGCATATGCTGTGTAATTTTATGTAATAGAGAACTTTTGGAGATATTTTATTGCTCTTTAAAAAATATAAACATCTCCGATTTTTTTGTCATGGGGCTCGTTAAACATATACCGCAATCAGTAGAGCACTTTTAGGGATATTTTATTGCTCTTTAAAAAATATAAACATCTCAGAGTTTTCATCGTTAAGCTCGTTAAATCTTTGCAACGATGGTCAAAGCACTTTTTGTGATATTTTATTACTCTTTAAAAAATATAAACATCTCCGAGTTTTCATCATTGCGCTTCTTAAAGACATTCAATGATGCTCTGAGCAACTCTTTTTTGATCTTTTTCCAGCTCATAAACTGAAAAATACCAAAGGAGCATTCTTTTTAGGTGCTTTTTTTCTCGCTCTTTAAACTGAAAAAATCCCGAGCTATGTCTTGCTGCTCGTTAAAATTGCTAAATATAACCTAAGCTATGTCTTGCTGCTCGTTAAACTTGCTAAAGATGACCCGAGAATTCTTTTAGGTACTTTTCTCGCTCGTTAAACTAAAAAACCCTGAGTCTTTGTTACTAGGCTCGTTAAAAATTCACGACAAAATGCGAGTTTAGTCTGTCGCCTCATACTCGTAACAAAATGAGGTCGACATTTATTGAAAATAGGTTTGTCTTTATCCGGGTTCAATAGATTAAAATACGGAAAAGTAACCGATCCGAGTATACTATTAACCTTTTGTCACACCCGGTTAACAACTATGACAAAGGGACCACCATGGAGTCTCGCTTTACCATCTTTTCAGACTCTCTAAATATGAAAAGACCAATGAGTTGTCTATTCTGGACTCTTTAAATTACACAAACAAGATATAGAGTCGTTCTTTTGACGATACTTTTCAAACTCTTAAAATAGGAAAAAATCGACGAGTTTGCCTGTCTGGACTCATTAAACTAATCAGATAGGGAAAAGAGTCATTCTTTTTGTGATCCTTTTCAAACTCTTTAAACATAAAAAGATCGATGACTTTACCCATATGGACTCATTAAAAAACAGATGGGGGAAGTGGACAATACA
This sequence comes from Pinus taeda, assembly GCA_000404065.3. Taxonomy (NCBI): domain Eukaryota; kingdom Viridiplantae; phylum Streptophyta; class Pinopsida; order Pinales; family Pinaceae; genus Pinus; species Pinus taeda. Next base: position 53,939 of record APFE031597842.1, read on the forward strand.
ACTGTATTCTGTATTTGAAAGCGTGGTTTGGCAGCAATCGTTCCCTTGAACATGGAACTCCCTCAAATAAACCTTCATTTTGATAGCCTCTCAATATGAACCCTACTAACCTATGAATTTTAGCCTATATACCCTAATGACATTGCATATACGTATCCTAACACTCTGTAGTGTTCATGAATCTAGTGTTGTCTGGTTAAAACCATTGTCATGCCTTCTATTATTCAAGGGTCCCCATTTGTTTCCTCTATCAACCAATCATACATATCCTTTCATCATGCCCTCTATTGTTTAGACCCAAATGCTCAAAAGATTCCTCAAAAAAAAAAGCATTCTTATCAAGTTTCTTGTCAACTGTTGTAGGACACATCCTTGCCTACCTTTCGACATGTTTCTTCCTATCGACTTCAACACTCTGTCTAGTGTTATCGGGAAATCTAGTGTCCACTCTGAGTTGCTAGTCCCACTAACACTGGTAGCTATCTTAGAAACAAACAAACTAAAACTAATTTTGCTTTCCTTTATGAGAAGTAGATAAGATGGGAACAAAGGACACCAACCTCGGTCTTATGCTTGGTTCCTTGCTTGGTTCCTCTCCCTGCTAACAGATCCTTGCCGCTTTTCTTTCATCTACCCAACTTCAAAGAGCACCTGTGGAATCAAAGCAGCATAATACTATCGAAGAATAGAGATCTACAATCATAAACAATATAGGACCAAATATATATTGACCACACAAATGCATATATTATCAAACATACAAGAATGTGGAGGAAAACTTGAATAGCTTTATTAATATCAAGAATAGCAAAGAGGATTACAACCAATTGTTCTGACCCAATGTCATCCTCACAGCATGAAGGCCCTTCTTCACCTCATGAAAATCTTAAATCACCCAACACTATGATATTCCACCAAGAAACCAACAGCACTTCCTTACGAGATACAAAATTCCAGCCTTTGGATCTCTTGGATGAGGGATCCATATATAGATGATTGCAGGGGGGTGAGTCAGCTTCTGGAATTTTGATTAGTGTCCTCTCTCTGATAGTTCTTGTTTCCACTTGGATATTGATGATCTCTTACTTATCCCTGGGCACATTCAGAGAGGCAAGTGTCACAGGAGAAGTTTCTAGAAGATTCCATGACGATCCACCTTGCAAACTGTCTCTGCCATTTGTCTACTCTTGCCCATCGCACCCTACAGAAGGGCTTTCAAGTATGCATCGCACCTTTTACATTGAGGAGGTGAGATGCATCGCACCCTCTGCACTGGGTAGTCTGTATGGTCTATCTTTGACTAGTTCTAAGAAGTTTTTTGTGAAGAACTTCTAGGAGATAATGTAATTAGCTAACCTTGTTCCTTTAGGGTGTGAAGCAACACTTTTAGGGACTTAGGAGCCCTTGGTTTATGGACATGTATGATTGGGGTTGCAGTGCCCAAAAATGTCCATAACAGTTTCCCCCTAAAGCATGAAGTCATTAATCTTTTGATGTCGGGTGAAATGCTTTATCATGAGGATCCGAAGTTTTTTCGAACTGGAAGGTGACCTGTAATAAGATACAATACAATACATTATCTTCATAATATTTTTCATGATCTAGCTGAGGTGGGCATTCCCATGCTAAACTTTATAAATTCATTTTCATGTACATAAGACAGAGAACCGTCTGCGTGGAAGACTGATGATTCTGATAGAGCCATCATCCTTTGATTCAGATGATCATCTATGCAGCAATGATGTATATTTGATATCTTTATTTTCCTGAATATATTGCATCCCGAATGGATGAAACTAGATCCGAGGTCTTCAAACTCATCCAATCTTCACTCGGAGTACAAGTCGATCCATGTGAAAGAAGTTCTGGAGTCGAACATGGAAAGACATCGCCTAATTACCAGCCAATGATGTGAGTTGTTAACAGGCGCGAGAGGAATCGCTGATAATGATGATGACCCTCAAGGTACTACAGTACAATTCGCGTGGTGTGAAAAAGGGACTTGGCATCGAACACTACGAAAAATCTTTCGGTCGAAGGCCATTGATGTAAACCTGTCACCGGAAGTGAGAAACTTTCCATTGAGGCATGCAAGCTTCAAAGCACTGAAAAGGTTGTTCCTAAGTCGACTTCTTGGATAATGATCTGATGTTGACAAGAAGCAACCCGTCGTAGGAGGGCCTTAATGAATCCCACATCTACGACACGGAACGGAGTAAATAATTTTGGAGGTGAAAACAATCTGATGACACAGGGTTCAGGGTGGCGGTCATGAAAGAATGGAGCGTGAATGTATTGCAGCGGATGAGACACAGGTGAATTCTCTGAGTGACTTCTCTTTAACATATCGGCGAACATGGATTGGTAGAATTAACCCCAAATATGGATGTTGCGATGGACCAATGGTGATATGACTGGTGAACGGAATAACCCAACCCGACTCGGACATGGAGTGAAAGTGTCATGTTCAAGAGCGACTTGCTACCAATAAAGTTTCTTCAAGTTTTCTTCCCAAATTTTCCCCAATCATTGATGACCAGTACCTCTTTATTTTTATCAAGCTTGAGGAGGATAACATATGATTGTTCTATAATTTTCCCTTCCGGAAAACCCATCACTATGTTTTAACGAGCTTAGCGACAGTGAAACTCGTTCTTGTCTATATGGACAAGTTTGTCGCTATTGGTTTTAACGAGTTTAACGACAAAGATAACTCGGTCCTTTTCAATTTTAGACAGTCTGAAAGGGATGTAAAGGAAAATCCAATAATCCTTTTTCGTCATATAATCCCTTAAGTCCGAAAAAGTATAAAATAATACAAAAGGGATGAATTTTTTATAATTTTAATGAGCCGAACAAAATAAGCGCTCAATCTTTTTGTGTAATAATCCCTTAGGTCCAAAAAGATTAAAATCTAGAGGAGGGATAGCACTCCCGGTAGCTTTAACGAGCTGGAGAGGCCAACTTCTCAGCAATCTTTTCATATTTTACGAGTCAGATGAAAAGAGCTTAAAGGAGACTCGTCTTTTGAGGAATGAGTGATAATTTCAGGTAGCAGCTGCTTCCAGGTAAGGTTTGGAATTTTCCATTCATGGCAGTGTCACAAGGATGGCTAATAGGATCACTCTTCGCAATTGTTCCTCAAAAAGGGGTAAACAATCAAATGGAGGTGAATGATCGGCTAAAACAAAGTGGAGGTGATGGTAAGAACACGACCAGGGCTCAAAAGCTCATGATAATGCATTCACAATGGTTATTTATTGGGGATTGGTTCATTTTTTAATGAGCTTAAACTTTGGGGGAAACATTTGCTCATTCCTTAGGTTTAATTTTTAACGATCTTGAACTTCGCATAAAAACTGCTCGTGGTGGATTTATTTTTTAACGAGCTTGAACCCTGCGGTAACACTGCTCATGGCAGGCTTATTTTTTAACAAGCTTGAACCCTGTTGTAACACTGCTCATGATAAGTTTGCATGCCCCCAACATAATAACACAAATCGAGGTGCATGCCCCCCAAGCTTCATTGCATTCAACACGGTGGTTGGAATGAAGGTCTACCTTCGAGATCTTTGAAAGACTCGAATTGGAAAGGGAGTTGTTTCATTTTTTAATGAGGTTGACACAAGATAGGAACCGTCCTTGGAATCCACCGTATTTACAGTATTTGATAGAAAATAAAAAACTGAAGGATGATTAAGGTTGCCGGAATAATCTTCGTGGTAATTCGGAAGATGGGAACAATGGTGGTAATCTTCCCATGGTGCCTCTCCTATCATCATTGATTGAATGATTCCTTTGTCTGTAGAATGTACATGCGACCAAGGATTTTAAGAGGTGCCATATTCCTTAGACCTATCTATCCAAACACTCGATGAGAATTGATTTGGGTTTGCCCCCCAAGCCAAGAAAATTGATTGCTACAATATGTCTATTAGGGCGATGATCCATGCTGACAAAATGTTCAGGAAGCTTCTGAATCTAGAAGATATCATGTTGCAGGTTCCCACCGTGGCCACTTCTGCCAGATTGTTTGGAGGCGGTAGGAAAAACGTCCCCATCAATGTAGGGTCTTTTAGTAGGCCTACTCCGATATTTTGAAGCGAAAGAGGGCTTCCATGGATCATCGAAATGCTTCCCATAACTTGTGAACTGTTGGGGAGAAATTTTTGTTGGTCGATGATTGTAATTCCTCCTTGAAAAGGAAATGCAATCTTTCTAAAGTATGTTGACACAACTGCAGCCATAGCATAAATCGAGGGCCTTCCCAGTACAATGTTGTAATCGAGGTTTCCATCGATAACTTCAACATCAATCTCTATTGTTTTGCCCCGCAGTTCGACTTGCAAGTTACTTAAAATCCCGTATGGGGTGTATGTTCGTCCATCAAATGCTTTTAATGTCATCGGCGACTGTGACAAGGGTGGAGATCCTAAAGTTTTCCAGCAACTCATTGACATAATACATGTAGATGCCCCCTCATCAATAATTGTTCGATGAACAGTTTTGTTGAGGGCTTTCACTTGAATAAGGAAAGCTAGTTGAGCTGGTAACTGAGGGTCATATCCTTTGTGATTAAAGGACACAAGATTGGAATCCGTTGGGTCAATCCCACCTATCGGTGATAATAAAGCCTGCTTTTGGGAGGGGCAATTTTGCAGTACCTCAAGTGTCGACATAGCGGATGGCAATTGGGCCAGATCCTACACTATATTATAATGTTGTGTTGCTCTGGCACGAGGATTAAATGTCGATTTGTGTACTACTCCCTTTGGCGGCTTTATCATTAATTCAGGAATGATGGGTGGCACAACTTCAGTCGAAGTTGTTGTCGAACTACTAGGTTGATCATTAGCCTTGTTGTTCGACAACTGTGGATTCCCGTAACCTTTATTCCTTGTCGATATCAAAGCATCATTTTGCTGCTTCGAAATTGACAACATTAGCACTTGGGACGGGGAAGCATTGTCACTAACAACCAGATTTGTTCTTGGATTTGGAAACGGATCAATCAATACCGCCGAGGTTTTTGAATTCTTAAAGAATTTTCTAAGCTCCGCTTTATATGGACACTCTCTTGTCCAATGATCCTCATCACATATAAGGCATGGACAATTTGGTTTCCTATCTCTAGAAGGGTTTGTAGAAGATTTTTTAGGGGATGACTCCTCCTGTGTCTTCTTCTTCCCTTTCTTTTTCTTCTTGCCTCCTAGTTGCTTGGTTTCTTTGCCTTTGTCAGTCAATACAACATTTACTTCCGAGGCGAGAACTTCTTCATTTTCATTTTGACCTGAAACAGTACGGGCCTTCACTTAGACTTTACAGTTTTCGTGCTGGTCATTCCTATCATGACGTCCCCGGAATGAGAGTCTTTGTTTCATTTAGGAGAGGGAGGAATGGAAAATTCCAGTCTAGGAGCATCAGGGATTTTATCGTAGAGGGTGCCAGACTAAGTATAGATCAAATCTAAATATTGCGCACGGGCAATGACTTTCTCTTCAATGATGACTCCTCCCTTTGCCACATCTTCTGTAATAGAAGGTAACAATGACTTAATAAACCATTTAGCCAACAGCTAATCAGGAACATATGTTTTTACCATTCTATGATGACGTCACCACTCATGAATATGATCAGATATGTGAGTGGCCGTCATTTTCTTGAAATTAGTAAGAAGCTCTGTTCTCGTTTCGTACCTTATGCGTAACTGAAAATGGGTTAAAAAGGTTGTGGCTAGGGTGCTGAAGTTATCAAACAAAGCTCTAGGCAATTTGATATACCATTTTGCTGCCGGACCAGTTAACGTTTGCTGAAAAAGGCAAAGCCTAATCGAATCATCATTTACAGTGTTAGATGAACACCACAGATGAAAGGTCATCACATGATTCAACGTGTCTTCACCCGGATTTCCATTAAATTTAGGAATATATGACGAAAGTTTTTGAGAAATTGCTGGCCACCAAGGGGCATAAGCGATTGGATCGTTTATCAGCCGATTTAGATCTGGTAACTCTAAAGTTGCCACGAAGGGAAACTGTTGATTCAGGTTCGGCGAAGCATACCCAGGATAAGATAGGATTGCCTTAGCAGTGGGTCTTTGCATACCAGCATAGTGCATTTGATGTTGATAAATTTGGTAAGGTTGATGGGCATAACCATTGTGAAATGGTTGATGTTGACCGTTTTGAATATACGGCTGCCCATTACTTGCAAAGATTTGGTGCTCAGATCCTTGGTAAACTTGTTGGAATTGCGGTTGTTGATATTGCACCAGCCATGGTTGTGAAACCATTTGATATTGTCCAATACTGGCTGTTTGACCAAGATGAGGGGTAATGGTACCCGTTTGAGCCTGGGTCACTCCAGTTAAGGAGCCACTAATCGATGATTGTGGTGGCGTCGTAGAGACAAGAGGTTGTTGACTTGTGACCTGAGAGACTTGAGGTTGGCATACAACAGGCAACGCTTGTACTTGTGACACCATCACAATAGCCGGTGTAGTGGGGATATTTGACATAGGTATATTTTGTTGCATTGAGTATACAACTCTTGGTGGTTGAGGCAATATTGGCACCCAACTGCTAGATGCAATTCTAGCATAACCTTAATTCTGTTGTGAACTCTCGTATGTTTGTTCTCCCGTAGGAGACAATGAAAGGGTATATTGCCCCCCATATGGTGGTAATCTAGTACTTAAAGGAATGATCTGCCTTTGAGGACCAAACTGCCCAAATTGACATTGTGAAGGATCAATTTGTTGAGACTCAACATAAGAGATTCTAGATATTATTTCGGATGAACAAACGAGAGCAGCCCATACTGTCGAAACATCCCCTTGATGGATTCCATCCAGCAATTGAGAGCTAGTTGCGATAGGCAATACGCCGCAAACATTATTGGAGTGACAGCAGGAAGTTCTGTCGTTGTTGTGTCAGATGACATAGTCCTAGATGTCGACGGTTGTTCAGACATATCTAGTCTATCCAAAATATTTCTTAGCGATTCTATAGGAACTTTCGATAACGGTTGACTAATTTCAGATGAAGAAGGATATAGGGTGATCCCAACTCCAAAATATGATGGAGTTCTAGAAAGGGGATCCTCCATAATCTCTTCTATTGTAATCAACCTAGGTGGAAGGGGTAGATCGTCAAGTCTGTAAAATATTTTCGGTGCTAAAGAAGGTATAGATTCTGCAGCGACAGATGTTTGGGGAATAACACCTTCTGAATCAGCTAGAGATGGAGCCGGTTCAGGAATAGAAGTGTTTACCTTCACACTAGGATCAGTTCTACTGTCCTCTCGTGGCTGCAGAACTTCTTCTGCAAAGGCATGGATACCATAAATGTTTGGAGTAACCGGAGTCTCCGAGGGTGTCAGAACACTTGTTCCAACCAGACCAGGGGACTTTGAACCGATTAAATGAGTTCACTTTGTCCGGAATATTTTGTTTCCGGAGACAGAGACAGTTGACTCATAAGCCTCCGTGAACGATGGGGTTTCAATTGAATTTCCTCCACAATTGCGGATTACTCGATCAACTAAAAATAAAGGGGAAAATGATTTCGAATTAAATGAATTTTAGACGCTTTGACACAAATTGTTTTTTCAATTTTTAAGAGTCGAGAAAAAACAAAAGATGACTCTAGTCACCTTCAATTTTTAATGTGTCGAAAGTGACAAGTGCTCAGATGGACCTTTTCCTTTAAGGAGTCTAAAAAGGAATGAAAGAGACTACTCTGAAAATCTAGACAAAGGGATTACCAAACCAATCACAAAAATGCAGAATACTTTTTACGGTATGGCAATCAATCTTCCCAAATGTTGTGTTCAGTGCATTGTGATCGATAGGGCAGTAGACACGACTTCCTATGGATAAAGGATATAGCCTATTGCGGTCTCCCAATATATACTCGATGGTACGTGGGAGCACAAGTCCGTACTGGCACTTGTCGTCTCAAAGAGGAGGAATCACCCAACCAACAATGAAAGCGATAGTTACCAGGCTTTACGACGCCGGAATACATCTCTAGCCTAGACTTCTAGATGTTGTGCGTTAGGTTCCAAAGCGTTTTTATGTTCATTAAATTTATTTTACAATTAATATTTCTTAAGAAATTTTCCTTTCAGGTTCACCGCGTGATGTAGATATACAATTCCTAAAATGCAATCTAAGATGATAAACAATCGTTTAATCTTCTTTTTGCAATGAAAATCCTAGCTACTAAAGAAAGAGAGATGATATTCTTTTAACATAGAGTAGAGAGCACACACTAGATGCACAGTCCTAAATCAAACCAACAAGCAGTCTAAATGCAAATGCACATGCATGTATTTGTTTTCAGCTTTCTTAATGTGTGAATGACAAAAAAAATGATAAGTACAAATCTGAATTATCTTTTCAAAGCGGTAGTACTAACAAATTTCTCTTCAAAGCGAAAGGAAGATAATGATGACACTTTGCGACTTTGAATTGAAAACTTCTTTTGACACTTGAAAAACTACTAATTCAAATCAAATACAAGAGTAACTGTATAATCGACCATCAAGAACAATAGAATTCTTTTCCTTGACTGAAAACGACACTTGTGACACTTCCAAATCAAAAGACGATGGTTTGATTATGCTACTTTTTGTAAAAGAGAACTGTAAATGGCGCACAATAAATAAAAACATTCACAATTATTTGTACTATGGAGGAAGAATCATGCAAAGGAAGGGAGTTTCCACAGTGGTATACTAATCACAGACGGAAAAACTCTTGAATAAAGCTGAAGAGAGTGAACACAGAAATCAAAATCTGAGAGCAGAAGAGGTCTTATCTGATCAGCGCACCTGCAACACAGGGAAAGTGCGATGCAGTACACCTACTGCACACAGGAGGTGTGATTCATCCAGATTCCCAAGAGGAGAAAGTGCGATGGTCCAGGGACGAGATTTCAACTTGGTTCTGGGTCACAATTTGCAGCTTAGTTCAGGGATTTGGGCCAAGCTAATGATAGTCAGTAAATAGAAATCACAGGGGCTGATCTAATGAGGTTACTAGAGCCACCACTAGGGCAATTAGAATGTTTGCAAATTGATTGTTCAGTTTATAAACAAAAACTGGAGATAGACTGAAGTAGCATTGATCTACTTTGCACTTGCATAGAAAATGCAGTTCGAAGGCTAGCTGGCTTAACTTCAGGCTCTGTCTGTAAGTTTATAAAGCAAACAAGTATAGATAAGAAAACAAGCTATTCGGTCCCCAATGGAGTCGCCATTTTGTTATCGGGAAATCTAGTGTCCACTCGGAGCTGCTAGTCCCACTAAGACTGGTAGCTATCTTAGAAACAAACAAACTAAAACTACTTCCGCTTTCCTTTATGAGAAGTAGATAAGAGGGGAACAAACGACACCAACCTCAGTCTTGCACTTGGTTCCTCTCCCTTCTAACAGATCCTTGTCGATTTTCTTTCATCTACCCAGCTTTAAAGAGCACCTGTGGAGTCAAAGTAGCATAATACTATCGAAGAACAGAGATCTACAATCATAAACAATATAGGACCAGATATATATTGACCACACAAATGCATATATTATCAAACATACAAGAATGTGGAGGAA
>APFE031597842.1:66863-95522 GCA_000404065.3 Pinus taeda
TAGCTTTATTAATATCAAGAATAGCAAAGAGGATTACAACCAATTGTTCTGACCCAGCATCATCCTCCCAGCATGAAATCCCTTCTTCACCTCATGAAAAGCTTAGATCACCCAACACTATGATATTCCACCAAGAAACCAACAACACTTCCTTCCGAGATACAAAATTCCAGCGTCTGGATCTCTGGGATGAGGGATCCATATATAGATGATTGCAGGGGGATGAGTCAACTTCTAGGATTTTGATTAGTGTCCTCTCTCTGATAGTTCTTGATTCTACTTGGAGATTGATGATCTCTTACTCATCCCAGGGCGAATTTAGAGAGGCAAGTGTCACAGGAGAAGTTTCTGGAAGATTCCATGACGATCCACCTTGCAAACTGTCTCTGCCATTTGTCTACTCTCGCCCATCACACCCTATAGAAGGGCTTTCCATTATGCATTGCACCTTTTACATTGAGCAGGGGAGATGCATCACACCCTCTGCACTGGGCAGTCTGTATGGTCTAGCTTTGACCAGTTCTGAGCAGTTTTCTGTGGAAAACTTCTGGGAGATGATGTAATCAGTTGACCTTATTCCGTTAGGGTGTGAAGCAACACTTTTAGGGACTTAGGAGCCCTTGGTTTATGGACATGTATGATTGAGGTTGCAGTGCCCAAAAATGTCTATAACATCTAGGAAGATAACCCAGAAACACATTCAGTGCCTTGGTACTTGCAGACATTAATGATAGGTTACCTTATGGTTGATCACGGGTTTTCATTATTGGCTCTTGGTTAAGAGATTCTACGAGTGTTCAATGACAAAGAAATCTTTCACACTTGTTAGTTTGCACTGTGCATCTTGGAGACCATCACCATTATCGGTGGCCTTCCTCGCATCTGTTAACGATCTCCATTATCGACTGGTAATCAGATGATTTCGTGCATGTTCGACATCAACACATCTTATCACATGTATCGATCTATGCTGTTCGATGAAGCGGAAATCAAGACCTTCGGTAGAGGCTTGCATCATTCAGCCTTGTTTCCTCTCCCAAGAGACGGAGATTGTTCTTTGGAGACAGTTATTTCAGGATGATCTATTATGACACTGGATCCGTTCTGTGCTTATCGATGGCTAGCATTGTTATATCTCATAAGAGAAAATTACTCTGACATAGCTACTGAGCATGGGAATGCCTGACTCGGGACATGATTTTAGCAGTTTATACATATGTATATGTGTTGTATCAGGTTTTCCTTGCCGCCCGAAACTTCTCTCTCTCTACAAAAGTTTGATAGAAAATTACAGTTTTTTCTAAATTATTTCGGCCATCGTCTTTGCTTCTGATCTCATACTTTAGAGGGCATCTGTTATAGGACAAAATGACCTCCTCATCAACTCAGAAGTGAAAGACAGGATGACTGAAGAAAATACCACAATTGCAGGCCTTGAATCCACACTAATGCTCTATGCACACTGCTAACCTGCTTTATAAAGCTTGTTACCAAGCATAGAGGAGCGTTAGTCACCCTGCTAACTCAAGTTGTTAGACCAGGGGGAGCGTTAGTGAAACTAAGGTAAGTTCAGAAGGTCAAACCAACAAATCTTCTCACGCATATCTAGATATTTATCCCTAAATTTGCTCAAGAAAAGCAAGGAAACTCCAAAAATCAAGATATTTGGAAAAATTCCAATCTAAGAATGAAGGCAAATGGGAAAAAGCTTGAAAATAGGGCAGGTTCATGGATTTTTCCCTAATGAACTCTAGGATAAGCTTGGCAGCCCTAATTCGATTGCTACATAAGCAGCGAGAGGTCCATTGTGAAAGGGGTTAGAGCATTTGGAAGGATAGCCCCTTAAGTTGTTGTGAAATTGTCATACACTTGAAGAAGTGAGTTGAAGGAGAGAGAGAGAGAGAGGAAGAAGGGGCAAAGGAAGGTTGATACAATGGATGGTTGTAATCACTCTTCCATTATAAATATAGAACTGCAGTTGTGTTCCCTACTCCATAGTGTCGGTAATGTTGTTCATTTATTTGTTCATTCTGATGCTTGTCGAGATGAGAAGCTAAGTTATACACTAATATATATTTATTGTGCATTCTTACATTAGTTTTCAAGAGCGTATGTTTTGATTGGTTTACCTTGTCCTTTGTGCAGGAATTGTCTTGGAGTCGGCCTTGAAGGAGTTCTTCTTGCCGCATAGAGATCTCCAAACAAATCTAGAAGGAACTAAAGGTGATCCTCTTTCCATACCTTATCAATTTATGTTTGATAGATGAACATGTGTGTAACTTGGTAGCTTTTGTAGATAATCTTACAGTCTTTCGAAGGTCCCAGGAAGGCCTTTGAGGGTAGTTTTCATCTTACATACACCGTGTATTTTACCCCATGGCACTCACTAAAAGTGTCACCAAAGAGAGGATTAGTGATGGGCCTTTAACGACCCTCACCAAAATTGTCATTGAAAATGACTTTGGTGACAAACCTTAAAGGACCATCACTATATACACTTACAACAACGTTTTTTTTTAACAGTGACACCATATGAGACATTGGTGACGGACCTTAAAGGTTCATCAGAGGCATTAAGCATCATAAAAAACTCATTGGAATGATCAATGATGACGTAAATTTTTTGACCATCACCAAAAGTAACCAAGAAGAGCATTGGTGAGGGTCAATAAAAGATCATCACTAGAAGTGTCACCAAAGAGAGAATTCGTGATGGGCCTTTAACAACCCTCACCAAAAGTGTCACCAAAGAGAGAATTAGTGGCGGGCCTTTAACGACCCTCACCAAAAGTGTCATTGAAAATGGATTTGGCGACAAACCTTAAAGGACCATCACTATATACACTTACAACAACGCTTTTTTAAAGACCGTCACCATATGCGACATTGGTGATAGACCTTAAAGGTCCGTCACATACATGATCCTCACTAATGACCTTTTTTCTTGTAATGCATCTTGCGGCCATTCACCAACTCATTTGTAGTGGTATACTTAGATGACATCCTGATCTTCAACTAGAGTTGGGAAGATCACCTCCACAACATCCAACAGGTTCTCCAAACACTACAGCAGCACAAGTTCTATGCCAATTTTGAGAAATGCACTTTTGGCTTGACCCAGGTTCAGTATCTGGGATACATTATTGATGAATAGGAGGTGCATGTGGATCCAGCCAAGATTCAAGCCATTCAAGATTGGCTAGTGCCAACCACTGTGATAGAAATCCACAGCTTTTTGGTTCTTTCTAATTTCTAACGCAGGTTTGTGTTCAGATTCTCTCATATCACTTGGCCCTTGAGTCATGTGTCCAAGGGAGGAGTGAAAGAAAAATTCTTTTTTTTTGAATCTCAACAAAAGAAATTCGTAGAGTTGAAACATCGCCTTTGCTCTACACCAGTGCTCACATTACCAGACTTGCAACATCCATTTGAGATCACAACAGATGCCTCTGACTATGCTATTGGGGTAGTCCTTACTCAACAGAGGCATCCAATGGCATATCACAGTGAGACACTTTCAGAGACAGTCTGGAAGTATCCCACTTATGAAAAAGAGATGTATTCCATTATGCAGGCCTGACGAAAATGGAAGCATTACATTTTGGGGAAGGAAACTATCATCCACACAGACCATCGACCCCTGCAGTTCATACAGATGCAAGGGAAGTTGCAGAATGATTGCCATCAGAAGTGGTCCACATGCCTGCAACAGTTCCATTTGAATATCAATTATAAGAAGGGCAACACCAATAATGTTGTAGACTGCCTCAGGCAACCACCGATCATGGTGTTAACCACCATGCTCAAATCTTATGGGCACGTGACTTATGATTGGCCACTTCTCTACAAAAGTGACCCAAATTTTGGACACACATAGCATACACTCTTGGAGGGTCAGCAAGTTCCATATTTTCACCTCAAGCATGCCCTATTATGCCACCAAGGACACTTTTATGTTCCTTCAAGAAAGCATGCTAAGATGATTTGGGAAGCACACTAGAGTGGGGTTGTTGAGGATTTTGGGGTCAAGAAAATGGTGGCACTACTGCAAAAGTATTTCTATTGGTTGAATCCTCGATAGAATGTCAGGAAGTACATCAAATCCTACACTACTTGTGCCATTTCCAAACCAACCATCAAGAAGAAAGGCCTTTATACTTTGCTACTTACCCCTAGTTGACCTTGGGAATCCATCTCCATGGATTACATGTTGGGCCTTCCTTCTACTAAGCATGGAAATGATTGTGTTTTTGTGGTTGTCGGCAGATTCTCGAAGATGGCCATTATGGAGGCTTACAAGAAGAATATCACAGCAGAAGTCACTGCTAAACTCTTCTTTGAATGAGTGTGGTTGCACTTTGGGATCCCAGAGTCTATCATCTCATATCGGAATAGCAGGTTCCTTAGTAGATTTTGATCCAGTCTCTGGTCGATGCTAGACACCAAGATCACTAAGTCCACAACTTTCCATCCCCAAACTGATATCCAGACAGAGGTCATGAATAGGATGATTATACACATTTTACGCATGTACAACTCAAAGAATCCACACACATGGGATGAGAGCCTCCCCTATGTCCATCACAGCTATCACTGGGCTCTCCACAACTCAACTAGTCATAGCCCTCTTCAGGCCGGCTTGGGATTCCAGCCACTATGTCCCATTGATGTGGCCATACCATTTGCAGCTACTCATGAAAATTTGACTCATGTCCAGTCCGAAGCCGATAAGGAAAACATATTTATTGAGCACATCCAACATATCTTCCAACAGGTCCATGACATTCTGGAGAAATCAAATGCCAAGTACAAGCAATGACATGATCAACATCAGATGCCACACAAGTTTCAAGTGGGCAACAAAGTCTAGTTGCATTTGTAGAAGGAATGCCTTAATGGAGCCTATCGGAAACTCAGGCCACTCCGATATGATCCTTACATCATTACCAAGGCTATGGGAGACAATGCATTTGAGCTCAGCATTCCCACATTCCTTGACCTGCACCTAGTGTTTAATGTGGACCACCTTTGACCATAATTCCCACCATTGCTGGACACATCAAACATTACAGAACAACTCACACCTACAAAGTTAAATCCAGATTCCATGGAACAAGCCAAAACTAATCAGATCATGGACACGCAAATCAATAACACCTAACAACAAAGGGTCCAACTATATCGAGTTGTCAATGCAGGTTAACTCCTTCACCAAGGCAAGTGGCTTGCCAGGAACCAAGTTCAGAAGAAGTTTCCTCATCTCATGGAGGAACTCAACGCAATGGGGACAATTGCTTCCTAAGGGAAGAGGAATGATCCAGGTGGATATTGGTGGTCACCCACCTATTCCACTTGGTCCCCCTCCATTGTTTCTTTCAGTTTTTCAATTTCCTTATTTGTAGCACAATTTACTATTTTTGGCAGTTTTTCAGGTCCTAAAATTTTGGAGCCATTTTGAGGCCCTAAACAACGTTTTTTGGGAAAATCGAGAGCAATAACTGGTCATTCAAAAGTTGTAGTCCTCAGATAGATCTTTCTAATGAGGTATTGTTCATGCCAAACAAAGATTGTATGCCAAAGTTATGACCTCGGGAAGTTGATGTACCAATTTACCCAAACGAGGCCCACAGTTTGGCGCTTCATCTCCTAGGGTTAGGTTTTTGGATGCTTAGGGTTTTCCATTGTTTCTCAATAATAAATAGGCCTTTGAGCCTCATTGTAACATAGTTTAGAGGCATGTAGCCACCACATCTCTTCTCAAAGATAAGCTACTATCGCCCGAGCTAGTCTTATTTCCATTCTATTTGAAAGCATATTTCAATATTTGATATTAATGAAATGAAGTGTTATTTCTACTGCATCTTTGTATTTATGGTTACATCTATAATTTTTTGTGTTCCTATTCAAATCTAGATCATATCAGTACATGGTGATGCCTTTTGGATTAAATAATGTCCCTACTATATTTTCCAGAGTTATAGTTGCAGCCTTTAAAGAATGTATACACAAGTTTATGGAAGTATACTTCGACGATTGGACAGTGTTTGCGCTATTAAACAAGCATTTGGCAAGATTAAAGTTGATGTTGGAGGCAGTTCCAGATCTCACTGAACTTCAAGAAGTGCATCTTTTGTGCACCATTTGGTATACTGTTGCGACATGTAGTTTGTAAACATGGATTAATGGTGGATCCCGTGAAGATCGTAGTTATTGTGAACCTGCCATCACTAAAAATAGTTAGACAAATGTGCACGACACTGGGACACATAGGCTACTACAGAAAGTTTATAAAGGGGTGTGCGCACATAAATGCGTCGATGGAGAAATTATTGAAGAAAGATGTGACTTTTTAACGAAGCGAAGAGTGCGAGAAGAGCTTGGATGTACTAAAAGAGAAGATAGTAACTACGCCTTTTCTAGTTTTTCCAGACTGGAATAAGGGGTTCCATGTACATGTTGATGCATCTTGCATAACATTGAGTGTAATGTTAGTGTGGCCAGTAGCAAGAGAAATTGATCATCCCATAGAATTTGCAAGCAGGAAAATGTCCAGCACTGAAAAGAAATATAGCACGATAGAAAGAGAGGGATTAGCTATGGTATATGCATTACAAAAGTTCAGGCACTAATTGTTGGGGGCACATTTCAAAATTTTCATTAATCACTCCACACTGAAATATTTGGTGAATAAGCCTGTTTTAGGAGGAAATATCTATCGATGGTTTTTATTATTTCAGGAGTATGACTTCGAAGTTATATTGAAGCCAAGGAAATTGAATTTTGGGCCTGATCATCTATGAAGAATAGAAACAGGAGAAGAACCCAAAAATATCAATGATAACCTACCCAATACATAGCTATTCACAATTAGAGTTGCAGATGATCACTTCGTGGATATTATTTAGTTTCTAGCCACACGAATGGAGCCCCCGGAGTACACTATGAAGCAAAAGAAGGAGTTGGAGGTTCAAGCAGCTGATTTCTAGTTTATTGTTGGACACTTGTACAAAATAGGATCAGATGAAGCACTATGGAGACACATCCCTGAACACGAATGATAGATTATTCTAATAGAAGCTCATGGAGGAGTTGCAGGCAGACACTATATAGGAAAATTCACTACATAGAAAATATTGAGAGTTGGGCTATGGTAGCCCACAGTACATAAGGATGCATAAGAATTATGTCAAGAATGTGATGTATGTCAAAGAACAAGAAAGCCATCTAGAAGAGATGAGATGTAGCTAGTACCACAAGTAACCTTGCAGGCTTTTGACAAATGAGCTATTGATTTTGTTGGACCTATCCGTCTGCCAGGAAAGAAGACTAGTGTGAGATATATCATCACTGCCACTGATTATTTGACAAGATGGACTCAGGCACAACTAGTGAAGGATTGCAATGAAATAATTGTTGTGAAGTTAATCTTTGAATACATACTATCCAGGTTTGGCTGCCCAAACATCTTGATGAGTGACCAAGGCACACATTTCTTGAACAAGACCATTAAGGAATTAATTGAGGAATTTCAGGTGTACCACTAGAAGAGCACTCCTTATCATCCTCAGGAAAATGGAACAGTGGAAGCTTTCAACAAGATTTTGGAGAATGCATAGACCAAGGTATGCAGTGTGAATAGAGATGACTGAGATTTATGGATTCCAATGGTGTTGTGGGCATATATAACAACATGCAAGAAATTGACAGGGCAGACACCATTTAGTTTGTTATATGGACATGAGACAGTTATGTTTATGGAATACATCATGCCAAGTTTGAGAATTGTAGTTGTCAAACACATGGCAGATCCTGACATTATGAAGGATAGAATATCACAGATACTAGCTCTACAAGAAGACAAGTTCATAGTAGGCTTCCATCAGCAAGTACAGAGAGCAAGGGATAAATCTTGGCATGACAGGCATATCAAGAAGAAGGCATTCCGGAAAGGAGATATTGTATTATTATATGACAAAATATTCGTGAATTTCCTAGGAAAATTTAAAACACATTGGTTAGGACCATATATCATCAAGCACATCTTTGATGGTGATGCAGCTCAAGTCGCAAAGTTGAATGGTCAACTGATTCTGGGACAAGTAAATGGTAGCAGGTTCAATATATATAGGGATGACTATGTCCCTAGAGCTTCGCACTAAAAATGAAGGGAAGGAATTCTTAGTTCCACTTGTAGTTGAAAGTGGGCGCGAGACTATAAACTACTATGTTGAAAAGGGACTTCACCGAAGGAAGATTATTGCATGATACTCAGGAATATGATGAAGTCTGAAGGAATTGCAATAAATAAAAGGTGATTATGACATGAGGAAAGGTTCGTTGAAGTTGGCCAAAAATATTACCATTGGGAGGAAAAATTTACCGTTAAAATGAAATTTTCGTTAAGGGACACGGGTGAAGAGAATTTATGAAGCACAGTTGGTTGTATCTAGCCCCATACCTACATTAAAAACCATATCTCACACCACATTTGACACTTTGTTGTTTGGAAAAGTTGATAAATTGCATCTAAGAGTTAAGGGAAGAGAGCTATTATAAATTGCATCTAAGAGTTAACTCTTGAGGCAATCATGAGGTTGGAATTCAAATTTGTTTTAAAAACCATATCTCACACCACATTTGACACTTTGTTGTTTGGAAAAGTTGATAAATTGCATCTAAGAGTTAGGAGAAGAGAGCTATTATATGTTTGAGAGGATTTTTGATGAACTTGTTTGAATATTTGTAGAGAAAGGATTAGCAGGTATTATGGAGGCACAAGAAGTGTGTTGGGCTGCCAAATTAACATACACTTTCACTCCATTTTCACCTTTATCCTAATTTTTTCACCTCATTTCATCACATTACCTTTACATAACCCTATATTTCCATTACCATATGGGTTCATATTTTCATTTTCCAAAGTTATTAATTTTATGTATTTAAATTGAATTTATGATTAAAAGTTAGAAAAATAACATGTATTTGCTTATACCTAAAGGTGGAATGCGTTTGGTGACATGTGTAGGTGATTTGGAATGTTCCAAGACACTCTTATGTGGCCTCCAAGACTCAAATTCGAATTCTCTTGAAGATTTGAAGGAGATTTGGGATATGGGTCAAGCATATCTCATGGAGGAAAATCATGGATAAAGGAATATGTGTCTCATATTGGTTGTAACCATATGAAGGATTTGTGGATCTAGGAGGGATTAGTGGATCTCCATTAATGAGTTAGTTGCTTATGTTTTTGTATAAATAGGAGAACTCTTCCATTCCAAAGGGAGGACTCTTGGAGCATGTATCCTAACTTATGATGAAATAGAATAAATGTTTCTTTCTACAATTTTACTATAAATCATCTTAATGTAGCATATGAATTTATGTAATAGTTTTTCACTTTGTTCTTAAGAGAATTGAGCTCACTCTAAAAGGATCAAAGAAACATTTTATTTCATCATATATTTTATTTCATTATAGATTTTATTTTCATTTAATTACTTAGATGTTTGAAAATTTTTCATTATTAATCAATTAACTTTAGTTTAAATCTTATCAGCATATGAAATGACAAACAAGGGTCTAAGTTAGGCTCTCTTCCATTTGATATGAGTGATAATTGAAATTCATTCTCTTTTTCTAGTTTCAAGTTATTTATGAATTCTTGATTTTTGATGCTTATGAATGAATTATAGTTGAGTTATAACCAGAGTATGAGGGGACAACCAAGAGTCTAAGTTAGGCTCTCCTTCTTTTTGTCTGAACAATAATTAAAGTTCATTTCCTTTCTTTATTTCAAGTTATTTTTGAGTTTATGCAATGGTAATGTTGTTGGAATAGAACTATGAGGAAGGACAACCAGGACCTCCTAAGTTAGGAGCCTCTTCTCTTGCTTTCTATACATCACATACTGCTGCTATTTAGTTTCTCTTCTTGAGGATAGTACTATGGGGAAGGACAACCAGGACCTCCCGAATTGGGAGCCTCTTCGTTTGCTTGTTGCATCTTGAACTAGAAACTTTTTAGTTTTAGAATTTATTTGTAATATGCATTTCCATTCTTTATTTCCATTCTAAACAAACCTCCTACAATAGTCTCATCTAAGGTCCCATATATTTTGGCTTTATTCTAAGTTTATGAAACCCCCAGATTGACAGATTAAATGAAATTTATTTAATATACAATTAAAACACCAAACAAAGCGAAGTTACCCATGTCCCCAAGGTGCTAGAGGTCGCCAAGAAAGTGGGTACCCACAAAACCACAACCACATAAGAAGCAGGAAAAGACACTAGCTGAGGTCTCTGGAGCAGAACTCAGAACATCCCCGAGGAAGAAAAGACAGAAGAAAGTTTGCACGAAGAACAAAGAAGATAAGGGGAAGAAGCCTATGCATAAAGGAAATAAGTTGATGTAGGAGAAGGTGCCTCAGTAGATCAATGATAGTGAAGAGGATGCTAAATTTCATCACATAGAGAGAGAGGACAAAGAAATTCCCGTTGTGCTCCCATCTTACATGCCACCAAGGAAACTAAATGCCAAGTTGGTTAAGGAATCGGAGGAGGGTAAGACTACCATGTACACTCCATTGTTGTCAGAGGAAGTGTTGTTTGATGGTGAAGTGATGGGGAAGATTCCCCAGTTGAATTTGGAAGACTGAGACTTTAACGATTAGAGAAAATACCCTCAATTTGAACCAAGCAGATATCTGAAGCAGGTTCGGTACCCAGAAAGTCGATTCACAAGGTTGGAACCAGACTACTGGGCTGTAGGATTGCGGAGAGTGGGCCTCTTGAATATGTTGAATGTGCCACACTTCAGCCGAAGCACATTCAATACAATATGTGTGTGGCATATCCTCGCACTAGTACATGATGGATGTAGTTGGTTAGGGACGAGGATCCCGATCAATGAGATGTTAATCAGAAAAATTACAGCATTGCCTCATCAAGAAAAAACCCCATAGAAGAATTTGTGGGCAAGAATAAGGACAAGGTGATGGCACAAATGATGAAGGAAAAGTTTGGATTAGTGAAGAAGTCATGGTAATTTGATATCAATTCCATCAATGACCAAGGAGTGTGTTTCTCCGCGCACATTTAAGCAGGGTAAAATAATGAGGGAGTGTAGGGGAAATGGCGTGCCTACAGTTTTAGTATCTTTCATTGCACAGTACAGCGCAGGAGTCTAGTTTAACTAGGTTGCCTATCTGTGCAAGGAATTTTTGGCAAACTATAGGAAATCATAGGAAGAGGGGAAGACATTCCACTATGCTTGGCTGATAATATTGATTGTGCTAATTGTGTGGAAAGAACCAAAATACTCATAGTTTCCATCTGTCGAGGTGGATGTTTGTGAGACAATGAGGTATGCCTCCCTCTGGTTTACTAAGGAGCCGACACGCACAACGGAGAATAGGATTTTATTTGTGGTGATGGAAATGGATATACACATGATGGTGAATCAACATCCAAGGTTGTCACCCAGTTTATATAAGTAGTATTGTCACATTGTGGACTTGAAAGCAGACTTCCACAGAGCCTATGTGAGGGCAATGAAGGACTTGACTGGGACATGGCACCCATTTGCATACTTAGTAACTGAAGATGATTTGCTCGATGTAGTACAGCAATGGATGACTCCACCCAATGGTGGTTGGAACAGAGAAGAGTACCCTGCAAGATGCAGGTACAAGTGGAAGGATGCAAAGATAGAAATAGAGGAAATAGAGCAGGATCATGAGGAACCCCTTAGTGATGTAGGAGTATCAGAGGATTCACCTTTTATTGTCAGAAGGAGAGACACAACAACTATGGAAAGAAGGAGGAAAAAGCAGAAAGTGGATAATTCCAAGGGTGCAGAAGTGCTTTTCCTCACTGATGGGGACATCAGTGCAATCAGAGAGAAGGTTTAGGAGATCACAGCAGAGACCTGGGACATAATTGATGATCGATATTGAACGACATTGGCTAAGTTATAGTAAGGCATCATGGAGCTGAAGGCATTTCTGCAAGTAGCAAAACAACCATAACAAATAGCTTAGCCACTATAGGGAGAGCGAAGAATAGAAACGAAATTCGACATTAGAATTTTGCAGGTGCCAGCTAGAGCCCTACAGTGTTACACACCGGAGGATAGAGAATGATCCAAAGCATGGAAGTTCATTAAAATAGACATTGTCACGTTTCCCATTCAGGTGTCGCATAAATTCTATCAAAGTTTAACAATCGAGCTGCAAGAGAGGGAACAACGAAAATCAACATTGACGATGCAAATGGAAAAGGAGAAATTTGTGTTGAAGAAGGAGATGGATTAGGTGGCTAAAAAAATATATGATGTATGTCAGCAACAACAACAGTTGTAAAAGGCCATCAAATATAGTTGCAACATATTCTTGGATGTGAAGGTCGGTGAGGAGGAACCAACAGAAGAGATGGTCGTGAAGCTCGCCCTTACGATCAAGGAATCAAAGAATACACTGGTGAAGATAAAATTCGAGTACGAAGTGTAGATATAAGAGTTGTAAATAAGGTTGCAGCCAACCATGCCACCAAAAGTGTAGGAGAAGAGGCAAAAAGACTTAAATTCATCATTTAAAGGTATCTCTGACACAGTGGCAGACTGTAGGAAATTATTGGATGACACAATGCAGACTTGGACCTTACTACAGGAGGATCCAAACATCCAAAAGATCAAGGAAGAATTACAAGTGAAACAGAAGTAGTGTGACAAGATCTTTCCAATTGTAAAGACCCTACTATTCTTGTATAAACTCGCTAGTGTTACTGAAGGAAATAAGTTCCAAAAGAAGATAGATGATCTTCGGAGGA
The DNA here is from genome assembly GCA_000404065.3 of Pinus taeda. NCBI lineage: Eukaryota > Viridiplantae > Streptophyta > Pinopsida > Pinales > Pinaceae > Pinus > Pinus taeda. The sequence continues at coordinate 79,691 of APFE031597842.1, forward strand.
AGGAGAAATTTTTCCAAGCAACGACTCAGCCATGGCAAGATGATACCATCAGAATTTCTCAGTAGTGGATGAAAGGCTCAAAGAACTGAAGAAAAGGGAGGTGGAAATACTGCAAAAGGTTTTTGGCCTAACCACAAAGGCATTGTTGGAGGAGGTGCACAAACATGAGAAACAAATTGCAAATCCAGATAGTAGTATAATGTAGTCTACAATGAAATTGTAGCAAAAATCAAGGGAACCGTAGTTGAGTGACTCGGGACGAGTCATGGGTGAGTGTTTGGGGCCTGTTGGGGGCAACCGAACTTGGTCCAAGGTTTGGTCAAAGACTGTGCATTTTTAGGAGCGAAACGTGTGGAGCTGGAGAAGTTCTATTCATTACGCAGTGTTTAGGGGCCTTGGCATGGGTCAAAAGTCCCTTATTTCGTAACAGGTTTCAGGTATTAATCCATTGTTTTCTCGGATCCATGGTTTGTGGACCGTGGTCTTGTAGTAAGGAAGCCTATATAAATAATATGTAATACTTTGTCAAATATAACTAACTAAGCATATATTGTTCGTATTCTCTATCTTGAGTCTCTATTTTTGGGGAAGGCTCAGAACTGAGTGCGCAGAGGCCTTGAAGAGTCTGCAGCTGAGTGCTTAGATCACATGAAGTTGGGTGCGCGGGCTAGGGAAGATCATGTATTGAAGATCCTTATTAATAAAGAAGAAGTTATGGCGAAGTATTGTGTATCTTTTTGTGTTCATTCTCTGTTGTTATTGATATCATTATGCATGTTTTTTACTAAATTATGTGAAATAATACATGTTATACTGTTTTCCGTTATGACTATGCGTTAAGTACCAATCTGTAAGGTTAATAATCAGCATGAATTTATTCATGCACGTAGATTTGTAGGTAGATATAAGAAATAAGTGAACACCTGGATGCCACGGTGCGCATATCCCTCTGGCTGTAGAAACCTGGTTCTACAACCTCCCATAACTACTTGAGGTGAGACTATGATTTGCTTGCAGATTGTTGTTGAAAGGGCCAGTGGTTGAGGATTTTTTTGTGTGCAAAACACTCTGAACCTAGATCAAGCCCCCTTAAACCAACAGTACTTCAATGTCAAGGGCTCTTCACTGACTAATATCCATCACTAACCTCACTATTCTCCACATAGAACACTCGTTCCTCTTGCTACAGTATCAGACAAAGTCCTCTCAGGTGCTTCTACCTCTCTGTCACTATGGGCTCCATTCACAGCTTAATACTCTCACACATTTTCTCAACTTCCCCCAGCTCAATGGAAGCTCTAATTTTTGTTCTTGTGCTACACTAAGCTCAATGTTGTCTTTGTCGCCATCGATAATGCCCAACTGTGTACTCCTAGCATGGCACTCCATTCTTTTGTTGCATCACACTTTACAAATTATGTTGCTACATTAAAACATAAGAATGGGCTCCGTTCATTTCATCATCTTACTATATGACTCTCCATGCTGAGAGTTTAATCTTAGTCCACGTGCATACTCCACTGGGACTCCCCATGCCTACTCATGACTCACAGAGCTTGACTGTAATTCCACATGGCTTCTATGTTTTTCATTTATTTCTATAATACGTGCATTGGATATCATAGATGGCTTTCTTTCAACATCGAGACAAGCCCAACAGTTCTTTGACAGTAGCCATTAATCATATGACTAACTCCTTTGTTCCGCATTCAATCCTGCAGTTGTTGACCCATACGCCTTTAACTCTCTATATTACACTATATCGGATCTTTGCCTTATTGGAACTTTATTCTTAAGAGACATTATGAAAATAGTGAGTTCTAACATCCTTGGCCCTTTCTGTTTAGCCCTTTTCTATTTTCCTCCATGGGACTGCTGCTTATGACCATCGATATAGCACTTAGGTGCTAAGTCCTTAACAATCCTGCTAGGGGCCTTTCTCCTAGTATTATTTCTTTGCACCCTTAGTTTTCTCAGTTTCCTCTTGACGATGTGCTAACACATCGAAGCCCCTTCCATCAGAACTTTATCAAGTGATATAAAGTGTCGACGTCCTCAATCCTTTGATCACCAAATTCCGATATGATGTCATCACTACCACGTGGTGACTCTTGAGTGGTAACATGTGTCACCCAGATATGGACCATTAGAACTCCCAATATGATTGAATATGCATGTCATGTGTCCTATCATACTAACATGTCATGATGATGTCAGCTGCCACTTGTCCCTTATTGGAGCCAATCAGATCTTGCCATGTGTCCTTATCAAATCCAACCAGATGTTGCCATGTGTCCTTATTGGGACCAATCATATGCCACCACGTGTCCTTCTAAAGGAGAGAGAAAAGGGCTTGCCCACCGTTGCTTTTGCGACAAAATCTTTTGTTAATTATCTTTTGGCCTTCCTGACGTCTTTTAAAACTATTGACACTTTTAAGATATCACAACTCTTTAAAGGTTTGCACATGAAGAATTTTTGATTCTCCAATTTCTAATATTCTTGATGTTGCGATGCTCTAATGTTCAGGACCTCTGATATGCAATCGCTGATATGGATATACTATGATGTTGCGATGTGCTAGTATGCCCGACCTCTGATATATGATCGATGATATGGATGATCTTTGGGGTTGCGATCATCAATATGTCGATACTTTGATGTTGTGATGCACTGGTATGCCCGACCTCTGATATGCGATCACTGATATGGCTGATCTTCAAGGTTGTAATTGCTGATATGGTTGGCCTATGATTTTTTGATCTCCGATATGCCTATATTCCTTTTTGCCTAAGGCTTTAAATCCTTGAACTTCAGCGGGCCATAACTTTTGAACCAAGAGTCCATTTTTGGACTTCTGCATATCATTGGAAAGATTATTCAGAGAACATTCCAATGGGGAGGATCCGGTATAGTATTTGATTCCTTTTGCTACTTGTGAGGTGACTGCAAACTTCTCTGTCCATTGACTCTTTGGCTAGTTGAACACCAACTACCATGATAATAATTTTATGGCTTCTTCAGTAAGCCTGCAGTTACCAGGGATTTCCATCCAAATACCCAATCATCATGCTAACCCTTGTTTGACATCAATGCTAACACTTACACAGCCACCTATACACCATCAAATGTCCAACAATCTCAACCTTTGGCATTGATGAAAACACCATAAGCTCCCCCTTGAGCTTGCCACAGTCTACTCTGATGCCAATCTTCTCCCCCTTTGACATCATTGGCAAAGAATACTTCACAAGCACTCCCCCTGAACCATTGTAGTCTACTCTCCCATGAATTCTACATGCTGAGTTGTTTCCACCACCTACCAAAATGGTCATTTGGAGGGAGGAGTCATAACTCCTATGTGCTGCTTGAGATACTCGAATGGTTCCTTTTCTAGTGGCTTGGTAAATTTATTTTCCAGTTGCTCTTTAGTGGGTATATATACAAGTTTTAAAATGTTGGTTGCAACATGTTCCTTCAAGAAATGATACTTGGTAGTAATATTCTAAGTCTTTGAATGCATGACTGGATTTTTAGAGATGTTGATCTCACGTGTGTTTTCACACATTATTGGAATGGGACCAGACAACTCTACCTGTATATCTTTTAAGATTTTCTTCATCCATATAATTTGTCTACAATAGGTAGTAGCAGCAATATACTCTACTTCAACAGTCAACCGAGAGATAGAACCTTGTTTCTTACTGGCCCATGACACCAAGCATTCACCTAGAAAGAAATTTGCACCATAACTATTTTTTCTGTCATCAAGGCTTCTAGCCCCAATCTGCATTTGTGTAGGCATTCAAATTGAAATATTCACTCTTAGCATACCATAGTCCATAATTTTTTGTACCTTGAAGATATTTGAAGATCCTCTTGACAACAACAACATGGATTTCTCATGGAAAAGCCTAAAATTTGACCATAATCCCCACTTCTTGCATGATGTCTAGCATCGAAGTTGTTACATACAATAAGTTTCCTATCATTGACCTATATTTAGTCTTATTTACCGGCATTGTTCCATATTCTTTTCACAATTCACAGCCTGCAGTCATGGGCGTGTTGACAGGTTTGCAATCTTCCATTCCAAATCTCTTCAAAGTATCCTTGAGATATTTGGATTGGGATATAAACACTCCTTGTGGATACTGGGTAATTTGCAGACCCAAAAAGAAGGACAATTCTCCAATCATGGACATTTCAAACTCTGTTTGCATACAATTTGCAAATCGATGCCCCAACTTTTCCACATCGCTGCCAAATATTATATCATCCACATACACAACCACTATCAGTAGATGGTCACCTTCAAAGTTTTCATAAATATTATTGTCAATTGTGCCTTTCTTAAACCCTTGTTGCTAAATATACCTATCCAGCCTTTCATACCAAGCTCTGGGGACCTATTTCAAACCATGCATGGCCTTCTTTAGTTTGCATACGAGCCCTTCATCAGAGGAGAGAACAAATCCTTCTAGTTTCTCACTGTAAACCTACTCCTCTAAAACTCCATTGAGAAAGGAAGAATTCACATCCATCTGATATACCTTGATATTCTTATGGATGACAAGAGCAAGAAATATTCCTATAGCTTCCAGTTGAGCTACTGGTGCAAAGTTTTCTTCTAAATCTACCCCTTCTATTTGGGCATACCCTTTGCAGAACAATCAAGCTTTTTTCCTAATTACTCGACCCTCTTTATTTAGTTTGTTCTTCAAAACCCACTTGGTTCCAATAACATTTTTGTCTCTCCACCTTGGAACAAGCTCCCATGTGTCATTATTTTCAATCTGGTTCATTCCTTCATTCATGGCTTTCGCCTAGAACTTATCTTCACTTGCTTGACAAAGGCTATTGGGTTCTATCTATAATAGTAGAGCTAAATTTGCATGACTTGTATTGCCCACAAGTTTCCTTCTGGTCTGGACCCCCTGTCTTTGATCTCCAAGAATCTGACTCTCAGGATGTTCCTTCTGTACATACTCGAAGGGTGTCTTTGGCCTTGAAGATGTGCTTACTTCCTCACCTTCATTGTTTGAATCTATTTCATTCAGATCAGCGGGCCTCAAATATGAGCTTTCTTCATCATCTGAGTTCATTTTTCTTTTAGAGGATTCAAGTTGTGAACCTCCTTCATCTATTATTGCATCGATGTAATGCTCAATATTCCTTGTCCGCTTTTTGTAACACTTATATCCTTTTCTTTGAATATAGTTTCCGAGAAATATTCCTTCGTTGTGTGCGAGTCTTTTCATTCCTTTTAATGAAGTACATGCTCCCAAGCACCTTGAGGTGTTTAATTGATGCATATCTTCCCTTCCATAACTCATAGGGAGTTTTATCACTATTAGGCCTGAGTTGAGCTCTGTTTGATAGATATACTATTGTATGGGCTAATTCTCCCCAGAATTTGTGAGACACTCTTGCTACAGTTAACATTGCTCTAGCCATTTCCTAGATTGTTATGTTCTTCCTCTCTACTACTCCATTTTGCTGAGGATTTCTAGCCACTAAGTATTGCCTACTAATGCCTTGCTCTTCATAGAATTCCTGAAACTCTCTTGAGTTTTACTCTCCCCCTTTGTCTGATATTAAGCATTTTATCTTCAAATCTTTCTCATTTTCTACCTGAGATTTAAATTTCTTGAAATGCTTTAATGGATCTAATTTTTCTTTTAAGAGAACAATCCAAGTAGCCTTGTTGAAATCATAAATGAGAAACATGAATTATTCTTCTCCTTTTGAGGTATTTGCTCCTGAACAAGCTCCATAGGTGTGGATGAGGCAAATTATTTTGATTTGAAATGAGTTCTAGCGTACTTGCCAAACTAACATGATTTGTAGATTGTGTTATTAGGCTTCGACATTCTTGGTAATCCATTCACTGCTCCCATCTTTCTTACTTTTAACAAACTGTCAAAATTCATATGCTCAAGTCTCTTGTACCACAACCGTGCTTCACTTGTTTTACTTAAATAGCAGTTAACCCTGTAATCATCAAACACATATAAATTATTGTTGGTTCTGGTTTCTTTTACCACCAGTTTTCCATTCTTTATGTTGTGGATCTCACAGTCTTTAGATCGAAAGGTCACATTATAGTCATTATCACACATTTAGCTAACATTGAGCAGATTGTGCTTGAGACCTTCTACATACAACACATTTTATGCTTTTGTTTTTTTATCAAGACTCACTACACCTTTCCCCTAATTCTTGTTGGAGCATTGTTTCCAAAGGTGACATTGCTTCCTCTTTCCTTTTCCTTAAGCGATAGAAAATTCATTTTGTCCCTAGACATACGTTTGGAACAACCACTATCCACATGCCATGTTTTCCTTGGTTATGAGCTGATAAGGCAAGTCCACACCACATGCCTTCTCTAGTCTTCCATTTCCAACTCCCATTATCCTTTTGGCTAGCTGATTGTCTATCATATTAGGACTTAGACAAGTGTTCAAACTTGCATCTACACTCACTTGCTTTGTGCCCAAAACTATTACATTTGAAGCATTCTACTTCACTTAGTAGGGGAGAGAAGACATTTCAATTTCTAAGAGAGGAATCTTGAGACTTAGAAATCTGGTGCGTATTATATTTGAAATTTTCATCTCTTTCAACTTTAATCCTTCTACAATCAATGGATTTATGTCCAAATATATGACTCTTATAGTAGTGACCATAAAACAAATAGGCATGCCTATTGTTAAAATCATTATGAGATTGAGTAGAAAAACACCTTGGTTGTGTAGCTGATTGGTTCATTCTCCATTGAAGATCTCCTCTTTGTTTTGTTGCTATTTTGTCTTCATTAATTCTTTCATGATGCTTCTTCATATGGCATTATGGTTCTTCGAATCCTGCAGACCTAAAATTATCTTCCCAATAGAATATTTTTGTGTCTTAGAGTATCCCAAACCTGTTTTGATTCCTGAAGGCCTTTGACGTTTCAAGATCTGATCTTGTTTCATTGTCCCTTCAACAAAATTTTCATTTAGAACCTTCTTGTCCTTTATTTTCTCAAGAATGGTTCTCAGAGAGACAACCTCTGCTTCAAGACTCTGATAGTTCTCTTCCCATTCTTGAATCAGATTTTGAAGAAATTCTTATTTTCGTTTGGCCTCCTCCAACTCTAATTTCAAAGACAGAATATCATCTTTGCATATTTGTCACCTCGTCACCTTTTTTAACTTGATCACCTCTAGTTTGAACTACTTGTTCTCCTCTTCCAGACTCTCACAATTTCCTTGATTTTCTTTCAGTAAAAGGACTAGGCTTTCCTTGCTCTTAATAGCTTCTTCAAGCTTTTGTTTTTGATATGAATACTCCTCATTATCAGTGTTATACATACCTTCCTATGCAAGTTGTAATTGTTCCTTTAGTTTCTTCTTATTCTTCCTTTCTTTCTTTAATTCATTGAGGGCACTAATAAGTTCCCCTTCATGGTCTAATACTCCTTCTTCTTCCTCTTTAGAGTCCATAATACCTTCTTCCTTGGAGTTGGTTTCAAAGGCCATAAAAATATACTTACCTAACTCATTCTCTGATAAGTCTTCATGAACTGGCTCTAGTGTTGAGCTATCTTCTTTAGAGTAGAACCCCTTCCTCTTATAGGGATTTTTCTTCTGATGTATATGGGACTTGTTTCCAAATTTCATATCCTCTTCCCTTTTAGCCTTTTCTTTATAATGGAAATTGGAAGAGAAATGTCCAACTTTTCCATAGTCAAAACACTGAAATGGAAACTTCCCTTTATATTTTCCTAAGCCACGCTTCAATCTCCTGACTAGTTGAGCTAGCTCCTAATCAAATTCACGACTGGAGTAATCTTGATTATCTTTGTGCTACTTTCCCTTTCTGGATACTTTGAACTTCACTTCCTTTGGTTCAAACTTTTCTATTCCTACTCTCATCTCATAGGTTGTGAGAATACCATGCAGTTGATCCATCTTGAGATTATTTAAATTAGCCATTTCCTCAATAGCTGATATTTTGGCATTAAATCTCATGGGTAGATATCTTAATATTTCCTGAATGGTCATCTCTTCCTTGACTTCTTCACCAAGTCCTCTAATCATATTAATCACTTCATCAACTCCTAATTAAGTATTCTTCTATGCTTTCATTCCCATTCATTCTCAAGATTTTAAACCTCATTTTGAAAGTCTGAAGTTTTGCTTGCTTGACTTTGTCATTTCCTTCATGACACTGGTTAAGTTTTACCCACATTTCATTAGTGAACTTACAATGCATAACTTTTATTGGTTTACTAAGACCAAGGATAATGGCATGCTTGGCTTTACCATTTCTCAGATATAATTTTTTCCATCTGCATCAATGGGAGGAATATTAGGGAAATTGTAGTCTACTAGTACTGAAGTTCAAACATCTACTCCCAGGGAAATAAGATACACTTCCATTCTCACTTTCCAAAAATAATAGTTGGTCTCATCAAAGAGTGGTAATCTAATTGAGTAAACTTCTAGACTCTCCTTCCTAGACATAATTCCTTATAGATCTACCTTCTAGTGTTTAAATTGTTGCTAAAAGAACCTAGGCTCTAATACCAATTGCTGGAAAAATGAATTGCTAAGAGGGGGGTAAATCAGTAATTAAGAACTCTTTTTTATTTTTGTTACAATGCTTATAGTCCCCTCTTATGTTCTTTAACTTGTGAGAGCATTCATTCACAAAACAAAGAAACAATAATATTTCAGACACACATATTCAAACATGAGAAGCACACAGTTGACACAATGTTTTTCACATGGAAACCCAGAGGGGAAAAACCACTAATTTGTTGTTTGTTTTATGATGTAAATTAAGCACCCACTTAATTACATATTTTTGTTTGTGAGCACCCACACATAGGAAGAACTGACCCCCTTTGTTTAGCAAGCACCAACTTGCCAAGAGGCACCAACCTACCCTTGCCAATGTTCTACTATTTCATACAATTTTCAAACTAAAAATAGAGGTATACAATTATAAAATTAAAATACCAATAAATGGTTTTCTGCAGATTCAACTTCTGCACTCTGCTTTTTATGCTCACTTGCAGCATATCTCCTCTTGCTGCTCACAGCAACACTTCCTCTGCACTATGCCTTCACTGTCAAGGGCTCTTCACTAACTTCTCTCCAGCACTACCCTCGTTATTCTCCACACATCACACTCACTGCTCTTGATTCACTATCAGAAAAATTCCTCACATGTGCTTCAACCTCTCTGTCACTAAGTACTCCACTCATGGCTCAATATTCTCACACATCTGCTCAACTCCCCCTATCTCAATGGAAGTTCTGAGTTTTGTTCTTGTGTTGCACTGAGCTCAATGTTGTCTTTGTCGCCATCCGCACTGGCCGAGTGTATACTCCTGGCATGGCACTCCATTCTTACGTTGCATCCCACTTTACAAAAAAATTTGTTGCATTAAAACATAAGAATGGGCTTTGTTCACTTCATCATCTCGCTAAGTGACTCTCCATGTTGAGTGTTTAATCTTAGTCCACCTGCAGACTCAACTGAGACTCTCCGGGCCTACTCATAACTCACATAGCTTGACTATAATTTTACATGGCTTCTCTATTTTTCATTTATTTATATAATACATGCACGGGATATCAAAGATGGCTTTCTTTCAACATCGAGACAAGCCCAACAGTTCTTTTACAGTAGCCACTACTCATGTGACCAACTCCTCTATTCCACATTCAATCCTGCAGTTATCGACCCATACGTGTTTAACTCTAGTGTTACACTATATAGAAGATTTTCCTTATCGGAAATTTATTCTTAAGATACATTATGAAAATAGTGAGTTCTGATGTCCTTGGACTTTTTTGTTTAGCCCCTTTCTATTTTCCTCCATGGGACCACTTCCTGTGACTGTCGATATAGCACTTAGGTGCTAAGTCCTTTAGCATCCTGCCGAGGGCCTTTCTCCTAGTGCTATTGCTCTACACCCTTAGTTTTCTTAGTTTCCTCTTGACCATGTGCTAACGCATTGGAGCCCCTTCCATCATAACTTTATCAAGTGTTACAAAGTGTCGACATCCTCAATCCTCTGATTCTTGACTTCTGATATGACATCATCACTACCACATGGTGACTCCTGAGTGGTGATATGTGTCACCCAGATATGGTGTATTAGACCACCCAATATGGTTGAATATACCTACCACATGTCTTATTGTACTGCCACGTCAAGCTGATGCCAGCTGCCACTTGTCCCTTATCGGAGCCAATCAGATCATGCCATGTGTCCTTATTGGATCCAACCAGACGCTACCATGTGTCCTTATCAGGACTAATCATATGCCACCTTGTGTCCTGCTAGATGAGAAAGAAAAGGGCTCGCCCACATTTGGTTTTACGATGAAATCCTTTGTTAATTCTCTTTTGGCATTCCTAGCAGATTTTAACACTATGGGCACTTTTAACATATCCTAACTCTTTAAATATTTTCACACGAAGAATTTTTTATTCTTCGATTTTCAATATGCGTCATGTGTTGATGCTCCGATATGTAGGACCTATGATATGTGATCGTCGATATAGCTATACTATGATTTTGTGATGCACTTGTATGCCTGACCTCTTATATGTGATCGTCGATATGTTTGATCTTTGGGGTTGTGATTGCTGATATGTCGATACTCTGATGTTGTGATGCATTGGTATGCCAAAAACTCGATATACAATCACTGATATAGATGATATTCAAGGTTTTAACTACTGATATGGCTGGCCTTTGATCTTTTGATCTCCAATATGGCTATATTCCTTCCTGCCTAAGGCTCCAAATCCCTGAACTTCAGCAAACCATAACTTTTGAACCAGGAGTGCATTTTTGGACTTCCACATATCATTGGAAAGCTTATTCAGAGAAATTTCTAATGGTGAGGATCCAATATAGGATTTGATTCCTTCTAGTTCTTGGAAGGTGACTGCAAACTTCTCTACCCATTGAGTCTTTGGCCAGTTGAACACCGCCTATCATGATGATCATTTTATAACTTCTTTAGTAATCCTGCATCTCCCATGGAGTTTTATCTATAGATGAGATCTAAAACAATTAATAATTTATTATAGACTTATGTGCATGGATTATTCTATGTCATTATATGCAATGGATTGATAAGATTTTGAAATGCATATACAATGAAGCAGTAAACAAACATAATATATAACACATGACACAACAAATTTAATAAGGAATTGACCCAATATTCCTGGCCTACATCTCCTGGTCTAGCCTTTAGTGGTGGCCTCTCTATTATGTCTTCAAGAAGAGTTTTGTTTACAACAATGAGCTCAATTTGAGCCTCGCACACAAACAGATTATAGCAAGAGCTTCACTTGAATCCTTCAAGCTTCCTCTGAGTACACAGACTCCCACACAGCTCTCAATCTGCTCTAAGCTCTGTCTCGGATTTGATTTTGAACACTGCCTACCTATTTGTGCTCTGTCTGTGACTTTTAAAGCCATTTTGGGTTGTCTATTCGTTTCATCTCCTTTTCCTTCAGTCTCCCAGGCCTCTGTCCATTTGAATCCCTCCTCCAGAATTTCCCAGGAATGGCATAATGCCTAAAGGGGAGGTGTCCACCGATTCTGTAATGGAAGAATGCCCAGGTCCCTTGAACTCCATCGGATTCCCAAATGCGGTTGTTTTTCATCAACACAAAGAAATAGGCATAAACAGGAAAAATCTACCAAAACATGATATGTCGGACTTCAAAGTCCTTTAAATATGGTTTAATCACCTATCAGGTCCGCCCACTAGTTGTATATTGCATATCAGGATGGTTCTACCTCTGTGTATTTCGTTTAATATGAAAATACACAAGAACGTTGTAAATCCCTGCATTCTGGACTTGAAATTATGTCTAATATTGTTAATGAACCCTCTCGAGTCCACAACATTGCATCGGCACCTTTCCCTTTGGTTTTTTGTTTGTTTGTGAAAATGTGATTTACAAAGGAAAACATAGTTTTTCGGACTTCAATATATATGCAATTCTACCTATCAGATTATTGGGTCCGTAATATCGTTGCCCTTATGAGTATCGACCCTGCTCCATGGTATAGTTCTGATGCGATGCGGTGATGCGATATATCGCAATCGCTCATTGCAATAACTCTTGGGCCATTATAAAGTGCTCCTCTGTATACTCCAACAACGATCCACTGATTTAATATGGGTCGTCGATCTACGCGCTTCATCGATGGTCTAGATTCACTCCGCCATTCGCTCATCACAATATATATATATCTATATATATATATATATATATCTATATATATATATATATAATAATATATATATATATAATATATATATATTATATATATATATATATATATATATATATATATAAAGCGTCGATCCCTGCTGATAGCAATCCATTGATTGCATTCGCAAGACTCATGTAGATCCCACCAATCTCTGCCGAAGGTCACCTCCAATTGTGATTAGCGATCTGATCTGGACCATTGATTAGCCAGATCGGACAGTTACAGTGCATCACTTATTCCACCTGTCTTTTTATTGACTTCACGGGTTTTGGGGCTTCTGATAGTGTTTCTTCACCTCACTAAGAGTGTTCCTCTTTCTTTGTTTTCGATCCTTTAAGGGAATTTTAACCTTGGGTATGATTGTCAATAGTTTTCTGAAGACTTAGAGGCATTCTTAGATCCATTTGGATCATGCCTTCCCACTGAGAAAGGCTTTTGGATCGACAAAAGTTGGTTTTCAAGCATCAATCAAGTGAGGATATTACTACCTCACTTGTCCAATCTCTATCCATTTTGCGCTGTTGGGTTTTGAACCTTTGAGTTCAATCCTTAGGTACTCAACATCTCCTCTGTGCGTTGTCCTCACCTTCCTGTCTAGAACTATATCTTCCTGTAGCTCATTGAGGTATTTAGGCAATAGATCATCAATGGAAGGCAATTGACTTTGCTCTTCAGGATCATCAATTAGTGAAGGTTCAAACAGTCTTAAATTTTCTACATTTACTACTGAATAGATGTGCATGTATGCTGGCAGATCAAGGCCGAAAGCATTCTCACCAATTTTCTCAAGTACCTTAAAAGGCCCATTCCTTATTGGCTTCAGCTTCTTTCCTTCACCTTGCATTATGTCGTTGCTGATATATAGCCATACTTGATTGCCAAGTAGGAAGTTGTGCTCCACTCGGTGTTTATCATGCCTTGCCTTGTATTTGGCTTGGATATTTTCCAGCTGTTCCTGCATTGCCTAGTGAATCTCTTGGATCTGTTCAATGAATCTGGTTGCTTTGTCCACATCACTGTGTCCAGCAACTGCTATATCTTTTTCAAAGACAAAATCCAATGGAGACCTTGGTATAAAGCCAAAACAGGTCTCAAAAGCAGATATTTGTGTAGAAGAATGTTTAGCACGGTTGTAAGCATGTTGCACATAACATAAATGTTCATTCCAAATCTTAGGATGCTTGCTGCAATAACCCCTGAGCAACTAGATCATGGTCCAGTTGACTACCTCTATTTGGCCATCTATCTGTGGATGAAAGGCTGTGATTTTCTTCAGTCTGGTGTCCATTACTTCCCATAGACTTGACCAAAACTTCCCAACAAATCGGGAGTCTTGATCAGATACTATGGAAGTGGGTAACCCAAAATGCACCCAGACATGTTGAAATAACAATTTTGTTGTTTGTTTAGTTGTAGTCTAGTTATTACAAGGTATTAAAATACACATTTTGCTGAACTTGCCCACAATAATGTATAAATAGTCATGTCCATTTCTAGATTTGGCAATCCCCCAACAAAGTCCATGGAAATACTTTCCCAAGGAAGGGAAGGGACTGGTAGTGGAGTGTACAAGCCTAGCTTTATATTGCTGAGCTTGCTTTTAGCACACATGGTACATCCTCTTACATATCTAGAAATTGTTTCATGCATTTTTGGCCAATAACAGTATCTTTGTAGTTATGCAATTGTTTTGCTTAGAGCAAAATGACCTGATATCAGAGAAGTATGTGCTTCCCTAATTATATTAATTCTCTCTGTTTGTGGAATGCATAGCTTTCCCAAATGATACAAGTGTTGGTCCTTAATATAGTAATCCACATCTTCTACCTTTTTTCCATTACTTAAAGCTGCATATATATCTTTAAAGTCTATATCTTGAACATATTGTTCAATGTAGCTTTCATGCATTACTGAGTTATGCTTAAGTATAGTAGATGCATTTATGATTGGTCTGGACAACATATCTGCAACTTTATTGTGTATGCCCCTTTTATATATAATGACTAAATGAAACTGTTGTAGGAAACCCATCCATCTATAGTATCTTGATTGTTGCAACTTAGTTTGTGAGTGCAAGTACTGAAGTGGTTGATGATCAGTATGTATTACTGTTTCTTTGCCCATTAAGTAATGTTTCCACTTTTTCACACTCTAGACTAATGCATACAATTCTTTATCATATGTAGGATAATTAACTACTGCAGAATTAAATGTCTCATAATGGTAGCATATGGGTTTACCATGTTGCATCAACACTACTCCCATGGCATAATCATTGGCATCGGTTTCAATCTCAAATGGTTGTTGAATATTTGTTAATGCTAGTATTGGTGTTGTACTAATTTTTTCCTTCAAGGTGTCGAAGACTTTCTGTTGTTTGCCTCCCCAGTGAAACACCTTGTTCAATCCTGTCAATGCATGTAAAGGAGCTGCAATTAAGGAAAAGTTAGCAATAAACTTTCTCCAATATTGTGTTGCCCCTAGGAAGCTTCTAACTTCCTGTTGGCATTATGATACATAGGTTGTACTTGATGGCAACCCACTCATCTCAGATGATAAATTATAGTGCAGAAAAGTTCATGGAATTTTATGAAAATAAAAGTTTATAAAAGTTTATTTCATGTGGAGAAAAGTTCACACACTTTCATGGTTGGTTCTTGGTATTAGTCCGACGGTTTTTGATCCTGTGGTTTTGGTCCGTGGTATTGCATCCAAAAGTGTTGACCCCAAGTATTGGGTTCATGGTATTGTGTTATTATGGTTTTGGCCCATGGTATTGGTCCGTGATTTGAGGAAGAGCTTGCCTATATAAAGGAAAGGAGATCATTTGGCTTGTGTATGCTTTTGGGTTGAATATCTTAAGATCTGAAATATTGGGTTATTATTTCAAAAGCTCGATCTATATGAAAGTGAAGTGGAAAGCGAATCTGTGAAGGGTGATCTCTCGAGTACTGCAGCTGTGGAAGTGCGGAGGTGCCACAGAAGGCGCAGTGCGGAGATGCCACAGAGGCGCCACAGAAGGTGCACTGCGGAGACGCCACAGAGGCGCCACAGAAGGCGCAGTGCGGAGGCGCCACAGAAGGCGCAGTGTGGAGGCGCCACAGAAGGCGCAGTACAAAGGTGCCATAGAAGGCACAGTGCGGAGACGCCAGAGAGGCACCACAGAAGGCGCAGTGCGGAGACGCCACAGAGGCGCCACAGAAGGCCCAGTGCAGAGACGCCACAGAGGCGCCACAGAAGGCGCAGTGTGGAGACGCCACAGAGGCGCCACAGAAGGCGCAGTGCAGAGACGCCACAGAAGGCGCAGTGTGGAGATGCCACAGAGGAGCCATAGAAGGCGCAGTGCGGGGACGCCACAGAGGCGCCAGAAAAGGAAATTGCGTATCTGTCTTAAGATCTTTTGTTGAATGATTTTTTTGTTGATAAGGTGTTCTGGGTTTAGTTTATTGTTATTGTGGATCTGGTTATCTGGGTGACTTACTGGTACTTGATGATCATTTGATGTTTATGGATCCAGTTTGAAAATTT
>APFE031597861.1:0-10928 GCA_000404065.3 Pinus taeda
TGTCTAGATAATTTTGAAGTTTTTGAACACTCATGGCCTTGTTGGTCATTGTTGAGTATATCATTCCACCTACCTTCTTATGAAATTCAATTTGATCAATAGGGTGAAAATCTCTAGCCAAAACTTCAAATTTTGTCTTCCTATAATCTTTTGATGACTTAGACTACTGGACTATAGGCTACAAAAATGTCATTTTCATTTTACCAGTTTTAATGTCAAAAGTTGACATCAACCTATTATGATTGCTAGGAGTCTGTTTGAAATACTAGGCATATGTTTCAGATTTCAATGCCTCATTTCTTAATTTGATCTCCTTATACTTCTCCTTTATGTCCTTTTCCTTATCCATTGGTTTGCTTGATGATGAAACCTCTATGCTAAGCTATTTCTGAGTGCTCTGAGTATTAGAGGTGGAAGGTTGATGAGTTTCCTCTGAAAGTGCTGGAGTTGTGCTCTCTTTGACCCCTGTATCTGTATCCATGATTTGAAGCGTCTTCATTGTCTCAACTATCTCTTCTTGATCACTTACAGGATTTAGCTTGGGCTTTTTCCTGTACATGATTTCAAATCTATCATGTGTTGTATCTATGTTTGAGCAAGAACCCTCTTATCTGGTCCTTTTTACATTCTTGTCCTGCAGGGCTGGAGTATGCAAAATGGAACTAGTATCCATCTGTTTCTCCAAGTCTATCAAGGTGTCTTCCAACCACTCTGATTGGTTGGCATAATTTTCAATGTTAGGCCTGGAGTCATGCATAAAAGTACTCAATTTGAGTTTGAGTGTGAGTTTGTTTATGACACCTAAAGGTCATATTGCCACATGAAAATTCTACTGAACTTCATTTCCTGTAAGGACTTCTCTGCTTCTTTTCCAGCCTCTGTATTATTGCAAATAAAAGGACCCAACTAGTTTTTGATCCTGAACTATGTTTTCTTCCTAGCTGATAAAAAATTTACATCATCTGGGTTTATAATCTGCCTGATATACTCCAATCCTAATATAAGTCTGGTCCTAGTATAAGTACCAGTCTCCTATCCTACTATTCTTACACAACTGTAAAACTATTTTTATCTCATTACTGATCCTGGGTTAATTGCTACTGCTTAGCATATTTACAACTAGATAAAAAAAGCAATCAATGAACTCCTTTTAGCTAAAAACAGTGGAATACTTTTGGATTAAGGGTGTCCAAAAGATGACAGATCTAGGATGGCCCTTAGTGTACAACTTCTGGATGTTGACGGGAAACTTATCTGATTGGAAATATAAGAACACGTGGAACAATACTAAAGAGTATATGAATACTCTTTCATTTGGCAGTGCGATCAATTGATCATGGATTCTATCTGCCAAGAACTGGGAAAAATTGAAAACTGCAGCTGGAGGCTTGCTTGGGAAAAAAATAGAGAGGAAAGCAAGTACAAGATCATCTACATGCTCATCAATAGTATATCCTGTGATACAAGAGAGCACATTCACAATTTTTCTAGCCCTCTTAGAGAAAATGGTGGCTGAGTATGGAGGACTGTCTATAGGAGTATGAGACTCTTCTAGGATGAAAGTCTAAAAGATTTGAGTCCACTTAGGAAGGTCCAGCTTCATGTAGAGTTCAAGTAGGTTTTCAATTAAAATGGGGTTTCGTTTTGGTTTGGTTGGATCTGCAGACACTGCAGTGATTGTAAATAAAATCTACTGGTTAGGAGAGACTATGGGTCTTTGGCTTGGGATATAGTAGAGTTGGCATAAGTGTATTATTTTAGGGAATTGGTATACCTGTGGGAACAAGTATTTGGGTAAATTTGATTACCATAGATGAATGTCATCATTTTGGTTCAGGAAGTTGTCTTTACTCCAACAGTGGAGTTTCAATAAATGGCTAGGCGAAACTGTGTCTTTGATTTGGAAATCTCTGTTAGCCAATGGGAGGTGGTCAAAATCCAAGTGAGGGGTTTGTACGGGTTTCTCATTTAGAATGCTTTGGGAAGACATAATTTATTTTATTCTCTTGAATTAATATTTTTCTGGCTTTAGGAGTAAACTCAGGACTTCAAGAATAGTGGGAAGAGTGAATACAATCTGCAGGAAAGGGCTTTTGGAGGAACAGTGGGGTTATTTTGGTTTGGTAAGGTCTTTAATTAATTCAATTAATTGACCTTTTATAATTACTGTACAAAGCCTAAGTAGAGGGTCATTCTGGTTCCTTCAAGAATACCTGGAAAAATGATGATTAAGTGTGCAGACAAGGTTCTGTGGTAGCAACGGAGGTTTCTGAGGCTTAAATTGTATGTGTGCTGCTTGAAATTTGAAGTTTGTCGCGTCTTCTAGTTACAGGTGAGGTTAAAATGGTTGAGCAGAACTTCGGGTTTCAGAATTGGTCTGCAGATGTGTTTGTAAGGAAATAACAGTAAAAAGGGTAAAAAGGGGGGCTTTTTGGCTTTTAACCGACAACAGTTAACCTTTGGGCACAAAGTTAAAGTGTGAACAATGGAAAATTTCCTTTTACACGGGGAGGTGGCTTTATGGCATATCACACCACTTTTGAGTGAAGGTAATGCAGGGTTACCCTTGCTACACCCACAATATGCATGTAAAATGCATAAACACATTTTTCCTAGGTATTTAACTCTCTTGGGAGTCAAATCTTCCATCTCAATATGGTTAAGGCCCCATTAATTCATTCCTATGTGGAATTATTTATAAAAAACCCAACACTAGCTAACCCCTAGCCCATATATACTTATCAAGACTCTAATCAAACCTCGAGCCTTCATATAAGACTTTATTAAGGCCTTTCATTAATCTTTCCTATCAGAACCTTTAAAACCTCACAAACCTTTGTTAGTCCCCATGCCACACATTGTAACCTTCCCTCTTTAAACGCAGTTATATCTATGAAACCTTCCACCCTTTGATAATGTTTATTTATATATAAACCCTCACATATGCGCGCTTAACCCTTCATAACTATTTACAAAGGAATTAATCGCAAAACATGCCTTTAACCCTTTATACGACCTCTACACATTTGTTGAGGTTTTACCTTTATCGCAATTTCTCATCGCAAGTTCCCGTGGTCATACCACATGTATGCTCCATCACCCCTCTGACTCCAATATGCGGCTATCGAAATCGTTTAACATCACTTAAGCCTTAAAAGACTCGGTGAAACATTTTACTGATTACAAAGGAAAATACATGAAATTATGCTCTGAACCATATAAGCGGAATGCAAAATGTATATGCCTGCATTTATATATTGTCGAGTCCACCCTCCATATTAAACCTTCCACTGAGCTACTCCCCCTCTGATCTCCAATCGCCAATCCCCCCGATCTCCGATCAGCACTTATCGCTATCAGCTATCACTTGATCCTTACACTTTAAAGCTTCCGATCCGACATGTGTTTATGGACCCGATGGGTTCTTGGTTGCATTCGATAAGGTTTTGGGTCTGGCTATACATCCCATGTCGCAATTACTTCCTCCCTTTGAAAGATTGCGAGGCAATCCTGATTCCCCACTCTTGCGATTTAATCTGAGCTGTTGATCTTCTCGATCCGACGACTACTGTGCATGGATACTTCACTTCTCTGATATTCCAATTACTTATGTTTTTACGCTGTTTCCTTAGTTTTTCTATGGTTTTGGGTTTTCTTTAGGGCTTCGACACTTGGCTCTTCCGCTGCTTAATTCACTTCCAAGTTTGGCTACTGTGTATTTTTCTTTGATCTCTATCTCTATAGAGCTTTACCTTGCCTTCTAATGGATTGGAAGATCCATCGTGATCCTCTGTCATGCTCTCCTCTCCTCTCTGTGTTTTGCTGCATTCTGTCTGCACACATCTATTATACAGAATTCCATGATTCATTCATAATTCAACATTCAATATTCAAAACACATATATACAATTTAGAATTGAATCTCTGTGCTTATACATATATCAATAAACAATCAGATGATGAGACTCTCTATCTCTTCTCGACTTGATCTTCTAATTAGTGGCCCCTGATCATCATCTGCCCATAGGATTACAAACACAACCAAGAATCTAACTCTCTCCCTCTCTGTCTCGTAGGCTTACAAACACACTCTACTGGCTGGCTCACTGGCTAGCGTGGCTGGGTCACTGGCTCACCTATCCAACCTCTCTCTTTTTTTCTTTTCAATACATTAGAAGCAGTTTCTTTACAATTGAGGAACTATTCCTCAGTTACTTTTCAGTTTTTCAATAGTTTCTTCAAACTAGTTCCTAACTAATCCTAATCCTCTCATGTTCTCCTACATTCGAGAACATTTACAAATATGTCTCACAATATCTAATTAATTCCTATCCTCATTAAAATCACTCAAAGGCCTAAATATTTACATTAATTTAATACTTAGGAAACCAACTTTCTTAAAACACAAGACCCCCTATGTCTACTAAAATAAAATGATATTGTTGGGCTGAATGCTCCTGCATCAGACTCCCAAGGTAGAAAATATTCATGATCTCCTGATCATGTGTCTTCATATGTTGTTAGAAAAAACCTCCAGGGTCCCAAACTTTAGTTTGCAACTACCCAAATGATTTGCTCCTTTGCTGCTACTGTATGACTGTTGTCTTTTGTTCCATCTTCCACTCCTTGTCAATCAGGTTCATACTCTGACTGATCATCCTTCCTACTATCATCAACTTTCTCCCTATGGCTTGTTTCATCATCAGTTGCCTCAATTCTTCAATTTCTTTTTCCAGCACATCTTTGGCCTGGTCCATATTCTGCCATTTAGTTTTTCTTCTTTCTCTCTGCTTCAGGTTGTTTCTGCTGTCCACAAACTCTTCAAATTGTTGTTGGTTACTTCCACCGTGTAGTTGTTGGATCCCTACTGCCGTCCTTACATCCTTACCCTCTGTTAAGATTATCTCTGTCTGCATTGAATCCTGACTTTCCAGCATTCTCTCCAGCAGTTGAACATCTTTGTTCCATGGATTGAATTTTTCCACAGAATCATATTCTTCCACTTTTGTTTGGCTTCTCATCTGTGCGAAATTTCTTCCAGCATATGCAACTATACCTGCACTCATAAAATAATTATTAAAATAGAAAACATAAGGCCTCAGTGCCTCTTCTTCCTTTGGCAACACATCAATATACTTCTCTGTTTTCTCCTCCTCTATCAGCACATCAGTATGTTGTTTTGAATTCTCAGCAGAATTCACGAGACTGTCAGCTAGTTTCTCTTCCACATCATCTGCTCCAATGATGTCTTCCCGTCTTTGTTCAATGTAGTGAACTTCTTCATTCTCATTCAATTTTGATTTTACAATCTGAACACTTACTTTTGGGTCTTCTAGCCTTTCTTCCAAAAGAATTAACTCATGCAACCAATTTGCCATCTCGCTTGGAATTCCTCCCAAAAGTTCTATACAATCCTCACTATCTTCTTTTAGAACAGAATTTATATTCTGCCTATCTTCTTCATTCTTTATGACAATATCAGAAAATTGTCCTTCTTCATGTGTTCCACCTGCAACCATACACAAATTATTAGATTTAAAATCATGTGACCTTTTGGTCTTACTTGAAGTCTCAGTCTTCAAGTCTTCATCTTTAGTCAGCATCTCGTCATGTTGTTTTGAACTATCCCAATAGTCCATGAGATCTTCACTTGATCTCCATTCTTTATCTTCAGTGTAGTCTTCACTTTCCCCCAGAATTTCTCACTGTTTT
Source organism: Pinus taeda (assembly GCA_000404065.3). Classification (NCBI taxonomy): domain Eukaryota; kingdom Viridiplantae; phylum Streptophyta; class Pinopsida; order Pinales; family Pinaceae; genus Pinus; species Pinus taeda. Next base: position 5,713 of record APFE031597861.1, read on the forward strand.
GGTTCACAAATGGATTCTTCCATTTCTAACTCAGCCTCTCTGAGTCCTTCCACCAGGCTCCTCACTTGCCTCTGCTATAGTCTTCTATGTAGCTTAGACCACTTCACTGCCTTTTTCCTCAAGGCCCAACCTTTTCTTTGGTTTTCCTCAAGTATCATCCTTAATACATTAAGTTGTTCTTTTATCTCTACAATTTCCTTGTAAATCTCCTCTTGACTCATCCTCTTGCCATTTGCCTTGGCAAACTCTTCCTTCTTCTTTATTCTACTGTGGTCTTCCTCAGAACCTCTGCTATGACTATCAGTAGCCATCTTCTTCTCCTCTCTCTATGAGTTCCTCATTCATTCACTCTGAGCTTCACTAAAGCAACCACAACAATAAGTCCTTCTTGTTGCAACTTACCTCACCAAGCTTTCCTCTGTACTTGGTCTTTTGGCAAGTACTTGGTTCTCTACCTCTAGAACCTCCTTTGAGCACGTCTCTCTACTCCTTCTAGGCTTCAATTCATCTGCACCTTTTAAGAACACAACTGTCCTTTTGTATTTCAATCACAATAATAGGTTCTAACCACCTCTTCTTTCACTCAGAAAGTCTTACCAGCTTCCTTCATCCCTTAGCATTTCTACCCACATCCTCTGTGGAATTGCCTTTGTGAGTTGCAATACCTCTACAGTAACAATTCTCCTCCTTGTTACATATGCCTCACTAAGCTTCTCTCCTCTGAGCTCACTCTGTTAGAATTTCTCTGGTTCTTTCCTCTTGAACCAATTGAACACTCCTTGCTCTAGATTCTCGCAACCTTCTCACCTTCTTATGCTGTAACCTGTGTATTAGTGTAAAAACACACATTCTCCAATCATCAAATCAATTTAAAACAAAGCACGTCATCGCACCTTCAAGATCTCTGCATGATCTTGTTCCATCATTCTCCTACAATTTGAATGGATTGTTCTCTGTCTTCTTGCATCTGCAAGTTCTGCTACACATCACCTTCTGTGTGCTGACTATTTTTCAGGTTGAAATCTAATCTCCCTTGCCTGCATAAACATCTTAAAACATAACTATGTTCTAAGTTTTCTCAAAGATCTCTAACTTTCTCTGATACCAGTTAATGCAGGGTTACCCCTACTACACCCACAACATGCATGTAAAATGCATAAACACATCTGTCCCGGGTATTTAACTCTCTCAGGAGTCAAATCTTCCATCTCAATATGGTTAAGGCCCCATCAAACCATTCTTATGTGGAATGATTTATAAAAAACCCAACACCGGCTAACCCCTAGCCCATATATACTTATCAGGACTCTAATCAACCCTTGAGTCTTCATATAAGACTTTATTAAGAACTTTCATTAATCTTTCCTATCGGAACCTTTAAAACCTCACAAACCTTTGTTAGTCCCCATGCCACACATATGTAACCTTCCCTCTTTAAACGTGGGTTACATCTATGAAACCTTCCATTCTTTGATAACGTTGATTTATATATAAACCCTCACATATGCGTGCTTAACCCTTCATAACCATTTACAAAGGAATTAATCACAAAACATGTCTTTAACCCTTTATATGGCCTCTACACATTTTTCGAGGTTTAACCTTTATCGCAATCGCTCATCGCAAGTTCCCGTGGTCATACCACATGTATGCTCCATCACCCCTCCGACTCTGATATGCGACTATTGAAATCGTTTAACATCACTTAAGCCTTAAAAGACTCGACGTAGCATTTTACTGATTACAAAGGAAAATACATGAAATTCCACTCTGAACCATATAAGCAAAACTCAAAATGTATACGCCCACATTTATATATCGTCAGGTCCACCCTCCATATTAAAACTTCCGTTGAGCTACTCCCCCTCTAATCTCCGATCGCTGATCCACCCGATCTCCGATCAGTGCTTATCACTATCGGCTATCGGCTATCGCTTGATCCTTACACTTTAAAGCTTCTGATACGACATGTGTTACAGACCCGATGGGTTCTAGGTTGCATTCAATAAGGTTTCGGGTCTGGCTATACATCGCATGTTGCAGTTGCTTCCTCCCTTTGAAAGATTGCGATGCAATCCTGATTCCCCACTCTTGTGATTTAATCCGAGCCGTTGATCTTCCCGATCTGACAGCTAATGTGCATGGATACTTCACTTCTCCGTTATTCCAATTACTTATGTTTTTACGTTGTTTCCTCAGTTTTTCTGTGGTTTTGGGTTTTCTTCAGGACTTCGGCCCTTGGCTCTTCCACTGCGTAATTCACTTCTGAGTTTGGCTACTGCGTATTTTACTTTGATCTCTGTCTCTACAGAGCTTTACCTTGTCTTCTAATGGATTCGAAGATCCATTGTGATCATCTGTCACGCTCTCCTCTCCTTGCTGTGGTTCGCTAAATTCTGTTTGCACACATCTATTATACAAAATTCCATGATTCATTCATAATTCAACAGTCAATATTCAAAACACACATATACAATTTAGAATTGAATCTATATGCTTATACATATATCACTAAACAATCACATGATGGGACTCTATGTCTCTTCTCGGCCTGACCTTCTAATTAGTGGCCCCTGATCATCATCTTCCCATAGGCTTACAAACACAACCAAGAATCTAACTCTCTCCCTCTCTGTCTCGTAGGCTTACAGACACACTCTACTGGCTGGCTCACTGGCTAGCTTGGCTGGCTTGTTGGCTCACCTATCTAACCTCTCTCTTTTTTCTTTTCAATACATTAGGAGCAGTTTCTTTACAGTTGAGGAACTGTTCCTCAATTACTTTTAAGTTGTTCAACAGTTTATTCAAACTAGTTCCTAAGTAATCCTAATCCTCTCATGTTCTCCTACATTCAATAACATTTACAAATATGTCTCACAATATCTAATTAATTCATGTTCTCATTAAAATCACTCAAAGGCCTAAATATTTACATTAATTCAATACTCTGGAAACCAACTTCCTTAAAACACAAGACCCCCTATGTCTGCTAAAATCAATGATATTGTTGGGCTGAATGCTCCTGCATCAGAAGGGTGGTATTTTTTGAGAGCATGTGATATAACGTGGGGCTTCCACATAGCAAAAGGGTGCTCAAGAAAAACCATGAATCTCATGTTATTTTGGAATTTTAACTATTGGACGATGGGAGTGCATGATATGAGTATGGGCCGTCTTATCTGGGAGTGGCTGATCGGAGGGCTATCCCACAGCGGAGTTGCAAGGGCTGAGTCGGGGTGTGGTTGGCGGGGCCCAAGGATAAATCATGTGGTAGTTTAAATATATTCAAAGGTTTGGTGAGGGTAGGGAATTATAAAGTGGGGGGTTAAATAGGTAAAGTAGGACTATAGGTTAGAATAATGTAAGGGTTAAGTTAAAAGGGTATCGGGGAGGTTTTTTCTCATGGGGCCCAATATATTTAACCCTTTAAACTTATGATAGGGGGGTTTTAGTGGGTTTAAATGGAAGAGTGTTTCCGGGAAAACTAGTGTCTTTTCAATCTACTAGCCCCACTAGGATTGGCAGCTATCATAGAAACAAACAATCAAAGCAATTTGTGATTTCCTCTATGTATGATAGATAAGAGATAAGAAAAGAGACCAACCTAGATCTTTCGCTTGACTCCTTGCTTGATTTCTCTCCCCCTTGATAGAGTTTGCAACTTCTCTCCTACTTGTCCTGTTTAGAGAATACCTGTAGAAACCAAGTAACAAAACACCATAAAAGCATCTCGATCTATTATATCATAAACAATGCAAAATTAGAAATACATCGAACATACGATGGCATTCACAAATAACAAGATTCACAAGTACACGATTGTATGGAGGAAAACTCAAAGAACTTTATTAAAATAGAAGGGAGAATTACAACCCAGCTGTCTAATCCAACATCATCCTCCCAGCATCAAATCCCTCTTCACCTCATGAAAATAAAAATCACCCAACAATACAATGCTATTTCTCAAAGACAAACTATCAGCACTTCCTTACAAATTACAAAATTCCAGCCTCCAGATCTCTCAGATGAGGGATCCATTTATAGATGTCTACAAGGGTGTGTGTCATCTCTGTGTTTTTTATTAGTGTCATTCCACTTGTTGTTCTTGGTTCCACTTGGAGATTTCTTGGATCTCTTACTCATCCCTGGGCGAATTTAGAAAGGAAAGTGTCATAGGAGAAGTTTCTAGAAGATTCCATGAGCATCCACTTAGCAAACTGTCTCGAACATTTTTCCATTCTCACTCATCGCACCCCACAGAAGGCCTCTTCAGTATGCATCACACCTGGCTAGTGTAGAAGTCAATATGCATCACACCCTGATAGTGGAGCAGTCAGTATGGTCCAGTTTTGGGCAGTTCTGAGTGGTTTTTCAGGTGGAATTTCTGGGGAATGATGTAATCAATTGACCATGATCCTTTAGGGTATGAAACAAAATTTTTAGGGGTTAAAAAAACCCTTGTTTTATCGACACATAAGATTGGGTTTGCAGTGCCAAAATATGTCTATAACAGTTGCCCACTAGAGCATGAAGTCGTAAATCTTTTGATGTCGGGTGAAATGTTTTATCATGAGGATCTGAGGTATTCGAACTGGAAGGTGACTTGTATAAGATACAATACAATACATCATCATCATATTATTTTCATGATCTAGCTGAGGCAGACATTCCCATGCTCAACTTTATAAATTCATGTTCATGTACATAGAACAAATAATCATCTGTATTTGCAAACTAGTGATTCTTTATATGTAGAGTCATCATCCCTAGTTTGGATGATCATCTGTGCAACTTTTGTGTACATTTGATGTCTTTATATTCCTGAATATATCACAGCCTGGATGGATGAAACTAGATCTGGGGTTTTCAAACTCGTTCAATCTTCGCCCGATGTACAAGTCAATCCATGTGAAAAGATGTCCAGAAGTCGAACATGGAAAGACATCGCCTGATTACCAGCCAATAATGTAAGTTGTTAACAGACGCGAGATGAATAACCGATAATGATAATGACCCTCAAGGTACTACAGTACAATTCACGTGGTGTGAATATATGATCTGATGTCGAACACCACACAAAATATTTTGGTCGAAGACCATTGATGTCAACTTGTCGCCAGAAGTGAGAAACTTGCCATTGAGGCATGCAAGCTTCAAAGTACTGAAAGGGTTGTTTCTAAGTCAACTTCTTGGATAATGAGCTGATGTCGACAAGA
>APFE031597861.1:10988-35520 GCA_000404065.3 Pinus taeda
AGGGTTGTTTCTAAGTCAACTTCTTGGATAATGAGCTGATGTCGACAAGAAGTGACTCATCATAGGAGGGCCTTAATGTATCCCACATCTACGACACGAAACGAAGCAAATGATTTTCTGGAGGTGAAAACGATTTGACGACACAAGGTTCAAGAATGGCGGTCATGAAAAATGGGGGGTGAGGGTATTGTAGTGGATGCAGCATTAATTGGATGGTGAATTCTCTGAATGACTTCTCTTGAACATATCGGCGACACTGAGATGGATTGGTAGCATAACCCCAAAAGATGGATGGTATGGAGGACCAATGGTGATATGACTGGTGAACAGAATAACCCAACCCGACTCAATCATGGTGATGGAGTGCAAGTTTCATGTTCAAGAGTGACCTGCTACCAATAAAATTCTTCAAGTTTTCTTCCCTTTTTCCCTAGTTTAGAGAGTTTGAAAAGGGACGAAAAGGAAACTTCAACAGTTCTTTTTCGTAGCATAATCCCTTAAGTCCGAAAAAGGATAAAATAATACAAAAGGGATGATTTTTCGATTACTTTAGCAAGTCGAAAAGACAAGTGCTCGATCTCTTTCATGAGATAATCCCTCAGGTCTAAAAAATATTAAAATATATAGGAGGCATGTTACTTCCAATCACTTTAACGAGCTGGAAAGGCCAATAGCTCAACAATCTTTTCATATTTAACGAGTCTGAAATGAGTTTAAAGGAGACTCATTTTTAAGGAATGAGTGGCGTTTAAGGTAGCAACTGGTTCCGGGTAAGCTTGGAACTTCTCAAAACATGGTGATGTGAAGAGGGTGGCTAATAGGACCACTCATCGCAGTTGCTCCTCAAAAAGGTAAACAATCAAGTGGAAGCATATGATCGGCCAAAATGGAGGTGATGGCAAGAACACAACCAAAGTTCAAAATGCTGATGTTATGGAAATCACAAAAGTTATTTACCGAAGGTGGGTTCATTTTTTAACAAGCTTGAACTCTGGGGGAACATATGCTCAGTGGTGGGTTTATTTTTTAATGAGCTTGAACCTTGCGGAAACATTGCTCATCGGCGGGTTTATTTTTCAATGAGCTTGAACCTTGCGAAAACATTGCTCATTATAGTGGTCAAAATGTTCAATTCACCATTTAGCACATTAGATTATTTCATCGGTCATTCAACATGCTCAGTCACTCCATCAAATTGATTAGAAATACATACATATGCACGAAAAATGAATTAAAACTAACATTTTACTTAAAGTACATGAATAGTAACATAAAAAGTAGTTTTACCTTTTATTTTCATCATTTCATTTTAAAACTTGGGATTTTGGAGCTCTGGAGTGGTTTCCCCCCTCAAATTTCATCAGTTGATTTCAGGAGATCTGGTTGACTATTCTCTGCGCCGTCAGGACCAGGTAGGAGCTAACCCTGAGCTCTTCATTTTCATTCCATCCTTTCTTGATTCTGAGCAAGTTTTTCCATTTTTCTGGGCCCCTTGGGTTTGAAGAACTTGTTCTCCTACCATCGCACCTAGCCTATATCGAAAGGTAAGATTCATACTGAGTTGTACACTGGCCAGTCAGTATGCATCTCACCTTGCTCAAAGGCAGGGTGCGATGGGCGCAGAAGGGAAACTTTACACAGTGATTTTTCATGAAATTTTTGCCCGTTTTTGCTCAAATTTGGATTCTAACTTACCTTTTGTCTGTGTTTCAGATATTTGTTGGATCAAGATGGTTGTCACATGGCGTGAACATGAACATGAAGAAGAGGACATGATTGCCTTACACGACCAGGGTACAATTACTGCATTATGAAGCTGTGGCTAGCTCAAATTCTTCTGCATATCTAGCATGAGGCAACACATCAGTTTGTTGCAGTATTTTATCGATGCTTGGGATCTGATCAACCAGGTATTCCAGATTAGAGGCAAATCTATTCCATTGATGGTTGAGGATATTTACTTTCTGACGAGGTTATCAAGGTGTGGTTCCCCTCTTTCTCTATCAGGATCCGCCTGTGGGGGTGAATATGTGAGAGATTATATTCGCCAGTTCTGCAGAGATGGCAAGATCAATATCTGGGATGTCACTGATCGGCCCTTGAGGACCATTCTATTTACCTTTTCTAGATTGGCTAGTAGCGTAGCTCTTCAGTTGGAAAACAGATCTTACATGCAATATGCCTTGGAATTCCTGGAACCAAAGGTGTTCAACTGGTGTGAGGTGGTACTTCCTGTCATAAAATAACAAATCTCCAAAGTAAAGAATGGAAGATCTAAGAATTTTGGTTACGGTTCCATATTGACTGCTTTTGCCTTGGAGAGGATTCCACTGATGTAGCCTCAATACATTTCACTAGGATTGCCAGCACCGAGGGAACCATAGACGCAGAGATGGGTTGATCTTATGGCCAGACATGCTGTTCAGTCACAGATTTCCTTCTCTAATGCCTTCTTTGAGTGCTTCGACCATCAATAGATGGTGTTTGCAGAGTATCCATACGTCGGGATGGATTTCCGAGGCGACCCAGATTTGGCATTATCGGTTGGCGAATAATGGAGTGCTATAGGTAAAATGATTCGACCACATCTTTGTTTATCAATTTTATAATGTTTTTGTGTGTTTTAAATGTTATCAAGACTAATCGAACTCGTATGTGTGTGCAGATATTGGGCCAGCGCGACCAGCAGCACGCCCACAGGCGACAGCTGACGCTCCAGTAGGAGAGGCTGTAGGGAGGGCCGTCCTTCAAGATCTGGACATATCGGAGATCCTAGCAGTGTTGTAGGATCAAATTGAGGGCCTCAGTCTCAGTATTCAGGATGTTAGGATTGATGAGTTACCCTTGAGGTTACAACGCCACACTACTGGTGTGCGGAGTCGATGGACCCGGCTCTTAGGCATGATTGCACAGGCAGTGACATGTTATCACTAGCATCATTAGCCTAGGATGATTTTCTGCATTCATTTTGAGTTTCTGGGTCATGTGATCGATTTTTTCTTGGGCACAAAACATTTTGTAAAAACCATAAACCGTTATGTATTTTTGATTTTCGGATTTTTATTTTGGTTAAGTTATGCAATCTTGATGCAAATGCTAATGTGAAATGCTTTCTTTACAAATGCTGCAAATGTCTATCTAACACATAGTTTGCCAATGAATCAGTTAATGTGTTTAAATTTCTGGAAATATGTTGATATTGAATGGAATCAAATTGTCTTTCCAAAATCCTGACTCTTAGGAACATGCGATAAATAGCTGGGTTTCGAACGGAATAAACGCCAGTAAGCTATAGAATGACGAGTTGCGAATCTAGCTTGACAACAAGTCGGCGTATGACATGCAAAATGGCATCAGAGAGAAGCTCAATCAATGCGCTATACTCAGCGATGTTGTTCGTTTATTGACCAATACATATCCCCCTGAAACTCACTAACTCGTCGCTTGGAGCAAAAATGGCCCAAGCTACAAAAGATAGGTTCCACATACTACGACTAGATTCGTCGGCGTACCCAACAAATGATTCCGAAAAGTTTGACATCTACAACAAATGCAAAGTGGATTACCTGACCAAAATGATAACTCTAAAAGAAAACAAAAATGTAACAAAATCATATATACAAAGATCATACTACACTTAATCAAGCATAGTAACGTTTAAGACACAACCCATTTCAGGGTTGTGACAGTGGAATCCCATCATAATCGACCAACTCATAGGCTCCTTTTGTCAATAATTGTTTAACAATGTAGGGGCCCATCCATAATGGTTTGAACTTAGCTTAGAGCTTGCATGCCCTAATGGCAAGTTCTTCACACTCGACGATAAGTTCACATCATTGGATTTTGATCGGGTGATTTTACGGGTGTTCGACTTCAGTTCCTTTATTCACATTTTGTGAATTGTGCTGTTAGTACCTTGAGAACCATTGTCATTGTTGGTGGTTTCTCTCACGCTTGTTTACATTTTACATCATTAATTGGTAATCAAGTGATTTTCTAGCATGTTCAATGTCAACACATCTATTCACATGTTAGAATTTTTACTTTGATCGGGTCATGTTGGAGCGCACGACCCTAGGCTCAGTTTACAAAAGTCCAGGTTGCAAGGAAATCTGACATGCTTGTGTTCATATACATGTCCCTTTCAGATGGATGGTTGCGACCATACCATGAGTTGTCATATGTGATCCTTCTCATTATTGGATGGCTACGACCATACCTTGGCTTCATATGATCCTCTTTATCGGATGGTTGCGCCCATGCTTGGATCCATTTACGTGATCATTCTATGGATGGTTGCGTCCATGCCATGATTCATGTATCATTTGATAGAGTTTTCAGTAATGTATATGTATCTGTACTTTCTTGTAGGTTTTCCGATGACAGACTCCGATTCCCCACATTGATTCATAAAGAATTTCACCCCTCAGTTTAGTTCAGCCTTCATGCTTTAGGGGCATCTGTTACACAAGATTTTGTCACTGTCCCTGCACTCCCCATTCCTTGATCCTGGAGGACCTCTACAGTGAACTCTACATGATTTCCCATCATGAAGAAACTTCCATTGTGTCCCTCTTCATGAGCAGAACAATTCCCTTTTGCATCATTTCAAAAAAATCTTATGTTTTTCCCAGTTTACAAGACTGGCGCTAATGACCCATGTCCTCATCGCGCTAATATGCAAGGATTAAAATTGTCCCTAGTGCCGATCGGAGCAACTAAGCCTTTTTCCAGTCGCAATGATCCTCTTTTGGAAATTTTTTTAAATAAGGAGCCGAAGCTTCCAGCTCTAGAAGCTTCGTAATGGAAGTCTGGTAAATGGTTAGGCTGGATGGAGCCGAGGAGGTCAGTTTGGGCTCGTTTCCCCTATTAGGATTGGGCTACCTCAAGAGATAAGACCTTCTCCCATGATAATAGGAACCATCTCCCCTCCATCCAAGCTATATAAACCTCTCTTCTACCCAAGCACAAGCTAGCTTTTAGTTCTAACTATGTTTTGGTTGAGGTTTTGATTTTGGAGTAATTAGCAAATTATCCATACTTTGTAGCTCCCTAGTTGTGTATGAGGGAGAATTGTGAGCTTGGTTTGGTGTGAAGACTAAAGGGAAGAGCCTTAAGACTACCATTGTTGGGGCCATCCATGGAATGTTAGAAGAAGTGTGTGGGAACCTAGATATGTTAGAGGAGAACGAAAACTTCAAGACATCGGTTATAATCTCTTCTTGATCTAATATAAATGAAACTATTGATTAATTTCCTACATGAAGTATTTATTTGCATCTTTATGGCTTAATGTTTCTTGACCTGTTAAGTAGGTTGAATACAAGTTGTATGTTATTACGTTTGTTGTTGTTTACTTGTTTCAGGTGTCCAAAGAAGGAAACATGAGATAGTTGGGACAAGGAAGCAGGAACATCACCAAGCATAATAGCGCACTAAGAGGTAGGCCCTCTTATTTGGTTCTAGCCTAAGGAGATTTTCCATAGATTGTTTGTTTGTGGCTAGACCTACTCTCGGGCTAGAGGAATTGTTTGTGTCCGCACTTAGATTTTTACCTACACCACACTTTGTCATTGTTTACTTAAATGATATACTCATATTCAGTAAATCCAAATATGAACATGTCATGCATGTGAACAAAGTACTTGATGTCTTGAGAAAAGAAAAATTGTTTTTAAAGATGTCAAAGTGCGAATTTTGCAAGACTTCTTTAGTGTATTTGGGACACATTGTTGGAGGAGGTGAGATGAAGATAGACTCCTCTAAGGTTGAGGCCATTCTGAATTGGCCCAAGCCCAATACAGTTACAAAGGTAAGAAGCTTTCTAGGGGAAACACAATATTGGAGGAAATTTATTGCTATTTTTTCTTCCATTGTAACACCACTACATGCATTGACTAGTGTCAAGAAAGTCTTTCATTGGGGAGATGTACAACAAAAATAATTTTATTCCTTAAAACAAAAGATATTTTCAACACCGGTATTGGCTCTTCGGATCTTAGACATCCATTTGAGATTTAAACGGATGCTAGTGATTACGTCATGGGAGCAGTTCTTATGCAGCATGGTAATCCCATTTCATTTCATATTGAAATTTTTAATGGTGTTATGACTAAGCATCCCACTTATGACACATAACTTTATGCATTGGTACAAAGTGTCAAAAAATGGAAACACTACTTGATGGGGAAGGAGACCATTATCCATATTGACCATCAACCATTGCAGTATTTACAATCACAGTCAAAGTTGCAGCAATCAAGACACTTCATATGGATGGGTTTTCTACAACAGTTTCATTTGGTTATCAAGTACAAAAATGGAATCTACAATAAGGTAGCTGATATGATTTCTGGGCCTATTGTAAATTCATCTATTTTACTCGAGCATAATTCTATCTTGCATGAAAGTTACAATGAGAAATATGCATATGATAATAAATTTCAAGATGTGTATGCAAGCTTGAGGCAAGGAAACCAAATTGAAGAGTTAGATTAACATGTACATAACATTTTGTTGTATCACTTGGGCAAGTTATGTATTCCACAGGGAGAAATAAACAATATCAAAAGGGAGGCACACACTTCATTGATTGCTAGATACTTTGGTGTAGGCAAGACATTAGCGAATATCCAAAGGTATTGTTATTAGTCACGCATGTTTGATAATGTATCTCATTTCCTTAGAGGATGTTCTTTGTGTTCAACAAGTAAGCCTAGCAATAGGAAACTAAGATTGTACACTCCACATCCAGTACATTCACGTCCATGGGAGAGTATCTCCATGGATTTTGTAGGAGGTCTTCCATTGTCAAGGAAAGGTCATGATTACTTGTATGTAGTTGTAGACAGGTTCAACAATATTTGTATTCTAACACCATGTAAAAAGAAAATTACAGCTGAACAAAAATATTTGGATTCATTTTAGTCTTCCTACTTCCATTGTAAGTGATCGATATTCATGATTTGTTGGGAATTTTTGGTCAAAGTTGTGGGACGTGATGGACACTAAGTTGAAGAAGAGTACACCCTTTCATCCGCAAAGAGATGGACAAGCCGAGGTGGTCAATACGACAATCATTCATCTTCTTAGAGGATATTTTTGCAAACATCCCAAGTTGTGGGATGAACAGTTGCATTACATACAACATGCATACAACAAGGTAAAGCATTCTTACACAAACACATCGCCATTTGAGGCATGTTTTGGGTACTTGCCAATATCGCCATTGGACTTCATCTTTGAAAAAGATGTTTCCATCGATGGTCATAGTGACATCGATAAGGCAAGGAAGTTCATAGAGAAAATTCAATTGATACATTAGACAGTGCAAGAACAACTTGAAAGAAGTCAAAGCAGCGACAAGGAAAGGCATGGAAAACACCGTGTTGATCATAGATTTCAAGTTGGAGATGAAGTTTGGTTATATATTAGCAAATATATACTTCAAGGGGAAGGTAAAAATATAAAGCCAATTCGTTATGGTCCTCTAAAAATTCAGGAAAATATTAGTAACAATGCATTTAAGCTAGATTTGCCTCCTTATATGAAAATATACTATGTTTTTAATGTTGCGAATTTGAGATTGTTTGAGCCTCCTTTGATTGATGATCAAGGAGAGCATGTTCAGCTACCATCAATAGATGATTTCTCACCAGAATATCTTGATGACCTAAAGCAAGATCTCATACTTGACCGAAGAACCAGATCTTCAAAGAGAGGGAATGTTGAATATCTTCGAGTGGGACTAAAGGGAAAAAATTATTATAAAGCAAAATGGTTGAAAATCGAGAAGGTGAGGGAGTTGTACCCTCACTTGTTGAAGAAGTGATAGCATCGTTTGGGGTCCAAAAGGATTCTAGTGGGGAGGAATTATCAGGTGCTCAGTATTTAGCTCAAAAATCAAATTTCTTAGAATTGCTCGAAACCTGAATGACCGCGTCCGTCTCGGTGATACGATCCCAACGCATCTGGTTTCACTAAAAACTGAGCTCGTACGAGGGAGATATCGTGTTCTGTCTACTTTGCTAAACAATGGAATTTTGCAAAAAAAAAGCATAGTCATTTCACAGTCAGTTGTCCTTACTATTGACGTGGTAGGTGACTGGGCAGGTCAACGGGATGGTGAATGCCCAATTTTGTTTCGCCAAGTGTCATGTTTTTACTAGTCTGCAGGTGTGGTGACATGGCTCAATTTTATTGGCTTATGAAGGTCCAATGAGGAGGGGACAAGAGGCAAGCCCGGAGGATGCCACGTGTCCCTCCCTAAAGGACCACATATATCGACATGCAGTAAAATTTTATGGCATGGCAGGGGGGTCGAACCTAGGAACTGCATCAAACAAACCACATGACATACCGTTACACCACCTATGTAGTTCTTGCAAGACTATGGTTTCATGTTGATGTTAATGTGTTAAAATTTTGCGGTTGGGGGTTAGGAGGGAGCCAGCCCATAGGGCAGCCTCCTCCCATGTGAACACTCCATCCGACAGTAATGGCTAGCGAACAACTCAAATGGTAACCACAAACTACAACATTTTGTGCTCCCATGTGAACACACCACGTTAACCTCTAGCTAATGGTCTGTGAAACCATGTGGGTATTGCGCTAACCGTCATTTAACCTGACATTCAAAGTCATAATGTGTCCATTATTATAACTGCTAGACTAATGGTTTAACATAACCGCAAATTAAATGCTAATCCAACTTATCTGTTAATTAAATGCGCTTATCCCTTAATTAAACTTGCAGTTAAGATGTCGAAAAATTCGAGGGTCCTCCAATTTCGGCAAAAATTCCAAAATTAGCCAAATTAAGTGGAGTTCCTCCAGTTTTAGAGTTTTCCTAGGGAAAACAGTTTTTTCCATAACTTTTGCAAAATTTGACCAAATTGGGATTAGGAAAAGGTGTTCCTAGATGATTTTGGCATTCTGAGCACATTGAAGTAGGTTTTAGGAGCAGTAGAGCATTTTAAATAATAATTTTTCCATTATTGAGCTAATATAAAGGCCCAAGCCATGGAAGCTGGACCAGGGAGATGTAGCCCAAGAGGGGTGAACTCCTTCATCAAAACACTGTGTTAAATGTTCAATTTGATGGTTTGCTATACATTTACCTGCTGTTGTTCATCACCTTACTTTCAGGCTATTTTTCTCATGAATTTCACATAAAACTTGATAAAATTTACTTGTTTACATTCACAAACACCATAAGGAAACCTATGCACATGAAGAAATGGAAAAGCATTTGTTTTTAATTCTGAAGTTGAAATTAGCATAGAAAAACAGACATTCAACAACATATCAGTCTGCTCCCAAGATTTAAACTTGAACATGTAATATTCTCTTTAACTGAGGTCAATCCTTATTGCACACACGTTGAAAAATTAAAAACCAAATAAAATTTTTGAAAGAATGCTCCTATTGTGAGCTTATTGAAAACAAAACTACTCTAATCTACTAAATACAATTGTTGAATCAAGTAATTATAGATATATAATCCCAAGAATTGAGTAGGTGGTTATCTTATTTCTTTGTATCCTCATGGGCTTCCAACAGAAAGAAAATGTTTAAAACAAATAGCTCAAACTGAAATCTGAATCTGATATTGGCAAAATTGCACAATTTGAGTTTGCTTTCTCACTCCAAAAATGTTGCAAAAGGACCCTCAAAAAAATAAAAACTAATATAGCTGTTTTTTCCAATTTTTTTGTCACTCTGATATGAAGCTACTCCATCTGCATTTTCTTTCTCATACACCTCCATATGATTGTTATCATAATGTTGAAGCAAATTTTTTTTGGACATGAAAAGGTTGTTGGTTGCAACACTAATTTTTTATCATTTATGTCAAAGAAGGATTCCTTAAACACTACAAATGGAACAACCATGTCTTCTAGAACAAGAGTGACTAAGGATTCTTCTTCATATGCTTCAACAAAAACATCATCTTGACCTTCTAAATTTTCTGACTTTGTGTTTTCAAGAAATGTGAGATCTTGAATGCTTTCTACAATTTCCAAAGAATATGAAACAATTTTCTCTTCTTCTATGACTAAAATAGAAACTATTGATTGCTCATCATAATCCCTCTCTTGGTCACTTATCACCTGAACCTCTTCATC
Organism: Pinus taeda; assembly: GCA_000404065.3. NCBI lineage: Eukaryota > Viridiplantae > Streptophyta > Pinopsida > Pinales > Pinaceae > Pinus > Pinus taeda. The sequence goes on from APFE031597861.1 coordinate 21,119, forward strand.
ATTTTTAAGAGGAAAATTCATTTCAAACTCTAGATCTTGGTCTATTGTAGACAAAGAAGAAACTATTATTTGTTGTTGGGATGAAAATTAATTAAGGGTTTCTATGATATCCTCATCCATAAGCTCCTCATCACCATAAACATCTTATAAGTATTGAATCAAGTCTTCACAATATTAAAAAAAAAATGAAATAGTGACAAAGAAGGATGAGACTCCCCATAATACTAAATGAATATTGTGTGTAAATATTTAAGTGAGCGTAATCTACCTGGTTTTAAGCCCTCTTACCATGAGCTAGCTTTGTCTACCAAGGTAGCCATAAACATCTTCGTTAAACAATCGTCATGAAAATTAATCCCAAGCTTATACACATGCATATTAAATTTATATCAAATGAAGCACAACATCATCCCCATTCTGATCTCTAAATTTTGGCAAATATAATTTCTAATTTATACATGAAATATGATTCAGAAAATATGGTATATGTTCACGGTTCATTGGAGCATACCCTGTATATCTATAACCCTCCATGGAAGCCATATTTGTATTGTGGAGTTGCCAGGTGAATGGTGTACAACCTCTCTTGTGTGCTTGTTTTATGTCCACCATTAGGAATTAGATATGAAACAATAGTCATAGGTTATGGGAAGATGAGTCGCTCTTCCCCACTATGGTCGCCAAGATGTTAGCACTTAAAAAAATTCTCTTACATGTAGGAGAGAAGTTCACAAGGTAACCTTTGGACTCTAACTTACAGATTGAAGGCTAGCCCCTTCAATCTAGAGAGGGATCTCTCTATGACAGTCTAATCACTGAATCAAAAAGTGATTGTACTTTTACACAGTGGCTAGATTTGCCGTTGTATTGTGTAGAAGCACTGTTTGGTTGGGTCTAAGGGAGATAGTCCAACGAGAAATGGAGTTAAGCAACTAGGGTTTATGTCAACTTATTATGATGTTGGTTGTCTGATCAGGATTGATAAAGGTAAGGTATATAGCACATCCTAGACCTTTGTCATCTTTATAGCTGAAGGGAGAAAATAGGAAAATAGTCCACTACATTAGGGAATATCAAATGAATCGTAGAGTAGCTTAAGAGGATAGAGATGGGCATACTTGAATATCTTAAAATCATAGCATCAAACCATGAATGAATTCTAAATTAATTACTCTTACTCAAATAGTCAGAAGAACATACATTCATATGAGATTATAGAGAAGAAAACATCGAAAAATATAAAGAATACATACTAAGGCATACCATCACATGAATCTTTATATCATTGGTCAAAATCTACTGATCTTGGAAAATTATATACTGATAATTATTTTAACACATAGACAATGACTATTCTTTTCTTCAAAAACCAACCTATTTTCCATATTTCTGATGTAATATATAGGAAAAATACAACAAAGATAATTAGTTCCTCAAAATATGGTAGCAATTATTACAAAATACGTACATAATCTAAGAATTTAATTAACAAAAATAGTAATAATCCTATAATCTTAGCTACTCATATCTCTAATCTAGCACATATCATTGGTCAAAACAGAATATAGGACTGTGTGCCTATCTCCTGGTAGTATCCTAGAACAAGAGAGATGTCGATACTACATTATAGGATCTGGAATTGTTTACTTATGTTTAGGCTTGATATCTTTAGCTAAAACTCATCTTCCTTCCTTGTAGCCAATTGATACATGAACCCATAAATAATATCTAAACTATGTAATTACCTTTGTAACCACCTGCTCTTTTCAAGGCTCTATGTCGTCATATTGACTTGTACACCCTCAATCACAAAAACCTCTGATATATTACCACAACATATTAAAATAATTTGTTGTAAAAAAGATTAAACTGAGTAGGTCAAAATGTTGTGGCACCATTAGGGTTTGTGAAAGAATATTGGTGGTTGTCTATTTCTTTGTCCCATGAAGTAAAATGATCATTTCTCCATGGATTTTGCAACCTGAGCAAGGAATTATAGTGTATTCTGACTCCTTGTCACCCATCTAGTAGGTTTCTATGGTAGGTTTCTATGATATTTTGGTAGCCTTTAGGGTTTTTTCCTTCTTTTTGTCAACATGCATTATTTTCCTTTTTCTCTTTCTGTTCTTTGAAGTTTGCATAGTCTTCTCCTCTCCATCAATAATCATTATTTCTTTAAGCTTAGGGTTCATTCTAAATTTGAAATTTAGACTCAGATTGTTAGCAGGGTAAGTGTGAGGTATTTTTCCATAAACCCTAGGTTTTATTTCATCTTATTTGTCTTATGTTTCTATTTTCTACCTGCATTTTTTGCTTTGTACTTCTCTTTGCTTTGCCTCTTCTTCTTCTACTATTAGTTTTTGTTGACTTTTAGTCCTCCTTTCATGAACCTTAATCTTTGATTTTTCTATAGGATTTTCATTATGTTTTTCAACATGGATGTGACTAGATTCGTCTTTGGTTTCTTGAGCTAGGGTTTGGTCTCTCTTAATCTTCTAGGCGTAGACTATCTTAGGTTTCTTTGTCTCAACTACCTCAAATGCCCAACCTACTTATTTAACTCATCATTGTATAATATTTTAATTAGGTCGTGATGACAAATATCACGAGGTTGTAGCTCAAGTCTTGTTCTTCCTTTAGTGAAGGAAAAATGGTAAGTTCATCCTGTTAAAACCTGCCAGTTGACAAAGAAACCTCATATGATACAAGTAGGCTTTAGAATACTTGCCTTCATAGGTGAAGAAGAGCTAAATAGTTCTGAGTGTAGTATACCAGTCGGGCTTCAACATATTTTGGAGGAACCCTACATTCCAATCTTGATTTTAACAATCCTCCTTTAGGAAAACATTCAAATCTACATTTTACAACCTCTATTTTTTGAACCAACTCTCACCCTCAGTTGGAAAATTGATCACTTTAGCAATGGATTCTCCTGTCACAGGGAATTGGAGGGTCCTAATTCTAGCAGTGTTGACATCAAAGGAGTAAATGAAATCATGGCACCAATTTAGATGATGTTTGTTGAAGCATTGGAACATTGGCTCCCATCCTGCATTTCTGAAAAGAATCAACATCTTGAGATAGACCTTGAAATACATGCCATCAGGTTCAAATCTCTTTACATGAATGGATCAAACCATATTGAAAAAAAATTGATGTTGAAAACACCTTTTCCAGCCTTAAAAAAACTATAGTCAAACGCTACAAAACACTCAAAAATCTTCGTGTGCATTGAAATTACAAATATGGGTTTGCTAGAAAATGTTGTTTTAGGGTAAACAGGGAAGATTAGGATTTGATTTTTAATGACTCTATTGGACTTTAAAACACTGCTCGTTGTCAAATCATGGATAAAGAGGGATAAAAATTTATGAACAAACACTTGGGCACTCAAAAAAATGGTGTTGGCAGCTCAAAAGATAAGTTTTCAAAAATTTCAGTGAGCACTATGAAAATATTTCATAGTGTCGTGCTACAAAATATTTTATAGTGCTAGCTATAGGTTTGTGATAGGTCAAATGTGTTGTGAAAAACTTAATATAAGCTTAGGTTTTGGTTTAAAAAATTGATTAGACATATCCCTAGGCTTAGATAGAAAATTGTACAAACATTTAATAGCCCTTTACATCACCATGATTTTGCAAAAATGAACTGATAATATTGCCTTGAACTGAAGGTGCATACCTTATGCTAACAACTGGCTCCAATGGGGATATCATTTCCCTAGGAGGTAGTAAGAATGCATTGGCCATGTGCCTAATCCATTGAGCTAAAAACTTTGAAAATTTCCTCTGCTTTATTTTGAAAAATAAACACTTTATACTGAATGGAACATAAAACTGAAATTTTTGTAAAGTGTGACAACTTCTCATCAGAATCTTATGGCCTTCACCTCGGGCTTGAAATCCTTCAAATTTGTTGTACAATCCTACAAACTTCTTTTAACATGGATATCTAAAATGAACTGTAATGATTGATATCTCTTAAACCAAGAAATGTTTTAGGAAGCATCCATTTACTGGACCTCCACTCAACAACACTCCATTTAGATATTCCAAAATGAAATCATTCTTACCTATGGAAGCAGTGATTATGTAAGGCCCCTTCTATAAATGATCAAATTTTCCATGCTTCCCCTTTTCATAAAATTTGACATTCCATTTTAGGACTAAATCCTGAATCTTAAAATCATCCTCCTTGACCTTCTTAGCATGGATCTATTTGATTTTGTCTTGAAATAATTGAGATTACCGATATACATTCTCTTGCAGATCTTGTACTTTAGTAAAATGATTAGTCCTTATTTAAAAATCATCAGGTTCCGCCTCATGTTCCTGCAATAATCTCATCATGGGTAAACTTAAGGAAATTGGGAAAAACACTTACGTGCCATAGACTAAGTGGAATGATGATGTACCAATGGAATTTTCAATGTTGATCCTATCTTCCCACATTGAAAACTTGAACTTGGCATGCCAAGCCTTCTTTTTCTCTTCTAACATTTTTTTTATAATTCTAAACTAAACTTTTGTTGGATGACTCAGCTAGTCCATTACCTTGGGGGTAATAGGTTTTGGAATTACCTAATGTAACATGATAACTCTCACAAAATTTGACCATTTTCTGAGATTTAAAAGAATGAGAATTATATGTTATGATTTTTCTAGGGCAACCAAACCTTGAAAACATACTCTCTAAAAATTGAATCGCTACACTATCAGTAGCGTTTCTTGTAGGAATAGCTTCAATCCACTTGGTAAAGTAGTATATGGCAGTTAATACCCATTTATGTTGTCCTGAAGAGTGTGGATGTATTTGTCCAATGAAATCCAACCCCCACTGCTGAAATGTACTTTCAACTGAGATTGGTTTCAAAGCTAATGATAGCAACTTTGTTTTTCCTTCAAAGATTTGACACTTAAAACATGTTGCTACTTCTTTTTTTACATATGCAAAAAGAGTTGGCCAATAGTAGCATTCCCTAAGGAATTTGCCAGTTGTGGCTTTCCTTGATGACATTATTTTACCACCTATTTCTCTTCAGATTCAATGAGACAATTCAAAAGGATTAGTGCTGGATCTTTCCAAAACAAGTAACCATCCATACAAAAAAAATGAGTACTTTTCAACTTCAAATACTGTGCTCTGGTTTTATCCATCCCTCATGGGGTTTCCAAATTTTGCAAAACATAGATCATGTCACTATACTAGGGTGGATTTCTAAGCTCATGAGATACTTTAAGAATCAACCTTTCTTTAGAATCATTAGGAAAAATTGAGAAAAAATTTATGCCCAAAGTATCACAATTAGTTTTAGTCATCAATGTTCCCAGACCTTTGCCTTCTATTAATTTTGTTGATCTAAACTCTAGATAATACTCCAATAATCTTTCAATCCACTTACCTCTCTGACCATCATTTCCTGGCTGACTTAGGATATCTTTTACAACAACATTAGGAACAAACGTTGTTACATGAGAGTGAAAAACATAAAATTTGAAATGCTTGAGTGCTTTCACCAATGCAAATGTTTGTTTCTCCATAATGTTGTATTTTTGCTTTGCTTCTCTCAAATTTCTGCTAAAAAATGAAATCAGTTGCTCCCGATTTTCCTTATTTTTCTACTATAAGACTCCTGGGATAGTATGTTCCTAAGCAAATGAAAAAAATAGGAAATCTTTGGAGAAGTATGGGCTAATAAGAACATGGGATTTAGTGATTTTTGTTTTGATTTCTTCAAAATATTGCTTGGTTGTGAGTGTCCACTTGATTTCGTTGTTTTTTTTCAACATGTTGTTAATTACCCTAAAAATTTCGACAAAGTTTGGAATGAACCTCCACAAAAATTTAGTCTTCCTAAGAATGAATGAACCTCCTTTTTACTTCTAGGTAACTCAAGTTTCTTTGTTACTTCAACTCTTTCTATATCAATTTTAATTCCATTCTTAGATATCATATTTCCCGAAATCTTAGCCTCATTTATAGAAAAATGTGCTTTTTTGGGGTTCAATTAAATACAAAAATTTCAGCATTTCAAAAACACTTATCCAAGACAATTTAGATGCTCTAAATCAGCCACTGAGTATACTATGATATCATCTAAATATATTACCACAAACTTATTCCTCTCGTCTACAAAGGTTATGTCCATGGCCCTCTTAAATGTAGCTCCTGTGTTTATTAATCCAAAAGGAATTTTAGAATACATGAATGTTCCCCATGGTGTAGTGAAGGTTGTATTTTCTTGGTCTTTAGGATGCACCAATATATGATTGTACCTTGAGAAACCATCAAGCATTGAAATCCTCTTAGATCCAACAACACTTTGCAAAATGTGCTCCATCTTTGGCAACATGTAATTATCTTTTAATGACACATTGTTTAGATTTATGAAATTTACACACAATCAAATCTCCCCATTCTTTTTCCTTACTTGTAGAAGAATATCAACCCACTTTGAAAATATCAGAGAAATTATAATCTTAGCATTCAACAACTTTTCACCTCTTTATCTATTAATGGTAATAGTTTAGGATTTATTCTTCTTAGTTTTCACTTGAAAGACTTTTCATTTTATTTTAAGGGTATAGTATGTTGAATTATACTTTTGTCATATACTCTTAACTATTCATTCTTCCATGAAAATACATCATAAAACTCTTTCAATAAAGCAATATATTGTTCCCTATGCTCCTCCATTAAATAATTTGAAATTTTAACAACCTTTGGTTCCTTTTATGTGCCTAGATTGCCATCCTGTGATTCATTACTACCAGGATTCATTTTTGGTTTGAAAACGACATCATTGTTGTCAAATAATTTCTCCAGAGGCATTAACCCACTAGGAAAGGCTCAACCTTTTTTAAATCTTTGACATTTCCTTCCTTTCTAATATCATCACCTTTCTTTGAGGCATCTGTCTTTAATTCCACTATTTTCTTAGGCTCTTCTACTTTCTTAGGCTCAGTCTGTTTCTGCTCAATGGTAAGTTTCCCTGAAGGAGGCTTAGCAGCAACCACATTTCTACCTCAAAGGTTATACTGCCTTTGGAAATAAGAAACAACATTATTATACCCCTGCTAATATACTTATGAATCAAACATCAATTAATTACCATCTCTTTCTTATGAACATTCAAAAGATCTATCATGCTCTTCTTTTGTTAAAAATACCTATGTCTCTTCATCATCAAAACAATTTATTTGTTGTTGTTCTGTCTCTTCATTATCATCTTCATCAACAAAATTTTCAAGAAATGGAGCTCAGATTGTTTGTTGATCTTCTGGATTCTTCTGGTGAGGCTGAGGTCCAGGTGGCCTTATAAAATTGGGATTTCTCACTTGAAATTGAGGCTCACTCTAGGAGGGTTCAACTTATTGACCAATTTATCCATTGTCTTTAACATAACATCAAATTTAGTGTCTGATGAATAAGATGGTTCCTCCTTAAATACTACTCTTGTCTCAATCTTCATATTTGCTTTTTTTTCCAACAATTTTTCTTCCACTCCTATAACATTGTTTTCATATCCTCCAAAGTAGTAGGATTCCTCTCTTTGAGTCGATATGATAGCTCAACATCAAAACCATCAGGATAGTGAAGCAAGGATAAACTGGGGGGCCTTAATATTAGAAGGGATTGAATTATAAAGCCTATTGAACCTTGCTGAAAGCTCCTTTACTGTCTCCCCTAGGTTTATTTATAGATTCTCATATTCAACCAATATTTGCATAGGGTTTTTCTTTACCTCCCACCTAGTAAGGGAGAGTTGTTCAAATTATTGAAAATTAGGAATGCTTGTTGTTGGTAAAGATCTGAACCATTTCTTAACCTCCCATGAGAGACTTTGTGGAAAAATTCTTAGCTGAACATCTTCATGATCTACCTTCTTTAGATCATGAAATCATTCATTTTTTCCACATGTTGTTGAGTTCTAAGTGGTCCTGTAATATCAAACGGAAGCAAACGTTGTCCACAATTCAAGGGAAGGTCATGTAGTGGAGCTTGAGGATTGATAGGGGTATATCTAGCAACCATAGTTGTGTGAGATGAGGTTGAACCAACACTAGGAACCTGTAACGCAGACCACAGAAGAAGAGAAATTTTTGTTATACTAGTTGATGGAATGGGTGTAATGGATCCAATAAGAATAGTTGGAACAAAACAATGTGGAATGGAGAATGGTGGTGAAACAACTGGAGCAGAAAATGATGGAACATGATGCTGAAATGTGGGATATTTAGAAACAACTATTTGAAGTTGATGAACGAAATGCTCTAATTTATGAAATTATAACCAAAATTATTTTTCCTCTTCTGAAACACTTAATCCTTGAAAAATGCTAGGAATATAATATTTTAGATTTGTTTCATCAAGGATTGTTTCTAACAAACTAGACTTTGATTTTGAACTGAACAGACTATGCTCAAATTTTAGATCAAATTGAATGTATTCATATATTTATATATTTAGATAGAGATAAATATTTTTCTAAAATAATAGTACCTATTTCTTTTGCAAACTTCCTTTTTTGAAGAGCTTTCTCAGGCTTGTTAGGTTTTCTGGTAGATTAGGATCTGGATGGATCCTTCTATATGCCAAAATTTCTAATGAAATGAACTCAAACTTTATATTGTGGAGTCACCAAATCAAATATATAATTCAATGGTTTTATCTAACCTTATATTCACCCTCAAAAAGTAGATCTGATTTTCAACGTAGTTCCGTAGAAAATGAACCTTTTGTTCCCTTGTATGGTTTCCAAGATGTTATCACTTAGAAATATATTGTTGGATATGGTAAAGGAAGTCCTAAGGAGACCTTTTCAAACCAATATTGTAGATTGAAGGTTATCTCCTTCAATCTAGAGAGGGCTCTCTCTAACAACCTAATCACTAAGTTTAACAACTCGGTATGCTTTCAAATAATGGCTAGATATTCAGTAGGGATTTTGGATTTTGAGTGTCATGGTTGGTTAGGGTTGAAGAAATATCAACTATTGGGAAATTGAGTCAAATTTGAGTGTTTATAAATATTATCAGTGACTGATAAAATGCTCCAGGAAACAAAGGCAAGGTAAATTATTTTTATTTGTAAATATTATCGTTGCAGTATGAAAGTGGAGAAAAATATTAGCATTCTATCACATTTGAAGCATCTAGCAATGGATGAATTTCAAATGTGATTTTAGAGGAAAATTGTGAGCATTTGACTTTATGAAATGGATCATCGAACAAAGGATGAGTTCTACAACATTTACTTTTAGTTTAAATACTTAGAATATTTACACATAAATGAACAATTGAGAAGGGAATCACATACACATGAGAAAGGGGACAAACTTCAAAACATCATCGTCATGAATCTCTAGTATGAAAGCACTATGTACTTCTACACTTTACATAATTAACACTCATAAAATATTATGAAACAGAGCAATAGTTTCTTCTCAAAAACTTGAAAATCCACCCCTTCTTCCTTATTTTTCATTCATTATATGGGGAAAATACATAAATCTAAGATCCACAAAATTTGGGAATGTATTAATTACAATGATCATCAAGATCCAAAATAAATGGATTTGAAAAACATCTTCACCCATCTTTAGTCTGATCCCCAAATCGAATTTGATGAGGTGGCCTTCAGTAGTTGACTTGGCATTTTTATAGGAAACAAAATTTTGAAAAATCTGGCAAATTTCTAAAAAATAGGCTTCAAAGATGCATTTTGGTCTCCCAAACCGTGATAGTTGTGTAAAATCTAAAACATTTTTTTTTTTTAAATCAACCCCTTCCCCACAAAAACCTCTTCCCGATTTGGAAAATTCATCTTCATCTTCTTCAAAACTGCACCCAAAGTAGATGACTAAAACAGAAAATAATAAAATACCTAAATCCTGAAAACTAAGCTACAAATCTTCCTTCATATCCTTCAAACCATGCTATATGGGTAAAATATTATAGAGGCTTATTTAAATTGGTATGTTACCAACAAAAACCTCTTTTGTGTTTTACAAATTCACCTTAATATGTTCTAAAACTGCATTTTAAAATAGTGACTAAAGAAGGAAAATAACATAATTACAAAATTGGAAAAATAAGCCTCAAAGATGCCTCTATAATTTCCAAACCATGATGTCTGGATAAAATCTAAAAGTTTTTTTTTTTTAAATTATCTTGTTCCCAACAAAAACCTCTTTTTGTTTTTTTAAAATTTATCACCACCTATTTGAAATATGTGTTTGAACATAGTGGTTAAAACAAGAAAATTGTTGGAAATTGTCATTTTAGGGCAAATTGTTGTTTGAGGGTTTAATTTAAAATACCTCTCTTAGGCTTGAAAACTCTGCCAAATGTCATGTCAAGGTTTAATAAGGGTAAATCTTCTTGAAAAAAGGTTTGGGTGCTTGAAAAACAGTTTGGAAACTCATATTTTCAAAATTTCATAGCATGCAACAAAATATTTTTGTAGCGCTAGTTGTAGTCATTCGATAGGCTCCGATTTGCTGCAAAACTTAAGAAAATATTAGATATAAATTAAGTAAACTATTTTCAAATATTTCTATGCTTTATGTCACCTTTCCATAAAAAATAATTCATATGCCATTACATAACCCCTTGAACAATGAACTGATAATCATAACCTTTGGACCATTAGGAAAGGTACAAACTTGGTGCTAACATGTTATTTATGTGCAAGTTGCAACTTTAATTGTTGTGCTGAGAGGTGCACTACAACCTAGTATGTGGCCAATATTGTAATTGTGTAAATGTTTGTTTGTAAACATTTACATGTCAGCTCAATTAACATAAATAAAAACAATAAGAAAATACAATGTGATATCAGTTGTAAGAAAACACAATATATATAAATATACAAACAAATCACTCATTTATACTCTTATTTTCTTATTAAGATGGATGTAAAATCTACAATCCAGTATGGGGGAGATGTGGTACTGTCCAGAAATAAGTGTAAACATTCAAATGTTGGCTTAATATATGAGATATGTAGTGTCCATAAAATAATGGATCAAATAAACTACTAATAATAATAATAAGAAAACATGATGTAATACTAAATTGTAAAAAATAATAAAAATAATAAATCAATTCAACTTAATTTTTTATTATTGTAATTTCATTTTTATTGATAGAATTACAAACAAAATTTTCATAGTAAAAAATCCTAAACACATTCGCATTAAAATAAACTTAAACAATAATGATTAATATGATGAAAACTTGACTAAACTGGGTGGGGTGGGGTGGGGTGCGGTGGGGCAAGATGGGAGGAGGGAGAATTAGTTTAGTATATCTATGGACATTAAATTATTTTCTTCAATCTCACTAATCGAACCATGACATGAGCATCTGAACAAAAGATGACCAACAATTTGAATATGTGTACAACAATTAATAAGCAAACTAAAACATCATATCAACACATAATAATAATGCATATTGACAACATATATATGTGGAAACCCATAAAGGGAGACAACAACAATTTTATTATTGTTCTGATGCAAAGGAAAGCTCCTATTCCTTAATACATTTGATTTTTTGTAGGCCCCAACCTATAGGAGGCTGCTACCTCAATTTTCTGCAAGCTGCAACATGCAAGGAAGCTCCAACTCCCATATGTTTTCTGTAGGCTACAACCCATAGCAGTCTCCTACTTCAACCAGATCCAACTAGATATTTATCATGCCTCAACTTGAAAGGAGACTACCATCCTCTGATGCAAACAAGAAATAACAGTGTGATGGTTTAGCTACTCATAAATTTTGCATATCTCCATCTTCATTTTGACATCTTCTTCCATTCAAATATGCTTCACATCAGCTTCATAAGTGCCAGGTAACTAATGCATAATAGTTCAATCAAATCTCTCTCATTCTTCAATTCTCTAACCTCTTCAATGCCTTTCAAAATCACATCTTTTATAAATATTGTCTGTTGGTTGTTTGTATCCCATATAGGAATATGAAGTGAATAGGATTTACTCTTTTCCTTCCACTCATTCATTTCCAAACTCTTCATATCTTGAATATTAGAACACAAAAACAAATAATCCATCAAATATTAATTTTAGCCACATGAAATCATTGAATGCATCAACCTGATGCTAACATCAAATACCAATATTTATCATTGATGCATCACAACAATTCAGCTCAATCAACCAATTTCACATCACAACAAATTCTTCAATAATAATAGCAATCTAAACATTATCAAAACATTTCAATGTATCATAACTCCTCCTCCTTCTTCTGTTGCTTTGCATTGCTGATATTGTTCATTATTGAATATATTTCCTTGTTGTTTCTCCTTTACCTGTTATTTCTCCTTCATTGTTCCTTGTTGTTGCTCCTCTGCCTTTGCTACTCCTTCATTATTCCTTGTTGTTGCTCCTTTGCCTATTATTTCTCCTTCATTATTCCTTGATGTTTCTCTTTTGCTGCTTGTTGTTGCTTGTTTCTCCTTTGCTTTTCTCCTACATACCTCGCTGCTCCGATTGCCTTCTTTCTATTTTGCTGCTCTTGCCTTGCTACTGCATACCTTGCCTCTACTCCTTGCTTGTTTCTCCTTTGCTTGCGGCCCTTGTGTTATTCCTTTACCATCAATGAAAACATTGCCAACAATCACCCCTTTGGCATTGATGGAAAAACATTGATCCTCCCCCTTTTGTCCTAAGTATTGATAAATTAGCCTCCATCCTTATGATTATCTCCCCTTTTGACATCAATGGAAAGGGGGTCTAAAAAGAAAAATTTCCCACAATGATGTTCATAGAGGTGATGATTCTCTAAAAAAATAATTTGACTAGCATAAGTCGGTTAAGTTTGAAGCTTCTAGAAATTATAGGTTCAACAATCATAACTAATTCTAAGGTGATCTCCAATAAAATATCTGGATAGTTGGAGTAAAAAAATAACATACTGTAAGAAATATTGTGGGGCACATAGACAAAGAAATAGATTCCTTATAGGAGAGGACCAACAACATAAAATCATCAATACATTATATCTTTAGAAGTGAGTACTATCTCTAAAGAAATTCCCCCAAGTGATTCTTTCATCCTGTCATTATTGAATATCCCCTGCACATTTAGAGAAATAATGCAATAATTTAATAAGGCACCATTCCCCAATAAAATGATCATACTCTAGTTACATTCATGCAGAAATCTCGACCATCGTGAATCATGCTCCTCCTTCAATCTTGACAGACATAATCTCAAACTAATTGTGTATTTGAGGAGATCATCTCGGATAATTTTGAATCCTCCAAGAGAAAACCCTTCCATGCATCTTTTGAATTAATCTTTCAATATCAATTCGAGGGTTCAAATACTAATCAATGAAGGTAGATTCTGTAAAAAAAACACACAAATGATATCAACAATTTTAAGCCTTCAATCATCTTCAAAGGGAGTAACGTCTTTCCACCTTTATCACATGATGGCTTTGGAGCAATTATATATGCATGCATACTCTTAAATTTCCATTTTCAAATATAATATACCATGCCATTGTAACCCTTTGATACACATACCTATTTCAAAAGTACAGAAATGCTGGACCTTTTGTTCTTCCAACAGACCCACAGGACAAAGAAACATGGGGAGACAATGATCATAAACTTTCATATGTATCAGAGACCACTGTAATTCACAAGGATATAGTGAAAATTAGTGATGATCAATGGTAGAGAGTCTTTTCTCATGGCTACATCACACAATGGGCTGCAATGTATCCTCAAGATATAGATGAAATGTTTTATGGTCATTCTGTGAATGAATTTGTTGTCTTGGCTCCTCTCCTTGAAAAATTATCATCTATTGTAGGAAAGAAAACATTCATTATTGTATGAAGAGGCTCATTATGCCCATGTGAAGAGGCTTCTTTGGATCTATGATGACCAAAAGTAGTTTTCCAAGAGAGACACTTCAAAATATTTAATTTGGAGCTTAATTCAATTTTAGAATCATCACATTCTAATGTTCCTCTCACCCATTCAACCTATGCAAGCATGAAAGGGATTCTCAGAATCCATAATCCTTCTTTGATCATTACTGTAGCTGACATTGATGTAAAGGTCAGGTATGTGTTAATATTGGCTGCCTCAAGTAATCAGAATGTATCTACATTGAGCCAATTTCCAAGATCGACTATGCCTAAAGTGCTCCGGATAGATGATTTGAGGTCCACAGCTCTAAAAAGTAAAATATCTTGTTGGGTCCCTATAATACTAGTGATTACCCCATTACTATTGTAGTTGTACCCTTTATTAATATTGTTGTGCCCCTATTGTCCCCATATTTTTATTATTGTGCCCCATAGAATCCCTCTATTGTTATTTTTGTGGCTTTATATTATTATTGTTAGGTCGGCT
>APFE031597870.1:0-13627 GCA_000404065.3 Pinus taeda
AATAGAAGAAATTCCTCCCTTAGATGTCTTCTATAGCCCAAGACACAAAGCTGTGGTAAAATGACAGAGGAAGAGGAGAAGGACTGATCAACCTTCCCTATTCCTAAAACAAACAGTGACGAGCAATGTGCTTTGGAAAGAGGAATTTGACACCTCTGATGATCTAACAAAACTATCACAATATGCTGGAGCCTATTCGGTAGCAACAATAGACAAGGCATCAGAGGTAAGCATTTTATTGAAAACAAAAGACCAGGAGATCTTTTCACTGCAAGCGCAACTATCAGAAGCACAGCAAAAGGCGGAGCAAGAAGAACGGCAATTGGTAATACAACAACAAATAAATAATCAATTGACTAAACAATTGCAGGAAGAGAAGAAGAGGATTGATGACAGCGCAGTTCAAATGCAGAAAGAGTTATCTGAGGCATTGGCACAACTAGAAGCAGCGAATGAATAAATGTTGAAGTCAAAAGATGATGAGATTTCTCAACTATCAGCCCAGCTAGAGAAAACAAAGAAACTTCCACAGATAGATGAATTCAGAGTAGAGGCATTACAGATAAACAAGGCATTGATAACTCTGATAAAGCTTTTATGTCAACAAATCGCCCAGGCGGAACCATTGTGCGATTTAACGACATCAATAAGTGAGAAATCATAAAAAGCTAGAACAGACTTGGATGAAGTCGATGAAACATTAACCAATTTTCTTGAATGGCAAGATACCGATCAGGGATAGGCGGCTAATTTACTAAAGATTTTAGAATCGCATAAAGGGATATTATTTACAGAATGGCAGTCCCAGTTAATGAAAGAAGAGAGAGCAATTTCAAGATGCAAATCAACCACTAGTAATTTGGTTGAATTGGTTAATAATACTCTTTACCTATCTAACATGATCTCTCAATGTACTCTAGGTAAATTGACATCAGCTAAAACATTGGAGCAGTCATGTTATCCGGAACTAGAGAAAAATGGAAGATTAATTGCAGGAATTAACAGTTTGACATGGGACACCTATTGGTTCTTTTTAGTCAAACCGCACAGCCAGAGAGCTGCCCTCAAATGCCTTACAGATGCAATTGGGTATATCATTTCCGATATTCAGGATGCCACCTATGCCGCCCAACTCAATTCTCGCCTCAACAGACCACCCGAAGTGGAGTCAATGCTTGCGATATGTCAGCTCAGGTTTAAAGGCAAACAACCTAAATGTTGATTCATGCCGCTGACTGCCAGATTGCTGTGAAGGAGATATTCAAAATCAATTGATACCAATTAAGTAGGATTTCAGTTTCATAGGTAGTTAGCTTAATTTAGTATTTATAGACCCTTTCGTGTATTTAGAAAGGGTCGTAAAGTTTTGCATATGACTTAAAACCTGAATTTTCACTATTGTACTTCAGGGATATTCTTTTATAAAACTGGACCAATCATTCTGATTTTGACAAAGAAGCTTTTATGTGAATGTGCACTATTGTCTTTGTTTGAAAGTATTTTTGCGTTGGAAGAAGAATTTCAAATAGCGATTGATATTGGGAGTGATAAGCAGCTCATATGGTACTATTATCTATGTCTGAACTCATTCTTTTTATATGAATTGTCATTTGATCGCTCTTGCTATTATCGGATATATATATATATCTGTGTGTGTGTGTGTGTTTGAACAACATTCTTTATTCCTTCCACTATTGGATGTTCATAGTGTGCTTTTCTTCTAATCATGTATGTATCGATGATATAATTGATAAGTGTAGCAATATTGTGTTAATCACTTTGTTTAACTATTTAAATAAAGTAATCTGTGAATGAATAAATATCTATGTTTATTTGATAGAGTCATCTATATGCCTGTCAATAGACAAAGATCATCAAACGCTACATTTCCAAAGAATAATAGTTTCCGGGATTAGTAGTAGTTCTTTTATTTTTGCTGATATATTAAGTTATTCGCCTATCATTAGATTAGATAACCAATCGTTCATCCACCCCTTTTATTCATTATTGGGAAACTGGTCCCATTATATCCAGTCGAAGCCACCATCCCAAACAAAAAAGGAGTTGTATTAAGGTCCAGACTGGGTGGTTATCCCCCAATGTTGATACAACGATTTTCGGGGCATCAACATTTTTGGCGCTAGAAGGAGGGCCATCCACTATGAATGGCGAATAAGTCAAAACCTACAGACCATTCACAGAGTAGATAACCCTCCGCCTCTCCTCGGACCTCTCGTTTGGACTCTGAAATATCAGTATCCAGACGAGAAGAGGAGGGATCAACTACTACTGCTCAACCTCATTATACTTCAGAACGTTTAAGCCCGGAGCCCCCTGAAGTTCAGGCTATCATCCAAAAACTTCAATGCTTCTCGATTTCACCTCCTAGATCTGAAGTAACACAAGGCAGCCAGACTTCACAATTCTGCTTACCTCATCATCTTACCTAACTTCAAAGTAAAAAACTCGGCATTGAACCACCTGAGTTTCCTTTACCCCAAAGGAAAAGGATTAAAAATAACACTGAAGGTTCTGGTAGTGAAACCTTTTCTCCATCATCTTCCATCTCATCATCACCAGTGCGAAGTCAAACACCCACTTCACCATTACATATTATTGTTCACCAAGGGAATTCACCTCCAACATCACAATCCTTTCAGCCTTCATTTCCACCTCCTCCCTAATCACCTGGAACACCACAGGCAATCGTTAGTACTCCCAAAATGGCTCAAACACCATGGAAAAGTCCTGGTGCAGTCACTATGCCTGCGCCTTTACATCCGTTACCCGATTATCCTGAGAAATGGTTACCAAAGTTCAATCCAGATGCTGGAACATTAGCTGAGGAACACATAAATAATTTTATGTTGTCAGTTAATTTGAAGGGAGTAACAGAAGAAGATGTTGTAGTTAAATTGTTCCCCTACACATTACAAGGATTAGGAGGGTCTTGGTATTTTTCCTTGCCCTCTGGATCGATCACCAGTTGGAATATCTTTCAAGAACAGTTTCTTACCAAATACGGCGATGATAGATCCTTGGCTACACTCATCAATGACCTTTCCAATCTAAGGATCGAGTCAAGAGAACCAGTTAAGGAGTTTAACTCCCGATTTAACAAACTCTTGAACAAAATCCCTACCGATGATAAGCCAAGTGAACAAATTAGAAGCGAATGGTTCATTACCCTCAAATATAGCCATTTTTGTAGATAGGGCTAAAAAACATACATTGGCTGAAAACATGAAAGAAGCCCCCGCTTTCGAAAAACGTGTAATCGCTTTGGAAAAGAAAGCTGCTCTAAAGGAATGGAAATCCAAAAAAGTGTCTTTCAAGGATGATTCAAAGAAGAAAATCACCAAAGATCCATACGACATGGAGGGCCTTCAAAAAGTTCTCAAAACCATGTCAAATGAAATGGTTGAGATTAAGAAGCAAGTAGCAGAGTCCTCAACAAAGAAACCTTACAGGAATTTTAAGAAGCCTGAGTCCAAGTCTCCAAATGTTATATCCTATGTAGATTCAGACCTTGAGGAAGAAGAAGAAGAAGAAACAATTACACCATCCGATGAATTACAAGAAGAGGAAGTCGTTGAATGCCATAGAATGTGGGACTTTATACTGCCTAACTCTGATACTGAAATCGAACAAGAAGCCTTTCCCGTGACTACCAGGAGTAAAAGTACTCCTAAACCTGTTCAGGCCAATTCAAAGAAAAGGAGTACATGTACCAATACTACAAAGGAAAAGGTACCCACAAGGAAGCCAACCCCAATAGTATCTCAAAATCAACCATCATCCTCCAATATACCTACATCATCTAAGACGTTGGTAGTATCCGATTCAATGGACTATAATATTGTTGATGATATGGAAAGGACTAAGGCAAACATCACCATGTTTGAACTCAGTAAATTAAAACATCAACAAAAATTGCTTCTTAAAGAACTTAATGTAGTTCCTTCTTCGCCTCTTCCCAGTACTAAATCTGCAAGCGACTCAGGACAACCACCTTCTGGTAGAGTTGAGGCAACTGATACAATTCTAATTGGAGATAAATCAAATTCCCATACCCCTCCTTTCCTCTTAACGTACAAAATTTACAATCGAAATCTACATAATTTCTTAATTGACTCTGGGGAATCATCCAATATAATGCCAGCTTCAGTTTTTTCTAAACTGAACATAGAACCTCAGAAGTCTTCAATTCACATTGTGTAGTTAGATAGAACTAAAGTCCAAGTTTTAGGGGAAATAAACTCTATTACAATCAGGTTATCAGCTGATCCACGAGTGGTTCAAAGGATTGATATCTTAATCGTCGATATACCTGAGTTCTATGGTTTAATTTTAAGCAGGGATTGGTCAGAAAAGCTCCATGGGTATATTTCTACCGATTGGTCCCATATGTGGCTTCCCTATAAGGGTAAGCTGAATCAAATAAAAATAGATCGGGATAAACACATGACCCACACAGTTATATAATTTGAACAAGAAAATCAACCAATAGCATTTAATAACAACATTTTGGGGAATTATTCATCAGAGTCATCCTTTGGCAACTTTGCTGCCCAACCATCTCCTTTATCAGTAAACAATTCCACATCTCAGATCGAAAATTATTCACAAATAGATAGGTCAAGATATTTTAATGATACTGGGAAAACTGTAAATAACATTGTAGATAATTCTTTATTTTGGTCTTTATATTTCGATGGGTCCAAGTCTAGCGAGGGCTCAAGAGCAGGATGTATTTTGGCTAGCCCACAGGGAGAAAAAACAATGCTGTCCTGCAGGCTAGAGTTTGAATGCACGAATAATACAGCTGAGTACGAAGCCTTAGTCCAAGGACTATATAAAGCGATTGGCCTCAAGGTCCAATATTTGAAAGTGTTTGGAGATTCTAAGATTATTGTTAAGCAGGTAAGGAATACAATTCAGTGTCTTTCTAAGCATCTCAAACATTATCAGTCGCTGGTACAGGAACTCACCTCCCACTTTTTGGCATTCAATGTTTCTTCCATTCCTAGGTCTCAAAATTCAGCAGCTAACTTGCTAGGAAATGTCGTTTCCAAGCTGCTACCTTCCGAAGATTATAGCCCAGATATATTTTCAATAGAATTGCTTTTTAGGCCATCAATTCCTGACAATATCACTAATTGGAGAGTATTCAACCACGATGAAGACATTTTACAGTTTTTAACCTCCGAAAAATCCTATGATGATCAAATCATTGAGGAAAACGAGAACGATATTCAAATGCGAGGTAAACACGAGGAAAATTCAATCCCAAAGCCTGTGGTGAAGCTTGAGGATCTTTATGATATTAAAGACAAGTTTAAACCTGTGACCAATACAAAGCTCCAAAGTTCGACCTTAAGGTTTGAATTGATAAACCTTAGCGCTGAGCAAACTCCTCAAAACATTAATTTAGGATTAGGACTTTCCGTTGAAGAAAAGGAAGCATTCATTAGACTGTTACGGAAAAATAAACATGTTTTTGCTTGGAAATATGACGATTTAAAAACATATGATACATCCATCATCCAGCATACCATTCCAATGCTTCCCGAACAAAAACCAGTTCAACAGAAGTTGAGAAAAATACATACAAACTTAGAGAGTCAAAAAAATCGGAACTCAATAAACTCTTGAAAGCTAAGATTATTTTTCCCGTTCGGCACTCAAACTGGGTCTCCAATATGGTGCCAGTCAGAAAGAAAAATGGCGACATCAGGATTTGTATAGATCTCAGAAATTTGAATAAGGCGAGCCTAAAAGATAATTTCCCATTACCTACTAGTGAGTAGATACTCCAATCAGTGGCAGGCTCTGAGTTAATGTCCTTTTTGGACGGTTTTTCAGGATATAACCAAATTTTGGTCCATCCTGGTGACCGTCTCAAAACCACGTTCAAAACAAAATGGGGAACGTATGTGTATCAGAAAATGCCCTTTGGACTTATTAATGCAGGAGCAACGTTCCAAAGAGCGATGGATATAGCTTTTAAAGGGTTGATTAACAAAATAGTAGTCGTCTATTTAGACGATATTACTGTATTTTCTAAAGAGAGATCCAATCATTTGCATGATTTAAATCAAATCTTTCAACGCTACAAGAGATACGGTATTTCAATTAACCCAAAAAAATCCTTCTTCGCTCTTGGTCAAGGAAAGCTCTTAGGCTTTATTGTTTCTAAAGATGGCATTTATATTGATCCGGACAGGATAAAAGAAGTCTCTGAAATCCCTTTCCCTCATAATAAAAAATCCATGCAGTCATTTTTAGGCCAAATCAATTTTGTTAAAAGGTTCGTTCCAAACTTTTCTCAAATCATTTTGCCACTTCAAACTATGATTAAGAAAAATTCATTCTTTATATGGGGATCGACAGAAAAGGAAGCGTTTGATTTGATCAAACAATCAATAATCAATGCCCCCTCTTTAAATACTCCTAATTTTTCTAATCATTTCACACTGTATACTATCGCGTCCGATTAGTCTTATGCAACAGTACTCACACAGATCAACAATCACAATTTGGAAGCACCCATTTCATTCTATAGTTCAAATCTTCAAGGTGCTGAATTGAATTACTCCGAAGTAGAAAAACAAGCCTTTGCTGTATATAAAGCTGTCAAACATTACAGACCCTTCCTTTTAAAAGCCCATACAAAAGTTATAGTTCCTTTCCCTGCAGTAAGGCAACTATTAATCCAAAGGGAATTGGGTGAAAAAAGGGCAAACTGGGTTACAACACTTTAAGAATATGACTTAGAAATTAAACCAGCAAAGATTGTTAGAGGCCAAGGTTTTTGCAGGTTATTGGCAGGAGCATCCAACATTAAGGAATCAGGTGATACATATCAAACCGAAGAGATCAACCAGATAAGTATCGTTGACTCTGAATCACAATATGCTGACTTAATCTTTTATTTGAAAAATGGATATTAACCTCCTAACCTGTCTTACAAAAACAAAAGGGCCATTAGATTGAAAGCAAAAATTTTTACAATTATTGATGATGTGCTTTTTAGGCAAAACTATGATTCAATTTTATTAAGATGCCTAGAAAAACCTGAAGCACAAAAGGTTTTGCAAGAATTACATGATGGACCGGCAGGAGGACACTTTGGAGCTGATACAACAGCTCACAAAATCATCCATGCTGGATATTATTGGCCCACTCTGTTTAGAGATGCTCATGAATATGTAAGGAAATGCCGGAATTGCCAAACTTCTAGTGGGAGGCAAAGAAAACCAGCCTTCCCTTTGCAACCAGTCAACATTGAACAACCATTTGAGAAATGGGGATTGGACATCATTGGAGAAATTACTCCACATTCTTCCAAACAGCATAAGTATATCCTTACCGCTACTGATTATTTTACCAAGTGGGTTGAAGCAATTCCTTTAAAGACAACAAATTCTGAAGCAATTATTGAATTCATAGAACAATTCATCATTACCAAGTTTGGTGTCCCAAATGCTCTTGTTTTTTATAATGCATCTTACTTCTCAGGTAATGCTATGTTTGATTTCGCTATTAAAAGAGGATTTAAACTGAAATATTCTGCTAATTATTATCCCCAGGGTAATGGTTTAGCAGAATCTACAAATAAAAATCTGATTAAAATTATTAAGCGAACTATCGAACAGACTCATAAAAATTGGCACAAATCTTTAATATTTGCATTATGGGTTGATAGGATAACGCAAAAGGCTTCCATAGGTTCTTCCCCGTTTAATCTTGTGTATGGAAAAGAAGCAGTGCTACCAACAAATCTTGTCCTTCCTTCTCTAGCCCTAGTTCAGTTTATTGAAGAAAGCCCTTCTTCTTCTATACAACTTAGACATGACCAAATTCTAAAATTAGAAGAGGAAAGAGAAAAATCCAAGGTTATTCATGCGAAACATCAGCTAATCATCAAGTCATCCTTTGATTCAGTCTCATCCGGTTCAAAACAATTTCATGTCGGTGATTTAGTTCTGAAATGGGACAAATCCCATGAAGATAAGGGAAAACACACCAAGTTTCAGAAGATGTGGCTCGGGCCATTTCAGATCTATGAAAAGATAGGCCATTCGACCTTCATATTACAAGATTTATCAGGTTTGAGAGATTCTCTCCCTGTTAATGGCATTATCTTAAAGAAATTCTTCAATTGAGGAGGTAACCCCTTCTCCTTTTAATAGAATTTTGTAGTTTGTAGGAACATTAGAAAATAAAGTTGTGGGGTGTCTTCCATTGACCTTTGCTATACTTAAGAGTTGCTCAAAACAAGTAGTGTTGATATTTACTTTTAAAATAATAGAAGTCTTAAACAAAAGGGATAATTTCTAGGAAATTAGATATAATTGCATTTTGAAACCACACTTCAATTTTTGTGAACGCTTCTCAAAGTTTAGAAATATTGTAAATCATTTTATGTTTTCAAATTGGTCACAAGAAGGTTATCAATATCAAAATAGGAGCTAATCCAATTTTAGCATCTTCAACTCTTACCTTGTCATCCATTTACTCTTAAGGAGAAAATTGTCCATCCCACTCACCAAAGCTTGTGATTACTCAGAGTGTAATTCTAAAATATTGGATATAAAGGATAAGAGGTCTTATTACAAGCCAGCTTACCATGTTCATAGGGAAATAGTTTAACCGACATTCCCAATACTGCATACCAAAACAGGGTAATAGCTTTAATTATAAGACAAGGGGTCTCATCATGAGCCAGCTTGTTCGATTAAATTACTACCAGTGAATGGTATTGTCACTCAGCTGGCCACCAAACCAAGGCAATGGCTTTTTATCTTACAAAATAACAGAAAAATAGAAAAGAAATGCAAAATGCGAAAAGCATGTTTTCAATTCATTCTGTTAATCATACTCTGAGATGAATGGGACAATGGACAATAACATGGTTAAAAGGTATCCCTGTCAAAACTATGAACGTTTGCTGGCAACAGAGGCTCTACCTATGACAAAGGAGTTAATTCTAAAAGCTGATTTGGAAAGGTTTTCTGTTTTATCATTAACAACCAATAGAAGGCCAATTTAAAATTTAGAATGTATCTAATCTTAAACAAGAGAGGGAATTAGCAAAGATAGTTTCATTTTATTTGGAATGCATATATACCTAGTTATATTATAATTTTCCCCTTTGATGAAATTTCTATTTTGAAAAAGTTTAAGTATTTCCATACTTTTCAGAGATAATTGTTTCTTCCAGCGAATTGCCAATTGTTGTGCTCTACAACAACCCCCCATTTCATATCATTATTATTATCAAAACTATAATGTGAAATGGGTCCCTTTTGATTTTAATTTGTATCAACTTAGTGTTACTCAAAAAGATCCGAAAACAAAATAAAAACATTACAAAACCTTTTTGATAAACCAATTAAAGGTCTTATATATATTAAATGATTAATCTTTTATCATTGCGATAAAGCGATCGCATATCGCAATGACAAAGGAGGCATAACTTAAAGACCCATTGGTTTTCTCCGATGTGACAACTCGCAATAGGCAATCGGATATCGGCAATAATAAGTTGGCATAATAAAATTCCTTTCGCTCCGATGTGATGCGATATCGCTATCAACGATCGGGGATTTACCATGCATGCTTTTCAAAGTGCCCAGTTAATACTCCCGATGCGATACGATATCGCTATCGGTGATCGGGGATTCCAAATGGAACCAATGTAACGATTTAAGATTTCCCCGACGCCCGATTGCGATAAAGCCAAAAGCGCGAATTTCAAAGAAATCTTAAAGCAGGGTTATTACGATTAATTCGTATTAAAAGCCTTATCTTCCAAACAGTCATTCATCTGCACTCAACCACCAAAACATCCAAGGCACGCTTCAACAAATAATTCGGCCAATAATCGATATCATGGGCATTTAAAGGGTTAACAGGTCTTAACGGCCATTTAATGAAATAGTAAGCCTAAAAATCTTTTCACAGATTGTATCCGTGACCACCTTAAGTTAATCATTCATCATGCATTGATCAATATATATCACTCATATTCGGCTTTGCGCTATCAATTTTTTGTATTACGTTCATTTTCACTCCTGTGCAGAACTCTTCTGAAGTAATGAATTCAAGCAGAATGGGGAAGAAGTCTAAGAAAACTGCAATCGCTTCCGCTTCGCCGGCCACAGGACAACTCATCGCTGATCTAGGAACTAAAAAGAAAGGATTGATATCGGAAACTACATGTCTAGGACTCAGCAAAACTACTTGGCAAAGTACCTATAATTTGATTGAAGCCGAAGAACCAGAGAAGGCAGTAGTACGAGCCTCAGCAGATAGCACTCGAAAATCTGATGCTACTCTAAAGGACTTAGCTGACTCTTTCCTTCATCGGATAGCAGCTCGGGAACAAATTCTCCCATATACGGATGTAGTGAGATGGGCAATTGAGGAAATCCCAATCACAGACAGAATATTTAGCACCAGAGATGGGAGAATCTTCGGTTCATTTCAATCTGATGATTTGAGGCAAATGTATCATTTGCCTGTGCCAGAGAAGAAGTACAACACGGCATTTCTGGAGAAATTCTGAGATAAGAATGAAACTGAATCCAAACCCATTCGGGAATGGAGGCAAAATCCAGCAAAACACAAGCATGAATCTTCAGGTAAGTACTCAGTTGATTCTCTATGCTCTCCTTATTGTTATGCTGGGATAATGATGTGTAGATTGTGGGGGTTGCACGATTCCGCTAATTTTACTATAGAAATGGTTCCCTTTATGGAAGCGGCATGTAATGGTGAAATAATGGATTGGGAAACTATACTGTCTAATAAGCTAGCAACCGCAGTTCTTGATTTTAGAACCAAATCCCGCGTCACTGAAAGGCTTATTCCCCCATTCTACTACAGTGCTTATATACTAGACATCCTGTGTTTTAAATCTGAATTTCCTGTGCTCGGATGGAGGTGGACTTCGCAAGACCCCACGCCCATTCACATATACCATCAGAAGTTGTGGAAAACTTACTACAAGCACCATTTATACCAAATCTGCAACGGCTTTATGTTACCCATTCATTATTCTATCTTTAATAAACATGCCCCTAAGATTTCCTACCAAGCAGGGATTGATTTGACATCAATAGGAAGTTGGTTCGGAGAGGAAAAGTTTACTTATATAAGAATTTTCGGCAGTCAAGCCAAACCTCACGTTCTTCCTTTGTACATACCTGATAAACTGTTGGCTAGGGAGATAGCCTATCAGATTACCTCCGAAGGAGTTACACAAACTCTAAAGAAAAATAAGAAACAGGTCGGGCTTTCCCCTGAGATGTGGTATCTACACTTTACATGATTTCAAACATGCAGAGAAAGAATCTGAAAAAATAAAGTCATTAACTCTAGCAACTCTCCCTAGTAGGCGATTTGATCCACGCAAAGTCGCCTATAATGCACTTGAACAGGCCAAATTGACCAAGTTTGAACATAAAGAAGATAAGTTTGATGACCTGTTCTCATGAGCCGAGTAAATTTTCCAAGTTAAATCGCTGGCTTTAATCGAATACAAAGATGACGGATTAGTTGAATTCAACAGACTTAGAGAACAAAGGTTGCAAACTCTACCTCTAGATTTGTTAGCGACAAACCCAACAACAGAATTAAGTGAGCCTGAACAGAGACTTATTAAGGAACTTCCTGTTACATCAAAGGTACAGGAAGAAGTTCATATGAAAAGACAAGAGGAAACCCAGGCGAAAGAGCAGGAACAGAGCAGCATAAATGTGAATGTAAATACTCAAATTGACCCGAAATTGCTCCAGGAATGGCAGCAATTCAATTCAATTATCGGTAATCTTGAGTGCTCTAAAGATGATGAGACATCAAAAGAGGCTAATACACAAGAGGCAACTTCAAAATAGATTCCAAGTGAAACCAACGTCCTACCCAGTTCGAAAGAAGTAGAGATAATCCCAAAAGGATCCTTCCGATCAGGTTATTTTGCAAATAGAAGAAATTCCTCCCTTAGATGTATTTTATAGCCCAAGACACAAAGCTGTGGTAAAATGACAGAGGAAGAGGAGAAAGACTGATCAACCTTCCCTATTCCCAGAACAAACAGTGACGGGAAATGTGCTTTGGAAAGAGGAATTTGACCCCTCTGATGATCTAACAAAACTATCACAATATGCTGGAGCCTATTCGGCAGCAACAATAGACAAGGCATCAGAGGTAAGCATTTTATTGAAATAAAAAGACCAGGAGATCTTTTCACTGCAAGCGCAACTATCAGAAGCACAGTAAAAGGTGGAGCAGGCAAAACAGCAATTGGTAATACAACAACAAATAAATAACCAATTGACTAAACAATTGCAGGAAGAGAAACAGAGGATTGATGACAGCACAGTTCAAAAGCAGAAAGAGATATCTGAGGCATTGGCGCAACTAGAAGCAGTGAATGAACAAATGCTGAAGTCAAAAGATGAGCATATTGCTCAACTATCAGCCCAGCTAGAGAAAACAAAGAAACTTCCACAGATAGATGAATTCAAAGTAGAGGAATTACAGATAAACAAGGCATTGATAAATCAGATAAAGTTTTTATGTCAACAAATCGCCCAGGCGGAACCATTATGCAATTTAACGACATCAATAAGTGAGAAATCGGAAAAATCTAGAACAAACTTGGATCAAGCCGATGAAACATTAACCAATTTTCTTGAATGGCAAGATACCGATTAGGGAAAAGCGTCTAATTTACCAAATATTTTAGAATCGCATAAAGAGATAGTATTTACAGAATGGCAGTCCCAATTAATGAAAGCAGAGAGAGAAATTTCAAGATGCAAATCAACCACTAGTAATTTGGTTGAATTGGTTAATAATACTCTTTACTTGTCTAACATGATCTCTCAATGTACTCCAGGTAAATTGACAGCAGCTAAAACATTGGAGCAGTCATGTTATCCGGAACTAGAGAAAAATGGAAGATTAATCGCAGGAATTAACAGTTTGACGTGGGACACCTATTGGTTCTTTTTAGTCAAACTGTACAGCTAGAGAGCCGCCCTCAAATGCCTTACAGATGCAATCGGGTATATCATTCCCGATATTCAGGATACCACCTATGCCGCCCAACTCAATTCTCGCCTCAACAGACCACCCGAAGTGGAGCCAATGCTTGCGATATGTCAGCTCAGGTTTAAAGGCAAACAGCCTGACTGATGATTCATGCCGCCGATTGCCAGATTGTTGTGAAGGAGATATTCAAAATCAATTGATACCAATTAAGTAGGATTTCAGTTTCATAGATAGTTAGCTTAGTTTAGTATTTATAGACCCTTTCATGTATTTAGAAAAGGTCGTAAAGTTTTGTATATGACTTAAAACCTGAAGTTGCACTATTGTACTTCAGGGATATTCTTTTATAAAACTGGACTAATCATTCTGATTTTGACAAAGAAGATTTTATGCGAATGTGCACTACTGTCTTTGTTTGAAAGTATTTCTTCTTTGGAAGAAGAATTTCAAATAGCGATTGATATTGGGAGTGATAAGCAGCTCATATGGTACTATTATCTATGTCTGAACTCATTCTTTTTATATGAATTGTCATTTGTTCGCTCTTGCTATTATCGGATATATA
>APFE031597876.1:2744-91362 GCA_000404065.3 Pinus taeda
GGGTCCGCCCAACCTAACATAGGGTCCAAAACCAAAATTTTCCGGGCCGTTGCCCCGGACCCCATAAAGTGGGGTTACGGGTACCCCTCAAACCCCCTGTTAACTATGTGGAAAGAATATAACACAACCCAACAAAAATTGAGGTAAAATAGCATAATTTTCTAATTTATTACCAATTTAGGAGAATTTCATGAAAATTCATTTTGAGCATTATTTATCATCCTTCATTCCACATCTTTACCACTTCCCATTTTTCAGTGGCATATCATCTTTCAGTTTGGGGGAGTTTTGCTTTCATTCATTTCTTTCTTATGATCATGTCATTAATATTCTTTATCATCCATTTCTATTCTTATTCATTCTCAACACTCCTTTATTCCATGTCGTTTTACACCAAGCATAGAATTCAACAGATGATAGCAACCACCGTGTTATCACTCAGGTTTTCCCAGAAGTTGTAAAAAAAGGGAAAGGAGGCCGAAGTAACCACAAACCAATCTTTTAGATACAGATTCTAGCCAATATGCATCTATAGAGGGCTCTCTCTTTAAGTTTTAGCTTTGTTTCTTAAATATATTAGGCTAGCTATGAAGCTTAGGAGTTTGTTTAAGTTTGGGTAGTGAGATTCAATAGCATAGGGGAAAGACTGAGTAGTTTAGGCCATTGGGTTGATGGAGTCAAGGAAGATGGCTTAAATGGACTTGGTTTCTTAACAAATGATGATTTCACGGAGCAAGATAATCCAACAAGGAACCAATAGAGATGTCAAATAAATGGAATGATTTCAAAACGGGTGAAGGGCAGTTAAGAATCCTTCAACTTTTTTGAAAAGATGAAATTGGAATTGATTACTTATAAAGCGCAGTTAAGTATTCTTTAAATAATAATCAAAGTGATAGAACTAGAAAACAGGAGCAATTAAGATTTCACTGTTTATTCTAATTCAAAAGAAAACATAGAGAATAATAACTTTTGAAGGCAGAGTGCAATCAAACATATTCTGAATTACTCATTTTTGTTTATCATTCAGATGTGAAACAAAGATGATATGATAAACAAGGAAAACTTTAAAACATAAGGTATAGAGGACTTATTGATCTGATGTTTGATTCAAGAAATATGTGGAAAGTCCTTTGTCTCAATTCTTTATCCAACAAGCCATACAAAAGATTGATCCAATCAGCACTTTATTCCAAAAACCCAGTATTACAGCAATGTATATGAATCCACCCTCAATACTCCAATTGAGGGAATATTTATACAAAATAATTTACACAAAATATCTCATAACAAAGTGAGATATATTCTAGTGATGACTAATCATTTTTTACAATAAAATAGAAAGAAGTAGTCTCGAAGATAGGAGAAAAGTAAATTGATGTTGTGCTATTCCTTTTTGTGCTAAGTGTGCTGGAGGCAGACCCTTTTATTTGGCTTACTGTTGTTTTCCTTAGTAACTTCGTGCTGGATGCCCTATTTTGACTAATACTCTTTACATGTTCTAATACACTTCAACCTGTTTGATTCCTGTTCACCTTTGTTCATCTTACTATGGTAAATAACCCAAAATTTACATTTACCCAAGATACAATTTACAAAATTTCTAACATGTCTTCCCACCATTTTTGCTCTAGCAATTTGTGCTTCTGAAGTTTCCTCAGAGTCTCATCAGTCTTTGTATATCTAAAAAAGTTAAGTTGGATGGTGAATAAGTGTTTTACCTCATGTTCAATATAAAATAAGTTCTCTAAGTTGTCATAGAGAACTCGACTTGTGGGGAGTGCTTTCACTCTTGATGCACTCGTTGATGAGCTAGTTCGATTGCTAGCGTACTTATTCAATTTATCTACATAATCAATATGTTTCATTAATCTATCATTAATGACCAAAGGACTTGGTAGCCCTTTACTTTGCAAAACTGTGAACTTCTCCATAAAATAATTGATTTCTATTTGCATATCTTGGCATCTTCTCTCTAAGTTATGCATCAAAGTTCTCTTGGTTAGAACCCTTTTGATTTCCAAAATGGTGTCTATCCTATCTGAAATTCCAAGTTCTTCCAGTTGTTCTCTGTTTCTGTTATTCAAAAAATGTATAAGCTGATTGGCTTCATCTGGCATTTTTCCTAACTGTGCTCTTGTTTGTTGAATTGCTCCATGGGTTTTTTTTACTAAGTCGATCTGCTCATAGATCATTTGGATAGATGGCCACAAATCATTTATAGACTGAATGATGTTAGTCCAATAGATTTTCTTGATCTCTGCCAAGGGCTTATCAAAAGTGAGCTCTTGTTCTAATATTTTCACTTTACATTCTAAGGCTTTAATCTCCCTAGTTTTTTCCACAACACTTATTTTGGAGATATCATAATTTCTCTCTGCCTTAGCCAATTTCTCTTTTACCTGTTTCAACTCTGTAACTTGTAATCTCATTTCTTCCATGGCCTTTATTAATTGTTCTATACTTAAAATTAGCATTGTTGCCTGGTGTTATTCCTGTTGTTGATGTCCCTGTTGCAATTGTACCTGTGATTACCTCTGTTGTGGCTGCTGGGACATTTGGAGCTAATGTTGTTCCAAGTGTAGAGGGGACTGCAGTTGAGACTATTGGGGTTACCTCCAGAGGCTAAGAGATCGACTCTCTCTGCTTTTCCTTCAGTGCTTTTTCTAATGCCTGCTCTGTATCATTCAATCTTTCATTAAGTTTCAAGAGTAGGTCCATCATATCTTCTTCATATTTCTGTTGTATAACTCATGCGGTTTGTGGATGCCTTGAAGGTGGTAGCTTCAGTTGTTTCCTCAGGGCAGCAATGTCATCTTCTTTTTTCTTGATTAGTGCCTTTATGCCTTTAGCATATTTGGGATCATGTCCCAATTCCATAATGATTTCTTCTAATGATTTGATTCTATTATCCTTGGCCAGAGAAGAGGCTTTCTCCAAATATAATTGAGCATTTGTATTGTCCAAGAAATTTTGTAACTTGTGGGCCAACATTGCTTTGTCAGTCAATGTGGAATAGACCATTTCCCCAGTTTTCGTATGAAGCTCAATCTGGTCCATAGGATGAATATCTTTGGCTAAAACCTCCAAGTTTGTTCTGATGTAATCTGCTACTGACTGGGGTTGCTACACCTTTGGCTTAAAGTAACTCATTAACATTTTTCCTTCCTTAATGTCATAGGCTGACATTAATCTCTGTTGGATTATGGGGGCCATTTTCAAATATTGACTGTAAATTTGAAGTCTTACAGGATCATTTCTAGCTTTTATCTCTGTGAAGGTCTTCTTGATGTCTGAGGCTTGTTTGCTTTGTGGCCTGAGGGATGACACTTCTGTACTATGTTGTCTTTCTAACTTTTGCATCTGTGAGTTATCAGACGTTCCTCCCGCTGTAAAAGTTTGTTGGCTAGCTCTTTCTTCTCTCTGGTTGTCTACAATTTCTTCAATTATTTCCTCTTCTGACAGACGGTTTAGTCTTTTCCTCTTTGCTCCAGGCTCTCCTGTAGGTCCACTGATAGGTGTGGTGGCTTCTATGTCTCTATTTTTATTTCTTTCCTCATTTAAAGGAGTTTGCAATGCTGGACTTTCTGCTTCTTTATTTTGGGCTAGAGGAATTTACACTTGACTCTGTTCTTTGGACATTCTAGGTTGATCTGTCACTATAGGCTGCTCTATGGTCTCTATTTCTTTGCCTTTGGAAGTTCTTGTAGCTAGTATGTTGGCTTCCTGTGGAGGCTGCTGAGAAGTTCCAACAGAGGATGTACCAATTTCTAATCTTTGAGACAGCTTGAATGGTACATGTCCAAAAGAGTCCAGGTCAAGGGACTTTTCAAGATCTCTCATAGCATTTTCCATTTTTTCCTGCTCACTAATATCTTCTATTAGGGTTCCTTCTACCCATTCATCCTAATTTCTGTGTGATTTTTGTATATGTACCAGTCACCTATCCTGTACTATTTTGAAAGCTGGAGAATTTTCTTCATGTCACCGTTGATCCTAGGAGGGGAAACTCCTATCAACAGATAGGTTGTTGGATGTACAAATAAGTCAATGAACTCATTATAAGTGTAAAGGGACTCCAAGGTATTATGACATATTAAACTCCAAAAGATGGAAGATCTAGGATTCCCTTTGGTGTCCAGTGTTTTGACAGGGAATGGAAAGTTATCTGATTGATAGTATAACATGAGATGATATATGAAAGAGGTATATTTGAAAACTCCTTCTCTTTCCAAATTCATGAACTGATCATGGATTTTGTTGGCAATATAAGAGGCATAGTTATATCTGACAGCAAGGAGCTGTCCTAGAGTGAAGATTGATAGTAACACTAGGGTAACATCATTAACATATTCACTGGAGTTGAATCCCATTATCAGGGATATCATATCAACAATGAGTCTTCTAGTTTCTGTGAAGCAAGTTTGCAGATAAAGAGGTGGACCTTTGGGCTAGTAGTTTGGTAACATGAAGGTTTGAGCAATACGGTTTATTTTTTATTGAGATAACTAAGGGGATTTTTCAAGTAGGTACCCCATGGAAAAAGGAGCAAGGGGATGAGTGGAGTGGAACTGTATCATTTCATTGATGGATTGAGCAGTTATGCAGAAAAGAACAGTTTGGAATGGGGACATAACAGCTCTCTGGGTGAGATCATAATTAGCACAACAATGATGAATTATCTCTGGGAAAACATGGACTGAGGGGAGGAAATACATGGGAATGTTGGATTCCCATAGCCTAAAAATGTCGGACTTATTCAAATAACTATCTATGATTTGGAAGAATATTTTAAGATGGTTACTATCACCAGATAAGTCTTTTATCTGAAAGTCTTTATCAGCCAATGGTAGATAATCTAAGTCTTTGTGAAGAGCATTCATGGGTGCGACATTCAGGGCTACAGGGGTTTCCATATTTGGTTCTTGTGTATTCAAAGTGGAATTTGGGCTTTCTGTGGGAAAACATACTAAACAGCAGGTTTGGGGTCTTTTTATGGCAACTACAGACTGTTTTTAATTTGAATTTTGGCCTTCTCTGGTAGAATTCTTAGTAAAAAACCGTAATTGCAGGGTTACAAGGTAAACTAGATAAATACCTACGTTAAAGAGGATGACCATACAATGGTGGGTTGGTTGACAGGCTGCGAGCTCATTGTTCTATTCTTTCTGGTCAGGTAACAGTTGAGATACTGGAACAGTGGACTCAGTCGTTATTTTGCATGGGAGCTCAGGACGCAGTGCATTACAGTGAAAATGACATTTTATCGTTTATTTAACGAATCTCAGGTTGGCAGGTCTTTTTGCATTTATTGGGTGGATGACGTAAGCGTGATATGACGCTTTGTCGTTATGTGGAGGGTGGTAAGCAGTTTGCATCGCACCGCTTTTGAGGCTGGGGGGTTTTGGGCCAGGGGCGAGCAAGCATATTGGCAGCACGATGTGTGGCAGAGGTATGGGTGGAAAACCCCCTGGTGATCGCGAATTAACGCGCGGTCACCATGGGGGACGTGATATTTCCGTCGACCGTTGGATGAAAAGGGGATGATCAGATGGCTGACGGGCGTTGGAGATGGCGGGGGGTTATGTATGCTGGCCCGACGTGTTTATTAATGCTTAAATCATATTGGGGTCAATTTTGTTTTTCGGGGTTGGTTATTAATTAACCCAAAGGGTTAATTAATTCCATATGGCACTGCGGGGAGTTAAGGCTCTTAATGAATCACAGATTAACTCGTTAATCCTCATTTAAATGACGATTAAGGTTGTATTCAACCAGGGGCGGGATATATAAAAAATCGGGGGATTTATATAATAATTACATATTAGAGAAGGGTAGATGTATTTTTCGAGATTTATATAATAAATAGTTAAAGGTTAATATGACTTCAAAATGAAGGCACCAAGTTAAAATGTTAGAAATTTACATTTAAAACTTAGGCTAAAGTGGAAAAAGGGGTTTTCAGGTGATATTATGCATTTCCTAAGTAAAATAGGATTTTTACTTAGGAAAACTTTATGAAATGAGATGAATGATTGATGGATGATTTTAAGTACTTAGACTTTTAGATCATTGGGCCAAGGATCTGGTCCCTCTAGAAGTCAGAGAAATGCTCTAAGCCCCTTTGATTTTCAAAGACCTTAATACTTAAGGGAGATTAGTGAAATCTTTAGGGGAAAATGTGACTGGAAGTTAGTTATTTAACCTTGTCTTGCTTGAACTGTATCAAGTGTAATGTCTGCCTTGCACTTGTGATAAAAGTAAAATTTAACACATTTAGAAACAATTTTCATCACAAGTATCATTCTGCAACACCATCTACCTACCCTACCTACTTTAACCTAGCATTTTTTCTTCTTTATTTGGGTGCACGTAGACTGGAAAACCCTTATCAATCTTCTTTTTCTTTTACATGGCAAGCCTACCTAAGTCTACACTTATTACATCCAAGGGCTCAGATTAAACTGTTGAGCTCCTTTTATTTACTCTACATATCTATTTATCTACCAGGTTTAAATAGTTTGGTCAAATTTTATTCTCTATTCTACAACATGAAATTGAAAAATGAATGAGCCAAGTTTAAACAGTTTGACTCTTCATCAATTGTGGCATAAGTTAACAATCTGCACACAATGTTTATTACGGAAAATGAAATAGTAGTAGTATTTGGACTTGCACATTTTCCTAGTCTATTTTGTTTGGGGTTCATTTATTTTACTTTTTGACCATTTTATTCTTTTCACCCTTTGATTTTTCTTTTAGGGTATACCCTCTTTACATTTTTTTAATTTTTTGGTTTTTTGACAATATGGAAAACCTTTGCAATAAGAAAAGGTATGAACATATTATAGAGCTCATCAAGTCAATCATGAAATATGACACCTATTGGTATAGGAGCATAACACACCTCAATTTTTTTTCTAGCATTGCATGAGGGCATGCTAATTCTTCAGAGAGGGGAAGGAATTGCTATGCATGATAGATGTTTTCTACTTTCTTTCTCATTTAAGGCATACAATTTCATTTTTATACAGTGCAAAAATTGATTTCTATATACTTTTAAAACTGTGAACTCAATTCTTGTGATTTCTTGATAACACAGATGTATAATTAAAATATATAGACCCAGATATTTTCATGTTAAATTAGTTCATACAAATTTTGGAAATCATGCACTATCACCTACAGCCATTTTGTTTATATCTCATGATCCGTGCATCAAAACGATCTGATTTTTGGATCATAGAAGCATTAATATATTATAAATCTACTTGCAAAATTTCAACAAAATCTGGTTTGTAGTTTTTGAGAAAATGGTTAATGGAGTTTGTTGTTACCTATATCATATTTTGCTGCAATAGTTGAATGTCAATGTAAAAATTGTTACGCCTTCATCAACATTGTTAAAATTAAATATTCATTAATTGAGGAAGAATTCATTTGTTCTATCCATTTCATGAGCTGGGATGAACAATTTTTTATTGCTTGGTTAACACATGGCTTTTGTCTTTGGGTTGCATAAGGACATGCAATATATTTAGTTTTTTTTTGCAAGAGGACATGCAATATATTCATTTTGGGGGTGTGTTGGGCCGTTAATATGCAATTATTGTTATCACTTTTGAACGCCTATTCCACCCATTTCTATTCTTATTTATCATGTAATTTATCATAATTTATCATATAATTCTATTTTATAATTATTTATGCTCTTATGGATAAATATTATTTATTCTCCTCTATTTTTAATAAATTGATGATTATGCATGATCTTACCAATGACGGGGTATTAATAAATTGGTTGTAACATTACTCACCATTTTTAGCCTCCAAGATATTTTCCAGATTGAACATTTGATCTCCATCTCATCATTAAATGTGCCAACTTAGAAATTCGCTGGAATAAGAAGTGACAATTTTGCATTGGACATTTTGAGTAAATGAAGAAGAATCTAGAAAATCTGAAACATGGATTTTGTCCAGAACAGACCAAATTAGTTTTGCAATGAGCCGTTTTCCCAAATTCGGTCTGTATTAAGAGAAACGGAAGGTTCTTTGAAAACGTTTTTCTCAGATTCGATATGTGGCCGTTTTCCAAATTATCCTAGTTGCAATGCCAAATTCGGCATATTCCTATTGAATGATTGATGGAAAGATATTTTAGACCTGATCTTTCTTACCAATTTGTTGAGAACAATCCAATTTTTTAATTAAAATCATTTTTTAATCATCACGGTTGTAACTTCTCTTTTTCTCTCTATGTATTTAAATGAAAACAGAGATCAGAGAAGGGGATTCAAAATTTGATGATTGATTATTCATGATGGAATAGATTATGAGAGATTAAGTCAGGGATTATTTAAGATAGAATAGGATAGAATAGAAGGAAAGGGGGATTGTTCCATTACCATTGTAATTCTCAAGGCTTTTACTATTGTAATGATTTCACAGTTTGATGATTAATAAGTAAAAGGGTTGTTGTTCATTCGTCTCATCTGAAGTAGCCCTGTAGCATTCGTTGGCGGCTAAGGGCCTAGCTTCTGGTGGATTAATTTGTTGCTCTGTATTATGTCTTTACGATTTCTGTCATTGATGGTTTGATTTAATTCTCATTTCCTTGAATCACATTACTTTACAGTTTCATGTTTTTACAGCGTGTTGTTCTAATATTTTATGAAATTGTTTTATTACATAGCTATGGTTGAATCGCATGGTCATTCCCTTCCATCATAACTGAGATTATTATCCTTTTCAACTTATATTGTTATGATGTTCATTTCAAGTATAAAGTTGCACTAATCATATTCAGACTTTGATGTTCACTACATATTGTGGTTCATTTCTATTAAAATAGCTTTGTTGTTCATTCCTACTAAATAAGCTTTGTTGTTCATTTCTTTCCTGCAAGTATTTGGTTTTGCTTTTAAGTATAATTGTAGTGAGCGTGTTTATTCCATTTCTGTTAGCAACATTATTGATTTATCATTTCCAATTAATTGCTTTAGTGTGGATTGAAAGATCAACAACTATAAAGAACATTGACTATAGTTGTCTAAGTTCTCAAATTGGAGATCTTGCCTATGATTGATTTTCATTTGCATCAGTTTACTGGGGAGAGAGTTATCATTATTGAGTCCTCGACTGATGGTTGTTTGAGTGAATGATTTAGTTCAAAACATTTCAATTCTTGTTGTTCCGATTATATTTTGTTTCCAACATTCATTTACTTTTACATTTTAAGCACTATACTGCAAAACATTACTCTTGAGTAAATAGCCACCTCAGACTAAGTACACTCTTGAAATAAAAAATCGTCCTGGGTTGACAATTAATGTGAAAATAATTAGGAGTTAAAAAAGACACTTTTTTATCGCTCAACAATTTCCACAAGCATTATTTTATTATTAGTATCATGCTGCTACTATCAAACAGAGTTGGATAATCTTTAAATCCTAACACCCTATATCATTATAAGCTAGTAAAGGTATGTGATTATGATTTACTTAAATTTGATTATGAATGGTTAAAATATATGCCAAGTGACATGCACCTTTTGTGTTTCCTAACTATTCCTTTCTTCTCATCCATAACCTTAGTCCTTATGCTCCTCTTCCTATAATTATTACTCCCTCCCTATCATCATTTCCTAAAGACCCCTGCTATTCCTATTGGCTTGTGTAAACCTTCCCCTTCGTCCTAAATAATTATCAAATTCTCCACTCAAATCAAATCTAAATCAGGGCCATCATCACATCTTAAGCTTCATACTTCCCCACAGCTATGATGATCATTCTCCTGAAGGCACGATTTGGTCGGAATCATTGCTTATCAATTATAGGGAATTCATACTCTTACTCCATTGTTGCAAGCCAAGAGTTGAATTTTCATTTGAATTTGAGGATTGTGGGTTCATATAGACATGGGGGCTAACCACCATGAACCTACATTCAGCCAATTCTCCCATAGTCTTAAAAATCAGCAATGTAAGGGAATTTTTGAAGAACGAGGATGGTTATCGTTATTAGAAAAATTTCAAGGATACAATGACAAAGTAGCCCTGGTATTCACACAAAATTTGATGGAGAACATATTAAGACAAGAAATTTGAGTTTCAAATTCACAGAAGAGTCGCTTAACTGGGCCACAGGGTCACCCTCCTCGAGTGAATCATTTTTCAAGGGAGGATAATTGAGCATTCTGAACTGTGCCACATTTCCCAAGCTGACTTATCAATCGATCAATTGAGCGAAAGGCGTTCTGTGGAGCTGTGTAAAGAAGAAGTGGCATCCTTTGATTACTATGTTGCAGCATTTTATTACTTGCGAAGGGAGGTATGATGTGGTATTTCTCTATCACATTTGCTTTCTATCGTATTTTGCTGAGGATAGTAAAGTTAATATTCCGCATTTTCTGAGATTGAATTTTCATAAGAGGTCTAGACGGGTGCAGTCAGAAAGAAAAAAAATATTGAAAAGACCCTATCACCATAGCCTCATTAAGATTATGGTCATCGTTGAGCTTAAGAAGAGCTGAAAGTCTTGGGAAGACTTCCTGGTCAATAACTCTCTTGAAGAAGAAACCCAATTTAAGGGTCGGCAATGCTTGGTGGGTCGATCACTCAAACATAAATAGGAGGCTCTGTCGCAAAATTCCCAGATGACACCCTCTCCTATAGTCAACCCTACCTCTTTTATCCCTGAAACCCCTCAAGAATATTTTTCTAACAAAGTGTAAGAAGGGATGTATTTGAAGACCTGGCAAAGAAGAAAAAGAGCAAGCGGAGTGGGGATGATGAAGACCAACCTGAGTCGGGTGACACTATGGAGACAAAAGGTGAAGATCATGTGTCTAAAATCCTTGAAGCTCATGTTGGGGCAGAATCAAATCTTAAGAGAAAGAGAGGCCTCTTTCCATCCCGAGTACCATCAATTCCTATAGCAGAGACGTCATCCCAAGGTCATCGTAGAACTTGAAATATGAACAAACCTAAGCACCCTGCACCTAAATTTGTGAATTCTAAGCACATTGATGTTATTTCTTCTCCTGATTCAGATGTCAAAAATTTACATTTTTCCCCTGAAGAAACACATGTGCCAACATCTATAGTAGAGGTTCCTTTTTATATTACACAAGACTTAGAGACACTGTCACCTGTTCAACCCTTACCAAGAAAGGATCCTACTAGAAATTTTAGTAGAGAGTTCTAGCAAGCTTCCTCACGGAGGAAAGGTAACAACAAAGTACCATGAGGCAGTGCCTCTCAATAGTCCATGACACCCATGAAAACCCCAACTCATGTTCAAGAAGAAAATTTGAAGATTCAATTAGTAAAGTTTCAGAAATGATTGCTAAGCTCCGCAAGAAAGCAAATAAATATAAAGTCTTATTTCATTATGTCAGGGAAGTCAAAAATCAAATCAAGGATATTAATCTCTGGTTGTTTTCTCAAAATGATGAGTTGAAGCAAAATAAGAAGCAGCTGATGCGTTGGAAAGCCTCCAGGCTTAAACCCACCAAGAAGTTAAGTGCTCAAGAACTTGCTTTACAAGTCAAAAAGTGTTCCATTCCAATCAAACATGGGTTCGAGGCCTTGGTTAAGTCCGCTGGTCTTTGACCAGGATTCCTTTTGCTATAGCATCATCACTATTTTTTGCATACTATGGAAATATGCATGAGGACATGCATTTGAATCGGCGTGGGGGGATGTTGGCACCCATTTTTGTCCCAAAATTTTCTGCTTCTCACCCCTATTTTCACTATCTTTTGTCTAAAAGAGTACTCCTTCCACCTACCCTACTACCTACATCACTACCTAAACCTTGCCAATATATGACCAGATGTAAATGCATCTAACTAGCATTGCTTTCCTATTTATGATTAATTTTAAGTGGATTTTGAGTCATATTCTTAATATGCTAACTACTATTTACGGATTTATCTGTGAAGATTAGATGTAAGATTGATAGGTCATCAAAGGGATGGAAAGGATGCCTTATTATCAACATCATTCTCATTTTTGTACTCAACAGTCGGTCCTTGACCTATACTCAAGACGGTAGTGGCCAAGTGGATGCTTTCCACGTTACTTTTTGACTTCTTAAAGATCAATGTACATAGCTCAACAAGATTTTGTTATGCTGAGCTCAATGCTTTCAAAGTTGAAGATCTTTTCATATTGGAATAGAAGTAGATTAATCTAATGTTAGCAGTTATTTATCTTGAAGGGAAGCAGTTCGTTCCAAGCAAGGAAAATACGATTTGAAGCAAATTGAACATGCTCAGATTAGTTCTAGTTTGTTCAATATTGCCATAGTTTGACATGTTGTTGACGTAGGAGGT
This sequence comes from Pinus taeda, assembly GCA_000404065.3. Taxonomy (NCBI): domain Eukaryota; kingdom Viridiplantae; phylum Streptophyta; class Pinopsida; order Pinales; family Pinaceae; genus Pinus; species Pinus taeda. Next base: position 15,084 of record APFE031597876.1, read on the forward strand.
TAATGAAAATGAGGTGATAGTATAGAATTAAACTACTGGTTAACTTTGTAACCAATCATCTACGCACAAACAGATTATGTACATGGATTTTCCCCTGAGGGTCCCGCTTATCTAACCAATCACTATCTGTCCCTTGTTGACTTCTCCTTTTATCAAGTGCTTCAATCCACGCTGTTGATCTCACTTCTCTAGATCCAACGAATATTACGTCGTCCGCTCACCAACTAAACCAGACGATCTCAACTGTCGATGTGACCCGTCCAATCAAACGGTTATCACACAATCTCGCGTGAATTCTTGCATGACCGATATCGGATCGAGAGCACACGAGAAAAGTCGTTTTCTCGTGCTACGAGTCACCCACTTAGGCTAATCATGTGAAATTTAGGAATACCTCTTACCACCTTTAGGGCACACGATATACCGTCTACCACTTGGGAATATTGTCCACGTGCTTAATACATAACTTTAAGAAACATGGTTTAATAGAGGTTTAGCTTAATATCATAATAAAGCCTTAATGCTAATTTACATCGATTAACAATAAAACACATAAATGGAAATTAATACCCAATTAGGGTCCAAAACGTCGATACACAGCTACAAATGAATTTATGCACCAGAACAGTGCATCCACACCACACTTCAATCAATTATTCAACAAAATGGAAATTACAAAGTCTTGGCCCTCTCGGCTCGATTACAATAGTTTGTCTAATCTCTACTTCAATCTCAAACCCTATCTCTATCACACCTCTCGCTTACTCATGCTATTCTCGATCATCTAATCTCTTTGTCATTACATTCTTTTCTCTTTTATGAATTAAATCCTATCCTAACTACATTAAAAACTCAATCTCTATTTTTATGAACTCAACTATTAAATCCCTATTCTCAAGCTCTGATACACACCTATACTAACAACTTATCTCTTAGTCTAAAAATAATACAGTGATCTCATTATTACAATAATTAAAGTAAAGATAAATTCGAGAGATCCAACCCTCTCTACTAAAACTGATTTTTTTTACCACTCAAGCCAATGAAATTCCTCTTGTTAGCCACAACATGTGAACATACAATCACATTGTTGGCTAAGTCTGGATGCTCCTGCATCAGACTCCTGGGTAAGAAAAGAAATCTTCATCAAACTCTCAGGATTGACTCCATGCTTTTTTAATTCTACTATTGTTATCCAACTAGCATCCTCCACTGGCTATCCCTTCCATTTGACTAGATACTGAAAATAAACTTGTTCTCTAGTTCTTTTGGATACTCTTTTCTCCAAAATAGCTTCCACCTCTTTCTTGACTGTCTTTGGCATTTGTTCTTCCCAATTTAAAGTTTGAACTCCATCTCCTGCAAGTTCCTTCTATAGCTCTGACTATGTCTCCTTGTATGGATGCAAATATGCAACATTGAAGATAGGTGATATTCCAATCCCTTCTAGCAATTCAATTTCATAAGAATTAGTTGAAAACTTCCTCACAATTCTGCATGGTCCTATCTTTTTCATCTTTAGTTTATTGTAAGTCCCAATAGGAAATCTTTATTTTCCCAAGTATACCATCACTAGATCTCCCACTTGGCATTCTTTTTCTCTTCTCTTCATATCAGCTCTCTGTTTGTATTTACCACTGCTTTCCTACAGTCTGTCTTTGACATCTTCGTGTAGTCTCTGCATCTGCTCTACAAACTCTTCAGTTTTTTCACTTCCTGTCTCTTGTTTACCCAAATTTCTGAGTTCATAGACACCTCTTGGATTCATTCCAAAAACCATATGAAATGGACTCATCCCATTACTTTGGTTTGGAGTGTCATTATAAGCAAACTCAGCTTGAGCAAGTGCTAAATCCCATTGCTTAGTATTGTTATACACTAAACTTCTCAATATGTTTCCCAAGCTTATGTTTACCACTTCAGTTTGTCCATCTATTTGAAGATGATATGCTGAACTGAAACTAAGATTAGCACCTAGTTTCTTCCAAAGAGTTCTCTAGAAATGCCCAACAAAATTTGTATTCCTATCAAAAAATACGTACAGGCAATCCATGTAACCTTACAATCTCTAAAGAAAACAGATTAGAAATATGTGTTGCATCACAAGTATTTTTACATGCAATGAAATGTGCCATTTTGGAAAATCTATCTACCACTACTTAAATGGAATCATTCCCTCTTTGAGTTCTAGGTAGCCCCAAAACAAATTCCATACTAATTTCATCCCATGGTCGATCTGGTATTGGAAATGGCTGGTACAATCCTTTATTTTGGCTTCTCCCTTTATCATGCTAACAAATTCTGCACTTCTCAAAAAATTTCTTAACATCAATTTGCATATTTGGCCAATAGTAAAAAGCATTTACCTGAAAAAAGGTTTTGACTTGTCCAAAGTGACCAAATATTCCTCCACTGTGTTTCTTCTTGATTATGTTTTCCCTCATAAAACATTTGGGAATGCACAATTTGTTACCTTTAAACAATAAACCTCCTTGGATAAGATAATCTAACCACTGACTTCTATTTATGAAGTATTGAATTTTTTACAACTGCATAAATATCTTTGAATTTTGCATCATCTTTATATATATCAACCATTTCTTCAAATCCTACAACACCAACTCTTAATTATTGTACAATGAAATTTACTCTGCTCAAAGCATCAACAACTTTTTTCAACTTACCACTTGTGCATTTTATCACAAAAGTAAAACTCTGTGAAAACTCTACCCACTTGGCATGTTTCTGGTTCAAAATCATTGTTTATGAACTGTAATGCATGATTGTCAGAATATAATACAAACTCCTTTGGTAGCAAATAATGTCTCCATTTTTTTAAAGCTTGCACAATAGCATAAAATTCTTTATCATAAGAAGAATACTTCTTCTTAGCTTCATTTAGTTTCTCACTAAATTAACCTATTAGTCTATGTTCCTGACTCAAAACTACTCCAATTGCAACTCCACTAGCATTAGTTTCAACTTGGAAAACTTTCCCAAAATCAGGTAAAGCTAAAACAGGTTTCTCTACAATTTTCCTCTTTAGCAACTTAAAATTTCGGTCTGTTGCTTCTGTCTACTTGAATGGCTGATTAGACTCTTTGATTTTTTCAATAATTGGTGCACAAATCTGACTAGAACTTTTGATAATAAAAAAATTATAAAAACTTGTAAGACCATGAAATATTCTTACCTCAAATATGTTTCTTGGAGTAGGTCAGTTCCAAATTGCTTGGACTTTCTCTAGATCCATTTTCAAACCTTCTTTAGAAACTAAAAATCCCAAATACATTAATTCTTCTTTCATGAAACTACATTTCTTCAAATTTATTAGCATTTTCTCTTTCTTCAGAGTTCTTAAAACCAACTTAAGGTGCTCCAGATGTTCTTCTTTACTTCTACTAAAAACTAGAATATCATCAAGATAAATAATGACAAACTTGCCTGTATATTCCTTAAAGACTTCATTCATTAATCTCATGAATGTGCTAGGTGCATTAGTGATTCTAAAAGGCATCACTAACCATTCATGCAACCCACTATTTGTTTTAAATGCAGTCTTCCATTCATCTCCCCCTCTAATACTTTTTTAATGATATCCACTCTTCAGATCTATTTTAGAAAAACACTTTGAACCACTTAAATAATCCATCAAATCATCCATTCATGGTAAAGGAAATATATACCTAATAGTAATCTTGTTTGTGGCTCTGGAATCTATACACATACGCCATTCACCACCTTTCTTTGGAATGAGTATTGTTGGTACATAAAATGGACTAAAACTCTCTCTGATTAATCCCTTGTCCATCTTTTCCTGTACTTGTCTTCCAACTTCTACATTTTCTTGAGGAGTTAACCTTTATGCTTCTTTGTTTGGCAAACTTGCTCCAGGTATTAGATCAATATGATCACTAATACTCCTCACGGGTGGTAATGCATTTGGAAACTCATCCAAAATAATATCAACAAAATCATTCAACAGAGTTTTGATTTCTTCAGATAAATCATCTAAGTTTTTGGAAGTTAAAATTACCTTAGGTCTCCTTATGACAGCAAAATTCATCTATTCATCCTTCTTGAATTCTTGTAGCAATTTTTTCCCACTCATCAACATAACACTATTTCCATATGCTTCTTTTCCTGCTTCATCCTTCAATGGCAGCAGTGTATGTTTATTTCCATCCTTCTCCAAAGTGTAATTATTTCTTCTCCCATCATGAATACCTTTCCAATCAAACTGCCAAGGTCTTCCCAAAAACACATGGTATACATCCATTGGCATTGCATCACACAATATCACATCCTTATAAGTACCAATCTATATCTCTACCTTGCATTGTTTTGTCACAATAAGTTGTTGTCCTTTTTGCAGCCATGATACTTTGTAAGGAGTAGGGTGTACTGTTTTCACTAGTCCTAACTTGTCCACCATTTTTGTAGAAACAAGGTTATCAGTGCTTCCATTATCAATTATCACTTTACAACATTTTCCTTTGGACTTGCATGTAGTTCTGAATAAACTCTTTCTCTGAGTTGGTTCTCCTGTCTCTTTCTCTGCCTTAAGCAATACCATTTTCAACAACAAGGATTCTCTTACTTCAGGTGATTCTTCCTTGTTTTCAATTTTAGGTTTATCTTCCCTTGCCTCAGCCACATTCACATTCCTCTAACTTGTTACTTTATTATGAGGACAGTCCCATGATCCATGTCCCCTATTCTGCACATGTGTAACACCGAATTTCTCTTCCTTGGCCTCTTCCTCTGGGTGCAAATCTTCCTCTACTAAATTCTCCTCTCTGTGGTGGTCTACTACTTGAACCTCCTACATCACCTTGAGGGTGCTGAAATCTTGATCTGGTAGTTCCTCTACCTCTTGTTGAACGTTTCCCTCTATTCCTCTGATTTTGCTTCCTTGACATCTTCTCTTCTGCCTTCAAAGTTGCTTGATAGTCATCTTCAATTGTCTTTAGACTCAACAAGATGATTTCATCTTGTATGTTATATCTCAACCCATTTATGTATCTTGCTACCTTTTATACATCATCCTCTGCATGTCCTGCTCTAATGCTCAGCTTATAAAACTCTTATGTGTATTCTTTGACTGTAATTCCCTTTTTCCTCAAATTTTGTAACTGTCTGAAAAGATTTAACTGATAGTCTTTTGGCATAAATTTAGCTTTCAATCTACTCACCATTTTATCCCATTGTTTGATCTTGGACTTCCATTTTCTTTCTCTGGATGTTTGTAATTCATCCCACTGGATAGCTGCATGACCTTTCAATCTGGTAACTGCAAATTTCACCTTCTTTTTATCATAAACCTCCTCATAGTCAAAATAATTGTCTAATGAATTGATCCAGTACATCAACTCTTCTACATTGAGATTCCCATCATACAAAGGTATTTCCACCTTTGGTCTTCCACTTGCTTTGGCCAATATCTTGAGAACTTTGGCAGCATCATTTTCATCCTTTTCGTCTTCCTCAGAAGATTCTTTTGCAACACTAGCATCTCCTTCATCAAGTGCTCTCCTCTGAGCAATCTCCATTGTCTCCATCCTTGTAGGCAAATTCCAGATCTCATCCAGCAGAACTGCATTTGTTATAGGTCTCCCCCGACCTATGCCTCCTTCTCTCCTCAATGGCATGTTTACTATAGAAAAACTTAATCTTTGTGCTCTGATACCAAAAATGACATAGGAGGTTGACGAAAATGAGGTGGTAGTAGGGAATTAAACTACTGGTTAACTTTGTAACCAATCAATTGCGCACAAATAGATTTTGTACATGGATTTTCCCCCTGAGGGCCCCGCTTATCTGACCAATCACTATCGGTCCCTAGTTGACTTCTCCTTTTATCAAGTGCTTCAATTCGCACAATTGATCTCACTTCTCTAGATCCAATAGATATCGTGTCATCCAATCAAAAACTAACCCAGACGATCTCCACAATCGATGTGACTCGTCCAATTGAACAGCTATCGCGCAATCTCGCATGAGTTCTTGCATGACCGATATCAGATCAAGAGCGCGTGAGAAAAGTAGTTTTATCGTGCTACTTGTCACCCACTTAGGCTAATCGCATGAAATTTAGGAATATTGCTTACCGCCTTTAGGGTGCGTGAGATATTGTCTACCACTTGGGAATACTATCTACATGCTTAATACATAACTTTAATAAACACGGTTTAATAGAGGTTTAGCTTAATCTCAGTATAAAGCCTTAACACTAATTGACAACGATTAACAATAAAACACATAAACAGAAATTAATACTCCGATTAGGGTCCAAAATGCCGATACACAACTACAAATGAATTTCTACACCATAACAGTGCATCCACACCACACTTCAATCAATTATTCAACAAAATGGAAATTATAGAGTCTTGGCCCTCTTGGCTCGATTACAACAGTTTATCTGACCTCTGTTTCAATCTCAAACCCTATCTTTGTCACACCTCTCGCTTACTCACTCTATTCTCGATCATCTAATCTCTTTGTCATTATATTCTTTCCTCTTTTATGAATCAAATGCTATCCTAACTGCATTAACAACTCAATTTATATTTTTATCAACTCAACTATTAAATCCCTATTCTCAAGCTCTGATACACACCTATACTAACAACTTCTCTTAGTCTAAAAATAACACAGTGATCTAATTATTACAATAATTAAAGAAAAGATAAATTCAAGAGATCCAACCCTCTCTACTAAAACTAATTTTTTTTACCACTCAGGTCAATGAAATTCATCTCTTGTTAGCCACAACATGTGAACATAAAATCACATTGTTGGCTAAGTCTGGATGATCCTACATCAGTTTTTAGTTTTACAATTAATCAATTGCCTTTAAAGGTCGATGTCATAGAGTACAATGAGATTCGTTAGCAAGACATAGAGTGATCTATGTAATTTGGTTTTCAAGACTATGTTCTGAAGTTATATACATATGGCTACTTCCAAGTTGTGAACCAGGGCGTTTTCTAGTGTGGTTGATTGTGAGTCATGTTTTTAATGCTTTAAATATCTCCTTTCCTGTAGTAAGTTAGCTTAATCCAAGTGTGGGAGGGCCCACCACCTCTAGAAATAAGCTTGATTAATAGGTAGGATAATTAGGTGTGTGTGATTTCATAGTATTATCTTTTGTTGAGATACAGTTGCAAACATTTATTGTGTGATTTCATAGTATGTATGGTTTGATTTTCAAGAATTTAGATTTCGTTGCATTATAAATCGAATGATTGAAGGATCATTCTCCTGAGTTTGCAGATTTCCAATTCATTACATAGTCTGTGCTCATGTTTTAATACAGAGTTATACTAGGTTCCTTTCATTAAAGCCAAGCATATTCACATTTGTAATTGGAGCATTCATCATATAGGAACATAAACGATTTATGAGTTTATATGGAACAAATTTTGTACGCTTATGTATATAAACTATAATGTATGGCATGGATTTGAATATGGATTTCCTCCTATGTGGTCGAGTGAATGATATATGATTTGAAGGGTATTGACTGCAGTTGCAAATGAATTTTTGCTTCGTAGCAATAGGTATTATGTTCTTCGTTTTCACAATTTGAATTGTGTGATTTATTTCAACCAGTGATTATTTAGTTCAAGTTGTGTGATTGATTTCAAGCATTGTGATTTAATTCAAGCAATGTGGTTTAATTTAGAGCATTTCCAGTATGATTTGGTTTAAGTTATAAAATAGCATCAATTTGAGTCATTTAAATATCATAGGATAATTTAGTTTTATTCCAGGATGATAGGATAAGTTTGATTTCCATTCCAAGTACAGTAGCATAGGGATTGATTTCATAGCAGTGCGACAACAATTCAATTTCATTTATAAACTCATATAATTTCATTGAGATTTCGCTTTCCTTTAAGCATCAATAAATCGATTTAAGTTGATTTCAAAATCAGTCTTTGTAGCAACTTAAGTGTGGTTTGAATGCATTTTATCTTTAAGCAAGAATATCCTAGTTAGAACAAAATGACGATGATAGTTTAGGATTTGATTTTAGTTTTCTTTTCAAGTTGTAGTCTTGCATTTCTATTTCTCAGGGATTAGGTTTTGCTAAAGATAGATGATTTCTTGACTCTATCTCTTGAATAGTTAGAGTTTGAATTTCCTTCTTTGAAAAGTGAAGAGATTTAATTCTTACTTTAAGAGTTGTGCTTAGATTGAATTTCATTGAGTCTTTTGTTTTAGTAGGTTTGTATTTTTGTTACCAATTTGATTGCAGAAATTTAGAATAATAAATAGAGTGTTATAAGGTCTGATGTATTGAGTTAAATTGATTCCCTTTATATTTCTTCTATTAAAGTGAAGAATTATTTTTATGTGAGTGAGATAAGTGCTAGTTTACTCGATGGAAGAGTGTTTTTATCATTCTGTACTTGACAATAATTATTAAGGAAATTGGCATACACTGAACTTAACCATGAGCCAAAAACGCAGTACAGCTTGTGTTTACAATTCTTGGTTGACAATTAGATATTAGGAGGTTTAATTGCTAATTAAAACTCTCAACAGAGAGAAATATTTCAAAAGCCACATCTTGTTTGGAGTTGATGTGCCTTTCTTCTAAAGGATGAATTAAAAGAAAATAAATGTAGAGAAGAGGTGGAGAGGTCATGTTTTAAGAGGTGAATGGAATTGTTTGCTGCAAATTACTCAGACCTATTTTACATGCGAGGGGAGATACAACATGTCAACCTTTAACATTCCGATTTCTGGCTCATTTAGCAGGTCAGTTAAGAATCAATTCCTCTTATTTTTTTTTAGAAAATTTAAAGCATATGGCTACTCGAGTTCGAGCCAAAACAGACCCATCGTCACATTTTATTTACCATAAAGATCTGATAAAGTTATTAATTGAAATTCATCTAAGTAAAGTCGAGAGAACTTGGGAGAATTTTATATTTTGGGAAGGGTTTCAACCTCAACCTGCTAAATCTAAAAGATATAGGAAAAGGGTAGTAAGAAGGAAGCCAAACAAGTCAAACACCTTGAAATAGGAACCTCATCTCAAAGAACTTATGTTGTACAAACAAGAAGCCATAAAATGGTAAAGAATACCTTTCCTACAGTTCCTCAATTACTGAAATTTTACACTAGAGAGGCGGATAGGCTGAGGAAGACACAACAAACCCCTCTGTTATGCTCTCGAACTGTGAGAAGATTCCAGAATACCAAATATACGAAGAAATATACCTAGAACACAGAACAATAAGGAATAACAGCAAGTATTTTATTATTCATAAAGGAAAGCAATGTTCACTTGCCTCTTCGAGGGGGCAACCTCCAATAGAGTTGGGCTCAATTACAAAATAAGACACGATGCTCCTCGAGGGGAGTCTCTATCCTTTATATAGGATTCATACATGCAATACCATGGGTCAATACCATGGTTCTTATTAATACCATATATCTAATATCATGGCCCATTTGCAAATAACTGTGGTCCCTTCTTTAAATGCGGGTCAACCACTTACAATTATTAATATGGGCTTTATTGACTCTTTACTCAACTATACTATGACTCGAACCTATTACATAAATAAGGGGGTTAGGGTTAGACCCTAACATGCCCTCCCCCATAAAAATATCCTTGTCCTCAAGGCTGAAGCTGCGAAAACTACTAAAGGACAGTGGTTGGTTCCCAGGTCACATCTTCTGGAGAGGTGTCTTTCCACTTGACGAGGACTTCCTTGATCATGCGGTCGTGCAGGTGTCATTCTCGCATGTCAAGAACTTGTCTAGGGTGGAGCCAGATTGAACCTTCTTCATCCAATTCTGGTAGACTGGTTTGAATTCGGAAATGGTTCCCAATCACTTTCTTGGGGCATGAGACATGGAAGACTGGATGGATTTTTGTCGTGGGTGGCAAAGCTAGATTGTAGGCTACTTCTTCGATGTGTTGAAGTACTTGATACGATCCATAGAATTTTGGAGATAATTTCTGACAACCCTTATCTTTGAGTGATATTTGCTTATATGGTTGCAACCTAAAAAATACCTAATCCCCTTCTTGAAATTTGCAATCTGAATGATATTGATCTGCATGTTGCTTCATGTGGTTTTGTGCTTGATGGAGATTCTCTCTGAGGTGGGGCAGCATGGTTGTGCGATTCTATAGGAGGTGATCCATTGCTTGTACCTTCGAGCATCCCTGGCTATAAGAAGTAGGTGAAGGAGGGAGTTGACCATAAACTGCTTCATATGGAGTCATTTTGGTGGCGGCATGATAGTTAGTGTTATACCACCATTCGGCTCGAGGTAACCACTATACCTGTTATCACTGTAAAACTTCTTTAAAAAATTTGGACACTTGCATGGTTTCTCAATTCTTGTATCAGTCATGGTCAAGTCATGGTCAAGTCATTTTTATGTTTTAGAGTCTAAGTCATAAGGTTAGAGTCTCATGTCCATCTTCAAATAAAGTTTGGCAGCCTCATTCCATGTCCTAAAAGCCTCACCATGTGTTTTTATATCAGTTTGATTCCAAAGGATTCATGTTAGTCTTGGTCTAGTCTTTCCATGGTTGTTTTCGTGTCTAAGATATATAAAAGAGTCTTGCTGATATAGTCAAATATGGTCAACAGTCTTATTTTACCCACCATTGGTCCCACATTTATTCAAAGTGTCATGTGTTAAGGTTATTTCAAAAGTTACATGCATTTCAAAATCAACTAGGAGTTTTCGTAGCGCAAACTCACAAAAATACACTATCTGCGCTACGAAAACACCTAGACAGTTTCATAACTAGGAGATTTCGTAGCGCAAAACACAGAATTTACACTGGTTGCGCTACGAAATCAGGCATTTGTGCCAGATTTGGTCTAACTGTATTTTCCATCAAAATTCGTAAATTTTTCATCACCATGTGTCAGTCCTTGAACCATGCCTATCACATGCACCCATTCATTCTCATTATTAGAGTCGTTAGGAGTCTTGGTATGCTTAGGTTGCAAGTTTCAAAAAGAGCCAAGTAGTCACAATTATGATTTAGGTTTGTGTTCATTCATGAGGAACACATTGATAGATGTTCAATTCGAATTCTTTGAAGATCAAGCGAGGCAGATCTTAGTTTCCAATTCAAGTAAGGCAGTGTTCAAACCAATACAGTGCAGGTTTATCTTCAAGTTTCCTTGCAGGGATTTCATAGACATGTCTGAACAAAGGAAAAATCACATATCAGGCCAGTGTCTTAGACCTGAGCCTGAAGGCTTAGATGTTCTCACAAGGAATAGAGACGTTGAAGAAGCATTCAAACAATCACAGAAGAAGAAGGTTCAGATCAAGGAAGTGGTACAAGAGCATCTTATTGATAAAACAGTCAAAACAAGAGTAACTAGAAGTCATTTAGCCAAGGAAAAGGGGAAGACAATGATTTTTGATGAAAGCCCAGCTTCAAAGGGAAGTTTGAAAAATCTCCTCCACACCATCTACATAGAAGAGACTCCTCTGGTCCAAGCAGAGCTACTTGAAGCCAACAAGAACAAAACCAAAGGAGTTAAATCTTCCAAAAATCTTCAATTTGATAACCAATTCTCAAAGTTTGTTTTCAAAGCCAAGAAGGCCTATGGCTAGGAATTTAAGAAGATTACAAGAGGCATAGCCAAAGGTAAAAGAGACAGCTTGGCGACCTGTAAATTCATTTGAGCAAACTAGGAGGACAATCTCAGCATAAAAGAACCGAGTTGTAAGTGATTGGAGCCTTAACACAATTTTGGTTAGAACATTACCTTTTCGAATTTGTTTATGGATGAATTATGTAAAATATATGTGGCCTATTGGCATAAGATGAAGCTGTGAAGAAATCACAAGAAGAATATTTTTTTGAAAAACTGTGTTTTTTTTATTCACACAGCAGTTTCGTAGCGCGCTACGAAACTGCTGTAGCTGCATATTATGACTTGATGGACCAATTTTGAGAGACAAAAAGTAAATATTTGTGAAGAAGGATTTCGGAAAGGAAGTATTTACAAGTTTTAAACATCCAGCAAGGGAAAAACAAGTAGCAGAAGGTCGAAGACAAGAATAAAAATGAAACTCTAAAAAGGAGGAACTTTGTCTCCTAGTTTCTACCAGTCAACTTCTAGAAGCGTTTGTGAGCAGTAGAAAACTCCTCTCTGCAAAGTGAAAGAGGTTTTCATTCCTATGATAATGAAGTACAAAAACCTCTTCTACTTTCTTCAAATCCATTATTATCTGGGAGAAATAAAAGACTAAACTTGCACTAAGAAACTGTTGTAGGTGCAGTTTTTCAAAAATCAAAATTTCCTGTTTTACACGTCTTCTTCAAGGATCAATTCTAGACAGCGGGAGAATTATTTTAAAAAACCAAGAGAGGTTCTTGTTCTAGACATCCTGGAATACAAAAACCTCCTTAAGTTTCAAAAAACGTTTCATAGATGAGGAGATAAAGGCTCTTTCCCACCTCCCATTGTTAGGGATCCTAAACCTAAAAACAGGGAAACATGTTCCCTAATTTCTAGGGTTTGTCTTCAACAGTCAGATGACCCCGTGGGAGGCTTCATCAAATTCGACTTCTTGAAGTTGCAAGTTGTCAAATAATGCTTTAAATGCTTAGATAAGGTTGTTGTAATCATGATAAGGAGTTACACTCCTAGTTGCATTAGGTCACTAGCACTCCTAGTTAACAGCTAGTTCAAATTAATGGTTTGTTTTATGGTTAGAATAGGTGTCATTGATGGAAAATTCGAATTATCTTGATGATGGATGATGGAATCCTAATTGTATATGCTTTATATAGAGCAAGAGGTCGAATTAGAAAAAGGGTTGGAGACTTTTTGGCTCAGCTGCTGCTTTATGCTATGAACTATAATCAGTAATGCAGAGAGGTTTTCTTGAACAGATCTGAATTCTCATGGAGTTAATCCTTTCTTGATCTATATGTTATTTTGATAACTTGCAGTAGATCTTATAGTTAATACTCAGAATTCATAATCTAATGCTCTGACTTCCTTTAACAATAAGATGACTGTGTTTTATATTTGAACCACCAGCATTAGATACATTTGTATTGTTCAGAATTCACAACCATGTGCTCTGGTTTTCTTTTAGTGATTGGAATGATTGTGTTGGAGATAGATCTCATTGCTATTACTCAGATTCATAATTCTTATGCTCTAGCTTGCCTTAGTAATGAGATGAATGTGTGGTTTCCATAATCTTTGTGAGGTAATCACCTTTGAACTCCAGCATAATTTCATTACTTTACTAGAATTCATTATCATGCCTGACTTCCTTTAGTAATGGAATATTGTTGATGACCTCGTTTCCTTAGGGAATTATCTTTGTTTTGATACCATTTGCCTCAGCTTTCATGTCAAGAAACCTGCCACTGAATTATTGACTTGTTGACTCCATAGCCCATGGTAGAGCCTTCATTCTTTTTCGAAGTCTAAACACCAAACCGGATAGAGTTAGGCCATCTAATTATCACATCAATATCATTAATCCTTTGAGAGAGCCCTCTCAGGCTGAGGAGGCTAAGCCTTAGCTAAAAGATTGGTTTGAAATAGTTACACTAAGATAGTCTGATCAGCAGCCTATCAGGGACCTATTTTGGTGATAACAATACCCATAGACGTTGCTTTTCTGAAGTGAAACACCTAAGGTAGGTCTCCAGACATTTGTTGACTACTTCAGTTTAACCATCAGTTTAGGGATGATAGGAAGTACTGAGTTGTAGTTGAGTACCTTGTAGCCTGAAGAGTTCCTGCCAAAAGTTACTGGTGAAGATCAGGTCACGACCAGACACAATGGAAGTGCGCATGCCATGCAATTTTAAGATCTGGTCCATGAAAGATTGAGCCACCAAAGCCAGTGTAAAAGGCTGGGGTAGGGAGCAAAAATGAGCATACTTAAAAAGTATGTCCATAACCACCATGATGACTGACTTGTTGCCTAAGTTCGGAAGACCTATAATGGAGTCCATAAAAACCTCCATCCAGATTGAGGCTGGGATTGGCAATGGTTGTAATGTGCTTGGGGATTTGACTGTTTCTCCTTTGTGGTGTTGACATACGTCACACTCAGCTACAAAAGTAAGAATTTCCTTTTTCATGTTTGTCCAAAAGAATGAACGTCGAGTGCAAGCATAAGTCTTCTGAAAGCCTGAATGGCTTACAGTGGGAGATGTGTGCAACTCGGCCAAAATGCGACTTTTGAGGGGGATGTTGGTGATATCATGACTCTATCCTTGTAGCGAAAAATCTCATCCTGCCAAGAGTAGCCCGCTATGGAATTTGGATCTGCCTGCAATTTATTAATGAGTTGGGAGAGCAAAGGATGCAAACCCATTCCTTGCGAGCCTCTTCAATCCATTCTAGAATGGGAAGGGATATTGCGAGTAGGGCGATTTCCTCCTCAAATTGGCGTGATAAAGCATCTGCTACGACACTTTTGCACCCTTTCTTGTAAATTATCTCATAATCATATCCCAACATTTTAGCGAGCCATTTATTTTGTTGTGGTGAGGATAGGCACTGCTCCAAAAAATATTTAAGGCTTTGATGGTCTGTGCGGATTTGGAAATGTCGCCCCAATAAGTATGGTCGCCAGGTATCTACTGCATGTAAGTTGGCCATCATCTCCTTCTCATAGGTAGATTGTCCCAGATTTTTCCCACTTAGTTGTTGGCTAGTGAAGGCCAAGGGTCAACCTTCCTGCATTACTACCCCCCCAATACCCATACCTGAAGCATCACATTCAATCACAAAAGATTTGGTGAAGTCAGGTAGTGCTAATACAGGAGTGGAACACATGGCATGTTTGAGAGCTATAAATGCCTGTTGCGCTTCATCATTCCAGAGAAATGAATTTTTCTTGAGAAGGTGAGTGAGGGGTCTAGCAATGTGACCATAATTGCAGACAAATTTGCAATAGTAGCCCGTGAGACCCAAAAATCCTCTCAAGCTCTTCAAGGTCTTTGGTTGAGGCCAATCCTGCATTGCCTAGATCTTTTTGGGGTCCACCCTAACACCTTCGCGCCCCACAATGTGGCCCAAATACTCAACTTCTTCCATGCCAAAAGAGCACTTGGACATCTTGACAAATAATTTATGCTTCCGGTGCAGTTGCAAGAGCAGATCTACATGCTGAATATGTGTGGACCAAGTGCGGCTGTAGATGAGGATGTCATCAAAGAAAACAAGGACAAATTTTTTGAGATATGGTTTGAGCAGGTGGTTCATGAGGCTCTGAAAAGTGGATGGGGCATTACAAAGACCAAATGGCATGACCAGGAATTCATAATGGCCTTCATGAGTTTGAAAAGCATCCTTTGGAATGTCCACTTCTTTCATGTGAATTTGGTGATAGCTCGAGTAGAGGTCGAGTTTAGTAAAGAATTGAGCCCCGTTTAGTTCATCCAGCAAATCATCGACAATTGGAATGGGAAATTTATCTTTGACCGTCAGCTTGTTGAGGGCCCTGAATTCTAGACACATACGCCATTCCCCATCTTTCTTGAGCACCATGACCACAGGTGATGAATAAGGACTAATGCTAGGACGAATGATGCCTGCTTCCAGAAGTTCCTTGATGATTTTTTCAATTTCATTCTTTTGGTCGAACGGATATCTATATGGGTGCACATTTGGTGGTTGGGCCCCTGGGACCAAAGTAATTCTATGATCATGTTCCCCTCTCGAGGGTGGAAGCTCATGAGGCTTGTCAAAGACCGGAAAATGGTTGTTTAAGATCTATTGCATCTTAGGATGAATATGAAGAGAAGTGGGTTTGAAGGCCTGGATGGCATTAAATTGCGCTATATCTCCATGGTGGCCCTTTTTTAACAAATTTTCCATCCTATGAGAGCTGATGATAGAGGGAGCACCACCTGGAGTCCACAGAGGGTATGTGTGTGGTTGTTCTGCTTAAAGCTCATATATAACTCCTAGAAATCCATTGTGATTGTGCCGAGTGTGCAGAGCCATTCAACACCCAATACAATGTCACACCCTCCCATGTGTATGGAAAACATGTGGGTCTTTAGCTGATAATCCCCCATTTGAAGTTTGACATTTTCACACTGGCCTTCACATTTCATTGTCCCCCCATCAGCAATTTGGACTGGGAAATTAGAGACTGCTCTAACAAAACAATGCACTACTTCAACGACTCTTTGATGGATAAAGTTATGTGTACTACCACTATCAATCAAGACTATTACAGGGAATTGCTTAATAAAACCTATGATTTTGAGAGTTTGGGAAAAGAAATCCTTGCCAAAGCATGAAGTGAGATAATTGGTTTGTCAGGTGTAGTTGGGAGCACATTGTCCGGCTGGTTGTCCTCATTTTCCTCCTTTGGTTCCTCAAATGGCGGGGCTTCCTTTGATGAACTATGATCAGTAGCATCAATTTGAAAGAATTTGGGTTCCTTGCATTTATGCCCCAGGGAGTATTTCTCATCATAGTAGTAACACAATCCTTGCTTTCTTCTTTCCACCATTTCCGTTGGTGACACCTTTTGAACTTTAAGTGTTTGGGTGGTGCTTGGAGCCTGCGTGGGGCGATCCTTGACTATGAAATTTGGATGAGTCGACTGGACCACTAACGCGCATTCTACTTCGCGAGCTATCTTGCAAGCATCCAACCATGAGATTGGGTGTTGCAATCGAACGTGGGCTTGTATGGCTTCTTTGGGACCACTAACAAAACATTCCAAGTAGAACTCATCTTGTAGACCTCCTATGCAGAAAGCTAAGGCTTCAAAGGCTGTAATATATTCTTGCCCTGTTCTTGTCTGTCGGAGCTTAGTAAGATGACTCAAAAAATTAGATTCATGGTCAAAGTGATCCGAAAGGGCTTTTGGGAATACCTGCCAAGTCACGAGCCTTCCATAGCAACGTTGATGCCACTGCCACCATTTCCATATTTCGTTGTCCAAGTACATGCTACCCACTCTTAGCTGAGTTGCACCATCTCTTATCTGATTCAATGTGAAATATTGCTCAATTTGTGCTAGCCATGTGGCCAGATGAGAGCCATCAAATTTATAGATGTTCAGCTTGGGTGGTCGCGGCTGGGACTGTTGGTGGTTTCCAAAGAGGTGAAGAGAATGGCTAGACTCACCCTTAATGCTTTCATTAAAAGCATATGCCTCCGATTGTTCCCCCGACTTGCCCTTTGTCATTGTGTCAGCTAAGGTCTGGATCGTCTTCATTAATGTGTCAAACTTTTGTTCAAGGGTGTTAATCTTCTCATTGGCCATAGCTTGAGCTTCGGTTTGTACCATGCATCGATCTGGTGCACTTGTCTAACCTGCGAAAAAAAAATAAAATAAAATAAAATAAATAAAAAATAAAAATAAAAATAATTGGGACCACCTGAAATTTTGACGCTAACAGTGAATGGTACCACCTTGCTCAGCCCTTCGACCTGATTTCTTATGGGCGAAATCTCCTATAAGCGTCCCGGGAGGGTATTGGACTTTTTTTTTTTTTTTTTAATACTCCAAAAGGAGTTTTACTCCTCGCTTAGGAATACTGTAGTAACCGAATCCCAGAAAATTAAATTCTACCCAATGTCCTGTGAGAATCACGCCCAGGTATAGGGGTCCACACAAATAGTCAGATCTGTCAGCTAACCCTCAACTGCAGAGTATGAGTAGGAATGTGGCAGTGATCGAACCCTGCTGCTAGATCTGAATGGTGGATTTGATTATCGCGACTACAACAGAACCCAAATGGCTAGATCTGAACGGCAGATTTGATAGATCTGATTGGCGGATCTAATAGATCTAAATGGTGGATCTGAGAGATCTGAATGGCGGAACTGATTGTTGCAGCTACGATAGAACTCCACCTGCTAGATCTGATCTGGAAAAGATGATGCGTGATCTAGAGAGAGACAAGGGAACTATGGTCTCAAGGAGTGTCAGGTGCTACAGATCGCAATATACATAAGGATCTGACTGTAGTACTCTGCCCGATCTTTCATGGCACTAACCAAGGAGGACCAACCACACCCTTAGCCATACAACCCGACTACCCTATCATACGCGCAAGTAATCTCCCCGAGTGTTGTTCTCGGTGTACTATAGCAGCAAGACGACCGACAGTTTATCTATGGTGAGGTTTCAAGAGAGCCTAGGGGGCTTTCGATATACCCAGAGGATACTTGGAAGACAGTCCGTGCACGACTCTGTCTAATGCGCTCCTACTCAAAGGGGTACCCACAGGGATTACAAGGGAGTCCAATAAGCGTGACCACCTCTTGTATTTCCTGCATGCATGCCTCCCCAAATCCGTAGGTTTATGCGCTCAATGACAGAGCTTCTAGTTTAAAGACGCCGAAACATGTCTCTAGTTAAAAAAAAAAAAAAAAAATTGCTAAAATAAAGATCCCACCGACCCTGGAAAGTGCTATGATACCACTTGTTATGCTCTTAACCTGCGAGAAGATACTAGAATACCAAATATGCGAAGAAATATACCCAAAACACAAAACAATAAGGAATAACAAGTATTTTATTATTCAAAAAGGAAAGCAATGTTCACTTGCCTCTTTGAGGGGGCAACCTCCAATAGAGTTGGGCTCAATTACAAAATAAGACATGATGCTCCTCGAGGGGAGTCTCTATCCTTTATATAGGATTCATACATGCAATACTATGGGTCAATACCATGGTTCTTATTAATACCATCTATCTAATACCATGGCCCATTTGCAAATAATTGTGGTCCCTTCTTTAAATGCGGGTCAACCACTTACAATTATTATTATGGGCTTTATTGACTCTTTACTTAACTATATTGTGACCCGACCGTATTACATAAATAAGGGGGTTACGGTTGGACCCTAACACCCTCCTCCTACTAAAATCCTACCTACAAGTAGCCAATTGCTAGAGAAAACTAAGGGAAAGATTACTAAGCCCCAAAATGAAAGAGCATCGCCTAGGAAAGAGATTACCTTGTTCAAAATGTTTAGAGGGGGAAATCCTCACACTAGGCCCTGGAACGAGCTAAGATTGAATATAAAGTTAAAATAGAATCCAGAGCTTGCTAAGGAAGTCATAGATGTGGATGATATCCCACTAAGACACCCGATTATAAACAAGGAGATAGCTACGAGTTTGGAAAGATCAAAGAAAACAAAGGTTTCCAAGAATGGAACTCCCATGGAGATTAGAGATAGTAAAAGATAGAGGATGGCCAATGTGGATGTTCTGTTAGAGGCAGCTAGTACCCTTAGTTGAGAACTTATTTTTGATATTTTGAGTTTTTGATCCCTCACTGTCAAAATTAAATTTTGGTCTTCAATCGATGAAGCACTTGTTAGTGTTTTAGCACAAAAAAAGGAAAAGGAGTGCTGACAGTTTCATCATCAGTGCATTTTGGTTAATAGTTTGGAGGAAAACGTTGATAGTTGGCCCATTCACAAAATTATCAATTTCTAGTTGCCAAAGGATGATAGCAGGATTATCAATGTTTTCATGAAAGGAACCCGAGAACAGAAGCTATGCAACAAAAATCCATTTTTGAAGGAATGACAAGGCGTGATTCCGAGCAAAGGAGGTAGAAAAACGATGCACTTTCTAGTCCATATTTTATCCCGATTTACATCAAGTCATTTTGATTAGATACATATAGGTTTTAAAAGACATTTTACATGCATGTACTTAATGATATACACTGCTATTTTTAGATTATTGTAATTAAGGATAAGTTAGAAACTCGTTTTAGCTATTGTATTCTCTATATAAACACTTTCTGAAGAATGAAAAAGGGTTGGAACTTTTGAAATATATCATTTTTATGTGCTATGTGATCAGATTATAATAAAGCAATCTATGTGAGTAGTTTGTAGAAATTCTTGTGTCACAAATCATTTTATGTCTCTTAGTTTTTAATATTTTGTTCAATGTCTAAATGCTAAGTGGTTTGAAATTGGAATTCATATTTTTGTGCTCTGTTTTCTTTATATTTAGATATTTAAATACTTGTTTTTTCACATAAATATCACATTGATTTCCTTTACTATCCTCAAACATCCTAAAAATTGTCAGAGGAATTATCACTATCTTGCGTTTTTTATGTTTTCTCACTGACCCTGTGATTATATTAAGCATATTGGGTAAGACTCCATGCCCAATGGTGAAAGTTTCCTATGATCCTACCAACCCTAGTTTTTCTTAAATAAAATCTAGCCATAGGACATATTACAAACCTTCTACCACTGTGACCTTAGGTAGTTGAGTTTTACAAAGAGAACCCTCTCCAGGTTGAAGGGCTATCTTTCAACCTCAAAGAAGTTTGAGGTTACCTTGGAGTTTATTACACAACCAGGGTTTTCTCTAAGAGATAACATTTTGGCATCGTTGTCGGAGAACGAAAGATATATTCTCCCGAAACTATTTTATTATTTAGAACATATCTCTTAAGGAAAACATAGATTTGGACATCGGTTTTGGCTATAAGTTGTTTTCATTGGCGATTCCACTCTACAATTTAAAGTGATCTTATTAGAAAAATTATGGATCATAAGAGGTTTTATACTCAGAGGAAAATTGATTTGAATCCACCACATATTTTGTCAAGTCCAAAAAAGTTGTTCAGGAGGAAAGCTCCAAGAAGATCATGTACAGTTCACTTAGAAAGGTCTTATTCATTAGCTAAAAAGGTTGAAGATTTTGATGACTCATAGTTTGATATCAAATTTGAAAAAAAAAAATATTCATATCTAAGTCTGAGAGCAATCTTTCAAACATTGTCCTCGATCAAGAAAGTTTAGAGACCTTTATTCCTAGTTCTATCATCCAAGAATTATATCCATGAACTTCAAGTCGCTGCGTCCAAATCTTCAACTTTTCAATTTTTTATTCCATCATTTTCCGCTTCAACTAGTTTTCTGATTTATGTGGGATTTCATACTCCCATTTCATCAACCACTACAACAACAACCTCATTACCCTTGACATATTCTTTTCAAATTCCTATTATAAATTTAACCTCATCTCACAGCACTATGGTTGCTAGATACTCTCCTTTAAATCTTCAAGGTCCATTACATGACCTCCCCTTGAATTATGGACAAAGTTTGATCTAGTTTGATGGCATTGGGCCTCTCACAGCCTAGCGACATGCCAATATGCTTAATGATTTTATTGATTTATAGGAGGTTGATCATGAGGATGTTAAGTTGAGACTTTTTGCACAAATTCTATCAAGAGAGATAAAGAGATGGTTTAGATATTTAGCGACAGCAAGCATCACTACTTTCTAGTAGTTTGAACAACACTTTCACGCCAAATGGGAGGTGAAGAAAAATACCCTACAAATATTAGTTGAATATGAAGGTCTAAAAAGGAATCCAAGGGATTCAGACCAAGAATTCACAACAAGATTCAATAGAGTTTACAATTTAGTTCTAGCTGAGCTAACCCCCCTCCTAGATTAGCCTTGTTGCATTATCCCAACAGTTTTGATGTTGAATTAGCTTATCAACTTTGAGAGAGGAATCCTACCACTTTCGAAGAAATGTAGAGAAATTCTATTAGAGTACAAGCAAATTTGTTGGCTAAGAAAGAAAATATGAAGACTAAGAGAAGAGTGGTATTCAAGGAGGAATATTCCTCCTCACCGAATGTGAAATTTGATGTGATGTAAAAAAAAATTGGAGAAGTTGATTGACAAGATAACTCCTTCCAAGAGTGAAAATCAACCTCAATTACAAAATCCAAATTTCAGGAGAACTCAAGGTTCACAAAATTGTCTAAAAGAACAAAAGTGTCCTGAAGATTAGTAGACTCTTAGACCTCCTTTTCCGAAAAACTTTGTTGATGAAGTTGTCACTGAGGAAGCATACCAACAAATTGGATGTTTGGATGATAAAGAAATGCAAGTGTTTGCTCTCATGGAGGAGCATGATATTATTTTTGAGTCCTCAGGAGAAAAATATAATATCCACATTTGTGATTTAGTAGTTTACCAATAGGGTTATATTAATGCAATAGCATATTTTTAGAGATAGTACAATCTCAGAGGCTGAAATGTCCCTATTAAGACTGTGGCACAAAAAACAGCAACAGAACAGCAAGCTGATTCAAGGAAGGAAATACTAAAAAGACCAAAGGGGACCAAAAAGTATAGTCCAAGAAAAACAGAAGAATCTAAGAAGGAAGTGAAATAATTGGTGTAAACACAATAAGCATTCAATATTGAGAAGGAAATTGGTAGAGTTGAAAATACCTATTCCTTTTGCTGAACTTTCGAGAAATGAATAGTACAGAAAAAGAATCTTTTCAATGGTTAAAAGTTCAAAGAATGATCAGGTTGATATCAACTCATAGGATTCCCTAAATTTAGATGATGATTCTCCTGAATATGTTTTTGGTCCACATGTGACTAGTATAAATGATTATGTTCCCCCATTTTATGTGAGTCTAAACATTCATGATATGATCCTTCATAATGTTGTGTTGGATTATGGAGCTTCGCATAATCTAATGCCTAATTTAGTCATGGACAAATTAGGACTTCATATTACCAGGCCTTATAAGGATTTGTTCTCATTCGATTCAAGAAAATTAAAATGTTTAGGGTCGATAAAAGATCTAGTTATAACCTTGGCACAAATACCTACCAAAAGTGTGATGATGGACATAGTGGTAGTGGATATTCTAGCTAGATTAAACATGTTTTTATCTCAATCTTGAGCGACAAGATTAAGAGGAACACTGCAAATGGACATGTCTTACACATCAATCCCATTGTTTGGTGAGTTAAAAAGGTTATATAGAGAAGTCCAAATGACCTATATGGTAAGTAGTAGAACTCAGCCAGATAATCATCCCATTTATGCAGTAGATACAGAGGTTGGATCTCATATTTTCTTAATGATTTATGTATTGATGGGGAAGTATTATAAGAGGTTGAGTTCGGTGTTCAGAAAAAACAGGTCCAAACATTTTCAGATGAAATATGGAATTTATATTTTGATGGTTCTACTTGTGAGAAGGGTTCTAGGGCAAGAATTTGAATTGTTCCGCCAGATTGTATCAATCAGCTACATTCATGCAAATTGTATTTTGACTGTACAAATAATGTGGTAGAATACAAAGCTTTGATTATTGGGCTGAATTTGTTAAGAGAGAAGAAAATGAAAAAAACTTCACATTTTTGGAGATTCAGAGTTAATTGTGAAGCAAGTCAAAGGCATTTATCAAACTAGACACTCAAGGATTAGGGCTTGTCGGAACGAGGTATGGGATATGTTTTATAATTTATTTTTTGAACATGAAATCTCTCTTGCTCCTAGGGAAAAAAATGGAATCACAAACTCTTTGGCTACTACTTCTAACACATTTAGGGTTCCTATTTACCCTAATGAAAAATATGAAATCAACGTGAGACATAGACCTTCTATCTCGGACAATACTAGACACTGGTAGGTTTTTTAGGATGGTCAGCAAATTAGAATATTTCTTGAGAGGATTAATGAGTTTCGTAGCACTCCAATTGATAAAGATGAGGATAAGGTCACAGAGGAAATTACTGAAGCAGCAATTTTCTTAAATATTGTTATTGGACAGGATATAATTTAGCTAAATAACAACATAATCCCTAGAGGTTTAGTTCCTTTAGAGAGGTTGTTTGACATGAATGATGTGGTTGTCAAGCCTAGAATTCTACCAAGTGACGAGGAGATGTAATATTATAATTTGGGGAATGAAAATAATCCAAAATTGGTCAAAGTTTCTAACACTTTGGAGACAAAGCAGAAGACAAAGTATGCAGAATTGTTGAAGGAGTTTTTTGATGTATTTTACTGAAGGTGTGAAGATTTAAAGGTCTATGAAAAGATTGTCAGCCAACACACTATTCCACTCAAATAAAATGAAAATCCCTTCAAACATAAGTTAATAATTAATCCAAAGTTGTTGCCACTTATTGAAAAAGAGGTTAAGAGACTATTAGTTGTAAAGATCATGATCCCTCTAAAATTTTCAAATTGGATAGCTAGCTTGGTACCAGTGAGGAAAAAGAGTGGGGAGATCTAGCTATGCATGGATTTTAGGAATTTGAATAAATTTTCATTGAAGTATAATTATCCTTTACCCAATATGGACCACATTTTACAAAAAGCATATGGCTCTGAAAGGATTTATATGCTTGAAGGAGTTTTCGGATACAATTAGAAATTGGTTAATCCAAAATATCGGGATAAGATAGTTTTCACCATGCCATGGGGCACATTTATGTACTTGAAGATGCCATTCAGACTAATGAATGTCAGAGACACCTTCCAAAGAGCAGTGGATATAAATTTTGTTGATGAAAGAGATAAGCTTGTCATAATATACTTAAATGATATTACAGTCTTTTCAAAATCTGAATCTGCTCATTTAAAACATTTGAGGATAGTTTTCACTAAGTGCATAAAGTTTGGAGTTTCCTTAAATCCGAAGAAATCTCATTTTTCCACGAAGGAAGGGAAGTTGTTGGGCCATATAGTATCAAAGGAGGACATTCAGATTATCCCAGCTGAGTAACATATATAAAAATAATTGAACAACCAAGAAATAAGAAAGAAGTACAGTAATTGCGAGGTAAAGTAAATTTTTTGCACAGATTTATCCCTAATTTTTCAGAAATTTTGAAGGTGATATCAAGCATGCTAAAGAAAGGAAATGAGATTAAATGGACTGAACAAGAAAAGGAATCCTTTGATGACATTAAGAAGGCTTTCGGTCAAGCTCCTTTACTCACTGGTCATGATTTTTCTAAAGAATTTGTAATTTTTTCATTTGCTTCCTAACACACCATCTCTGGTGTTTTACTTAGAAGAATGTAGAAGGTCAGGAACAACCCATTTCCTTTTTAAGAAGAGAACTAAGAGATGTTGAACTAAAATACAACATAATGCATAAACATGCATATGTGTTGATTAAATCACTCGAGGATTTTTGGGTCTTTTTACTTCATTCTCACGTAATTTCTTATGTACCAGATGTTCCAATAAAATTATTTTGATCTAGCCCGATAGTCATGGTAGGAGGGGTAAGTGGATTGCCAAAATGCTGGAATTTTATTTAGAGATAAATCCCACCAAACTTATCAAAGGACGAGGCTTAGCTAGATTTATGATTGAAACCAATCTTGATACTTTTGGTATCAATCGGATTATGGAGTTACAGTATTTATTAGGGAATGAATCAATGGTAAGAGTGGATAATAGCTTTAGATATTGTTCATGGTACATTGATATTGTATACATATTGAAAAATCTACAGGTGCCACCAGGGACAAATAAAATTTGAGTTTGGTTTTTTAGGCTTAAATATGTTAAATGTTGTCTTCTAGATGGTTATTTATTCTGGAAAGATCCACAAGGCATTTTACTGAATCGTCTACTAGAAGATGAAGCCAAAAAAATGATCAAAGAATTAAAGGAAGGAGTCTGTGGAGGTCACCATTACTAGAAAGCCATTGTTGACAAAATCTTAAGAGCGGGGTTTTAGTGTCCTACAGGTTTTTCCAATGTTTGAAAAGAAGTTGCAACATGCCATAAATGTCAATTGTTTGAGGGAAAAGCTAAGTTGATGTCTTTACCCTTAAATCCTATTTATGTAGGAGCACCATTTCAGCAATGGGGCTTTGAATTCATAGGTGAGATTCACTCGACATATTTAGCACAACACAAGTGTATTTTAACAGGGACAAATTACTTTACCAGATGGGTTGAGGCCCTCCCAAGCAAGAAAGCTACCGATCTCATTGTTATATAGTTTTTAGAAAACATCATTTCCAGATTTGGTAGTCCAAAGATAATTATTACTGATATATCTCAATGTTTTAAATCCAAAAGACTAATAAAATTATGTGATGAATATCATATAAATCTTAATCACTCCACAACTTATTACCCTTAAGGTAATGGTCTGGCTAATTCATCAAACAAAAGCCTTATCAAGATCATAGAAAAATTGTTAGAAGACAATACAAAAGCTTGGCATACAAAGCTTAAGTTTTCTTTGTGGGAAGATAGGATCAATACAACGAGGTCAATAGGTACCACTCCTTTTCAGTTATTACATGGTGTTGATGCAAAATTCCCAGTTTCAATAGGGATACCCATTATGAGGTACCTAGAGGAACTAGGAGAGGAACCAAACCATTTGCAAAGGAGAATAAATCACTTGATAGAGGTGCTAGAAAATAGAGAAAGGGTATATGAACAATCTCAATATTTCCAAAATAAATTCAGGAAGTTATTTAATAAGTAGACTAAGGAAGATGATTTTAAATGCCTAGAATTAGTTTTGAAATGCGATGCTTACATTGCAGACAAAGGTAAGCACGAAAATTTCAACAATATTTGGAAAGGTCCATATCAAACTGCAACTTTTTGTGGCAAGAATAGATTTATTCTAGAAGATTTGAAGGAAGAGTTACTGCCTAGAGATTTAGTCAATGGGTGGTTTTTGAAACATTATATCTCATGGAAAACAACATTTCAATTTTTCATTGTAAATATACATGTTATTTATAATAAAAAAACTTGCAAGCTTGGATAAGCATTTTGAAGAGCTTGAAGCTCGAGAAGAAGACCCTAAGGTTCTGATAAATTTTTATTAGAGAATAAAATTGTTTTACATCAATTGTTTTACTTTTCAAATCCCAACAAAGTTAGTAAAAAGGAAAATTGTTTTGAAAAATTGTTTTCGTATTTACAGACATTCAAAATATTACTCTAAGAATACTTATTGTAATAAATAGGCCTCTGGTCTATGGGGCTCTTGCAGCCATCAATGATCTACAACATCCCTGTTGAGCCAGTTGTTAACACATTTGTTAAGTTTGAAAATTTGAAAATGCTGACAATTGCAGTATCAAGGAAAAATTTGTAATAAACATGGAAAAAAGCTGATGATGGGACTATCAGCTCTATTATAATTTTGAAAATTTTAAAAATACACTGACAACGGGAGTGTCAGCGTTATTGGGTATTTGAAATTATAGACAAAAGAGTTTTCATGGATAACCAGGGTATCAATGCCAGAACAATGAAATTCAAAACTTTGTCGCTGAGATATTCCACATCAGCAAAAAGGGTAATTGTTTGCTGATAAAAGATGCCTTTTAAAACTCCTAATTATCCCACATTAATCTTCAACCCAGGAAAGTCCTCTTATTTCAAGAGTGAACACAGTATGTGGCTGCTATAAATTCATAGAGTAATGTTACCTAAATTGTAGTATAGATATTTGACACAAGAGTAAATGGATGCATCTAATAAACTCAAATTGCAATGATTAAAGGAAATATGACATATAGCTTAAAAACTCAATCCTCCATTGAAATCAAACCTTACAGCAATTCAAATAACAACAACATTAGCTGAGAGCATAGTAACAATAACTCACCTCTTCTTAGTTGATTCAATCTAAACTATACTCAATCTCTATAGAGCAATCAAAATAGGAATGACATCAATTCTGAGAGTCTAATAGCGATAATCAAACTCTTACAACTGATTAAATTAATGTGATTCACTATGTAGATAATTTACTATGTAATAAACATAACTCGAATCAAATGATAGTGTTGTAAATTATAAACAGAACATACACTACTTCAATACAGGGAAGTGATAAACAACGAATAAAGTAAACTCACAGAAACAAGAAATTATAAAACCAACCAAACTTTAGAAGAATCAGAAATATAACACAAGAAAGCAGCTCAATCCATCAGAGGTTGGGCCCTTAGCCGCCAGCGAACACTGTTGAGCTACTTTAGATAATGCGAGAGAACAACATCTTCAATTATATATTAATCATCGAACTTAAGTAGCATTACAATATAATCACATTCTCCAATAGCATAGATCTGTAATTAAATTTACAACTTGAAAAATAACAGAGATTCCTCCCCTTTCTTCCTACAATCACTTTCTTTTATAATCAGAAAGGAGTAAAGGGTAAATGGTAAATGTGATCCCTCAAGATCTCCCATTCCTGAGGAATTTGCAACCGATTTCTAACTTCAGACACCTTTCCTATTTCACGTTGATCCTTCTGATTCGCCCTCAGCCTTGTTCGTAACCAACGTGTTCCTTCCTTTCTTTATTGGTTTTTGTTGTTACAACATCAGGGAACAAAAATCGTTCCTTTTTTCGCTTTCCAGCATAAAGAAGGGTAAAAGTTAGCTAAATCGTAACTGAAAAATAATTCATTTATTTCTTACCATAATTCCTCAATATATCAGCGCACTAAGATATGAAAAAGATAAGAATCAAGAAAAATGATGATGAAATTAATAGTAAATACATACCCATTTCGTAACTCAATATACTCCCCTGCTTACCCTATTTCATGTCCTCATGAAAAGTAAGTAATTCTAATGGAGTGTAGTTAAAGAGTAGGCTGGAGAAGGAGCATCAAAATTTGGTCTAAAACCATGATGTTGAGCTAGGAGCACAAAGGTGGGCCCTTCCTTTCCTTCAGGCAATTCGTAGATGGCCCTGTAACCTTCAGGAGGATACCAAATGATGGGGCTATGAAACCGACAACCTAACCAATAAGGTCCCTCTCTCAAAATAAGGTTTCTATAGGTAACAAACGGGCCGCAACTGCTTTAAAATTTATGTAATTAAATGGCTCCCTATCCTGCACACTACTAGTAGAGACAGTCCACCTGAGCTTGGATGCAGCCAGAGAACTTTCTTGAATGGATTGAAAATATGATACTCCATTCTATACAATCTCCTTATGAATAGGCCCTAAAATTTTAATCACCCCTTCCCTTGTCATCAGACTATTATGGTTGGCAAGCATTTACAAGAGTGCTTGGGTTCACTTCTTACCCAGAGATCCAATCCATGCTCTTGTTGTTGGAATGTGTTATGAGCTTTAAACCATTTAAGTTGGTTAACTGCAAATGAGATAAAGGCCTGGAATTGAACATTTCCCACAAAAGGGTTAGGGTTCTTTTCCACCTCATCCTCTAATACAAAATTATGTAGGTAAAATTCACAAAGCAACCTTTGATCCTTTACACTACGTTGTTTGCAACATTTTATAAAATCTTCAACTGTTTTTATTCAATTGGTTTTCCAGCTCTCATGGCTTCAATTTTCAACAGAAAGTATCATTCTAACAAAAACAAGGCATAATTAGTGGCAAGAGACCTGCATGCCAAGACATCTGTATATAATGAGCAGATGGTGTTTGTTCGACCTATGACCCTATCTAGTTTGAGCTTGATTCTCTCTATTTTCTCTTCTGCTTTTCTGTATTTGTCGAAGGTCTCACTCTTTGTTGCATTCATTTCCCAAAGTTGTCTCTGCAACTCTTGATATTTTTTCTGGGAAACAGTTTCTTGTTCAAGCCGTTCTAACGCAAACCGAGCCTATGATAATTCTTCTTGAAGATTCAATATAATGGGGCATTGCGTGTCATGAAATTTTTAGCTTGTATGCTTATCTGAGTGCTTATTCTATGAGAAAGGATGTTTTCTGTCTAAAACTCTTTATTATGGGAATTCCAAGCCTCTGTCTAAGTATCCATGCTATAAGAGGGTACATCCTCTGTCTGAGTAGCTATATCTACTAAAATTGCATGTTGTTCTTCTTGAATGATGATTGGTTGAGTGGGTATGGCCTCAATTTGAGTCCCTGTAGCCCTCCCTTCATATGATTCTATCTGTACATCCGTGTTTACTATCTCTGAGGTTTTGTCCAGAACCTTTCCCACTGATATTTCTTTTATTTTTCTTCTGAGCCTTTTGACTCTTTTGTGAAGCTTTTGTTGTTCTTTCCTAAGCTTTTTCAATTTGGCTCTATACTTTTTCGGAGGAGCAATTGTTCTGCTGATAGTCTCGTTAATAGTTTATGCTTCTAAAGAGCCTGGTTTCTCACCGTGGCTCTATTCTAAAAGGACCGTGTCTCCTGATTGATTATCGGCTTCACGAATTATCTTTGTCTCTACTTCTTCTTCTTGGCCTATATTCTTTGTGCTTAGGCCTACCTGGCTGTTTTCCACTGGGAGAGTGTCACCAAATTGGTTATCTCCTTCCCGAATGGCCTCTCCATCTATTTCTGCTTCATGGCTTACACCTTTTGAGGGAGATAGAATTCTAGTATCAATAGAATTCTCAGGGGATTGGGTTGCTCCTAAATTAAGATTGAGTGGGCTTTCAGGCTGCATGTAAACATTCATGTTGGCCAGGACCTGGGCCAATTTGAAATCGTGCAACAGAATGCCTTGGGGACTCATGTTTGGTGTTGAGGGAGGTCCCAATTCATTTCTTTGTTCATCTCTAGAATGCCCTATTCCTTCCTCATGGTCTGATTCGGGGTTATCCTGGCCTTCTAACTCTAGCTGCAAGTATTGTTCACTTACTGGGATGGATAATTCTATGGGTTGACTAACGCTACCTTGGGGATTTTCAGGTGCTCCCAGTTTTGACCTCAACCTTGAGGATCGCCTACGCTTGTGAGGTATGTTCCTTGAAAGGGTTTTCCTCTTTATTTTTGGAACAAGGTTAGGTGTTGGTAGGGCTAAACCTCCTTTGAGGGCTAATAATAAATCATCCCATCTTGATTGTTGTTGGGCGAGGTTATAGCTAACTATTAGCCTAATCAGACAGTGGTGGCTTACTGCAGTTTCTATGTGTTGGGACCGTCTTAGCCTTTCGGTAGTGTCATGCAGTAAAGAATTCAACAATGCAGGTAAATTAACAGAGCACTTTCTTTCGTTTTAGAACTGCTAAGAGTTTGAGTTGACGTAGCCTTACCACGTCTTTGTGCCCGTCGAATGTAATGTAGTTCTGGATTATTCGTGCTAGTTCTCCCCATGGTTCTCCAAGAGAAGATGGTTGAACGCCTTTTCCCTTCTTGATCAGCTCCTATCCTTCATCCCTAAAAGCCTCGATAGCATCATGCATCTTCAACCACTTGCCATCCCACACTGGTACTTCTGCTGGTAACCTGGATACTTCTGTTATCATAGCATCTGATACTGTGATTTGTCTACCTCTTACCACCGATTGTCCATTCTATAGAATTCGTAAGAATTCGATGGCAATTTCCTCATTGGGTGGTTGAAATCTCGTAAAGTATGCTATCCATCTGGCTCAAGCTAAAATTTCCCTGGCTTCATTGGAAACAGCCAGTATTAGAGGTTCTCTACGCACTGTTCTTCCTCCCATAATGCTTGAATTCTGCAAATGATAACTGTAGCGGGGAAAGCACAGCGACGAATAGAGCTGAGTAATGGAACAACAAATGGTTGTAATAGCTCTATCAGGTGATACTTTATAAACATAAATACCGTTATTGAGGGTTGTCATAATACCACATGCTCTGTGATCATGGAATATCGTATCATTCTACAAAATCCAATGAAAATATGACAGTGCATGCACAAGTACACTGGAGGTCCCCGCCCCCCTTCGAAATAATAGGTTGCCTACGACCGAATGAATGAAATGATAACGTGCTGGTGGA
This sequence comes from Pinus taeda, assembly GCA_000404065.3. Lineage (NCBI taxonomy): Eukaryota > Viridiplantae > Streptophyta > Pinopsida > Pinales > Pinaceae > Pinus > Pinus taeda. The sequence continues at coordinate 46,598 of APFE031597876.1, forward strand.
AAGGTACAGGGGTGATGGATTCGCAAGGTATGCATATTTTTTTTCTAAGTAAGGTTAATCTATTAATATGATACAAAAAAGTAATTACAGTGATTCTTGGCCATAAAGGAACCCGACCTCAATCAACACGCATCCATGAAAGCTGTCTGAGACTGCCCCAAAAAGGGGAAACCTGTCCAGAATATATCCAAAAACTAACCCACAGTTTATCCTGACGAGACCAACTGACCAAAACCAACACTAAAACTAATAGTTTATCCTCACTAGACCAACCAACCAACAAACTATCCTGAGGACACATAAGACTGGACAAAACTAAACCAAGAGCTAGAATAAATGCCACTTGGCAGACATGACATGTGGCGGAAAGTCTCCCAAAGTAGGTTCCTCCATAATTAGACACGCCTAGTCATCCGGGTTGTCCAACTCGCCATGTCCCAATGCCTGATGGCCTTCCTCCGTGCTGCCAGCCTCAACCTGCGGGCCCGACGTGTCATCTAGGTGGCTCTCCAAAGCCTGTGTGTCACTTTGAATGCCCATCTCAACATGTGAACTGCTAGCAATGGATTTATTGTGCCTTCTGTTCTGACCTCCATAACCTTCCTACTTGTCATTGTTGCCCCTGTTCTTGCTCGGGCCAGCTCTATTCCCCTCCTCCGTAGAAATGGTCATGGGAATATGCTGCTCGGTCTCTTCTGTAATGGAAATTGAGATAGTGGCTACAATAACCGAGCAGTTCAAAGAGCTGTGAAACCGAAACTGCGTTGTGTGAGGAACAAGATGTGAAGGTAGAGGAAAGGTTGCAGTGCAAATAGCTATAACTTCACGTCTTGAGCTGTGGAGGTCGGATCTGCCTCTTCCACTTCTAGTATTAGGATACTGACCTGTAAAATTGTGTTGATGGGGATTTTCGGTAGAGGAGGCAGGGGAAGCAAAGTCATGGCTATGCAAAGTACGGGAGCGAGAACTTTCGCCTCACGTGCCACCACATCAGCTGCGAATATGGTGGCGGACCATGGTGGATATGGGAATAGGTAGAGAGTCAGGAGGAGTAGAAGAGGAATTAATAGAAGAGCTTTGTGCGGAAGTTACAGAGGGTCGGAGGTCGTGAGCCGAATTGCAGAGTTTTGTGTGGGAATGGTGGAATCCATTACCCAAATCAATGCAGCTCACAAGCCAACATCTGCGCCCAGTGCTGGTGCATCCAGTCGGCTCTCCCACCTGCGGAGGGCATACACAGTGAAACAGGGGCAGAATGACAGGAATGTTCTTTGGCTCCATGGTTAAGCAGGTAATGGCCTCGCCTCGACTTGAGCAGGCATTAAATGACTCTTGCGAGGTGCCATGAATGCCATTCATGGTGAGCTTGGGAAGGTTGCAGAGGGCCATGTGGTCGCCCCGTCCGCCGTCACCCCGTCTCATCAGTTTAATTACCTTAATTAACACCCACATCTAGGGGTTGAGCTTCCTTGTGCACCAGGTCAGTGCAAACTTGCAATTAATTGTGGTCATTTATAATGATGAGAAGACCATAATGTAGGATCCGGTCCTATTCCACCCCAATGTTTGCCAGGAAATCAGCAACTTTGTTACTCTCCCTTTTGACATGAATAAAAGTTATTGCTCTCCTATCTTTTATCCATTTCTCTATTGTTTCAACCCTGGCCATTAATCTCCAAATTTTGGCAACTCTTGAAACCGTGCTTCCTTGTTGGATTTGAGTGGCCATATTGATTAGAATTTGAGTGTCCCCTTCTATAATGATGGGATAAAAATTATGTTTCTGAGCTAGCTTCATACCTTGCCGCAATCCTTCCATTTCTACATAATTGTTCATATCCCATCCAATGGAGCCAAAATAAAATAGTAGGGGTTGGCCCTCATGATTTCTGAATATGCCCCCGTATCCAGCTTTGCCCGGGTTTCCCTTGGAGGCATTAACGAAATTTAACTTAATCACACTTTTTGGGGGGCGTAACCAATGTGAAAGCTACCTGGTTATAATGCTAGGTCTATTGGAATTCAATTGTGCTTGTTGGAGCTGGATGTTCTAGTTAGCCCGATGTTCTAGTTAGCCCATATGCTTAGTTCCTGAGGCTAGGTAGGAAAGTCCTCAGTTGTCCATTGATGCAACGCAAGAGTTTCCTTGATGTTTTGACATAATTTGGTCCATATGATTTCTAAGGAAGTTTTGTGATTTTTAAAAATTCGCTTATTTCTTTCCTTCCAGATTTTCCATAGAAGGAGACCTAGCAATATTGTCCATAACTTGTTGAGAAATTTACTGTCATAGGGCTCTAGAGTCCAGTTGTGGATGGTGCCTTTTATATCCCCAAGAAGTTTGCAAGATCGCTGACATCTGAAAGTGAGCCTTTCCCAGAGTTGATTGGCCATGTGGCAGGAGTCTATGAGGTGTTGAATAGTTTCTTCATTTTTTTGACAGTTGGGATAGTAGGATGGTCCTTAAATCCTCTTTTGATTAGGTTTTCCCATGTGAGAATTATTTGATGATACAGTAGCCAGATGAAGGTGGAAACTTTGGGCTAGATCCCTACAGTCCAGATACGATTCCAAACAGGATCTATTGGTTCTTGAGTTTGGAACATTAGTTGGTATGCTTCTTTAGTGGTGTATGTTCATTTCGGTGTATATCCCCATCTCAGTACATCTCTTCCTATATTGACTCTGATTCTTCTGTTGGTGAGCTATTTGTGTATTTCCATGTTATAAGCTTTCATTTCTTGCTATGTTATTTGCCTCAATGGTTTCCAGTGCCTGAATCCCTGTATAGTGTTGAGATTCCATAAATGTGCTACATTTTCCTCCTGGTTAATTTCGTTTCCATTATGATTTGTGCATGGTAAGAATGCTGCAATTTTGGGTCTCTGTTGCCATGAATATGTCCAGAAATAATTCGTCCTCCCATCCCTTATCTCCCAAAAGCTATGATGATGGATGACCTCTCTGTGTTGCTTAGCCGCGTTCCAAATTAGGGATCCTGTGAGCGTGGTAGTTATCCTTATTAGTTCTTGTTGCGGTCAATTATTTTCATACTTTGCAGTCCATAATTGTGCCCATGGCTTCTGTGGGCAGGATACCCGTTGCCACCAAATCCATGCTCCCATCAAAGTATTGTTGTGTTGTGGATCACGTAAGCCTAGACCCCCCTTCTTTTTAGGCTTGCAAACTTTCTCCCATTTGACTAATGCCCATTTTCTATTTTTTCCTGTGGAGCCCCATAAGAAATTGCGTTGCAGATTCCTGATTCTCTTTAGCACCCATTTTGGTGCAGCGAGAACTAAGAAGAGATAGAGGGGCATTGATTGTAGGATTTCCTTTATCAGGACTAATCTACTTGCCATGTTGAGAGTTCTGTGTATCCAAGACATGAGCCGACTTTCCATTTTCTAAATGAGTTGATGCTAGGAAGCATGCTTTAAGGCTGAGTCTATGAGAGGGGCGCCTAAATACTGAGATGGAAGCTTGGCTTGAGAGAATCCAATTATTCGAGCAATGATTCTTTGGGTGGGAATAGGAATATGGAAGAAATAAATTTGATATTTGGCAGTGTTTATGGTGGTGCCAGAGGCTTCTGAGAATGTATCTAAAAGAGCTTTAAAGGTTCAGGCCTCACTTATAGAAGGATGACCAAAGAGAATATTGTCATCAACAAATTGTTGATGGGTAATAGCAGGGGATCCATGGACAGAGAGTCCTCTACGATCATGGGAATCAACGGCATGCTTTATAAGACAACCCAGACCCTCAGCCATAATGATAAATACAAAAGGGGACAGAGGGTCACCTTGATGAATTCCTCTGGAAGGGTGGTAGGGTTTAGAGGGGATCCCATTGACAAGAACAAAGCAAAGTGGAGAGGAAATTAGGGTGATAATCCATCTAACCCAGGTCAAGCTAAATCCAAAGGCCGTTAGCATTTGTTTTATGTAGGTCTAGCTGAATTTATCAAAGGCTTTGGAAAGGTCGATTTTCAACAGCATACCTGCCTGTTTGTTTTTCTTTAGAGAATGGATGGTTTCATGAGTCAACATAATACCATCCAGAATTTGACGACCTTCTACATAACCAGATTTCTCTGGTGAGATGAGAAGAGGGAGGAGTGGTTTGAGGCAGTTGAATATGACTTTCGAGATAATTTTGTAGATGATATTGCAGAGTGCAATAGGCCTGAACTTCTCAAGAGTGCTTGGTTGTGCTGCTTTGGGAATAAGGGTGATGAAAGTTGCATTGAGCGAAGGAAGTAACCAATGCATTACTCTTGATTCTTTGACCACATTCCAGACATCTGCTTTGATTAAGTCCCAAAAGTGATGGTAAAAGCTAGACGTGAAACCATCAGGTCCAAACACTTTCCCAACTTTCAATTGATTTGAAGCCTCTTTGACCTACGTAATGGTGACAGGTATTAGCAATAGCTGATTATGCTCCTCTGTGATGAGTTTAGGAATATGTTGAGGTATCTCATTGATAGCACACTGTCTGTCTGTGGGCTGCTCTTGATGAACAGTTTTGAAGTGATTTGTGAGCTCTTTCTCTATGTCTTCCTGTTTCTCTATTTTGTCTCCCTGTGAGTTTTGAATGTGTGAGATTGTAATATTCATTCTTCTTTGTAAAGTTGTACGATGAAAAAAATTGGTGTTTCGTTCCCCTTCTCTTAGCCATCTAATTCTTGACTTCTGTCTCCAAAGCAGTTCCTCTTGTCTGCTTCTTTCATCTAGTTGTGTTAGTAGGATTTGTTCCTGTCTAGCATGTTCCTCTGTTCTGCCTTCTAGGATGATCTTCTGTTGTAGCTCTGTCATGCTCTGCTCAAGAACTTTTTCTCTTGAAGGATGTTGCCAAATGTGGTGTAATTCCAGGTTTTGATTTGTTTTTTGATATGATTTAGTCTTTGTTAGAATTGGTACATAAGTGAGCTACCATTGGAAAGGAAACTTTCCCACGCTGATTTGACCACTGTATTGAACTCAAGGTGGGTAAGCCAGAAAGCTTCAAACTTGAATGGTCTTCTGTTAGATTTTTTGGGATTTTTCCATTGCAAAGAAATGGGCCAATGATCTGAGCCAGCTAAGGGTAGAATAGAGGCACATATATCACCGCCAAGATGAACAAAATTGTCTGCAATTAGAAATCTATCCAACCTTGATGCTATTTGCTGAGTTTCAGCTCTTTTGTTGTTCCAAGTGTAGATGTCATTATCAAAAGGTAAGTCTATTAGACCATTTTGTTGAATGTAATCTTTGAATTTATTGCCTTCTTTTTCCAGCTTTCTTTTGCCTCCCAATTTTTCCTCCAACCTTGTGATCATATTGAAGTCTCCTCCCGTGATCCATAGTGGATAAGTTCTTGGAGCATTAAGAATCTCCAATGTTTCTAATTGCCTAATTTTGTGCGTACTCTCCTAAGGGAAGTAAACATTGGTTAAATTTCCATGTATGTTGGTACCGATCAGGTGGAACATTGCTTGGATGAAATAGTGAGAGGCATGGAAATTTGTTAAGGATATATGTTGAGTGTTCCATGCTATGGCTAACCCTCCCGAGGCACCTATTGCGGCTACAGTTACCGCTTGACATCCTGCCCAGGCTTTGGATAATGTGGATTCTAATGTGTTGGTGCTGCCACTTCACGCCTTCCTTATGATCATGGTAGGTTGGCTTGTGATGAGGCCCCATATCCTCCATCTGTGGAAAAAAATCATAAAACTGTTAGTGAATATATATATATATATTATTATTATTATTATTATTATTATGTTATAGTCCCCATTTTATACATAGAGGTTGGCTCATCATTCCTTAATTCCTTAATAATAGGGATGGCGGAAGAAGTTTGCACATATCAATAGAAAAAAATATACCCATAATCTTATTGATAATACGCAGAGAGAGCTATACAAGAAAGGGGGAACCAGCATGGTACAAATAATCAATCAGTTTGGTTTATAGTGGAAATGGGACAATGAAGTGATATAGATAATTGTGTCATTTTCCTTTTTGATCATCACAAAGCAATCTTGTTAAAGATGATAGTATTCACGATATTTTCCTGTTCCACTAGACTCCATACTTGTTGTCCTTAAATATGTATTATACATTCCATGCCATTACAAGGATCATAAAGAGTGAACTGGGATAGTCTAGGGATGATTATGCAAGGAAGAGAAAGAGGATGTTCTCAAAAATATTCACGAAGTGTTGTTCCTTGAAGGAAAAAGGAAAAACCCACACAAAAATTGTGGTTCCTTATGGGGAACAGTAGTTGTTCCCTGTAAAGAACAACAAAGAAAAATACACAAAAAATGTGCTATTCCTTATAGGGAACAACAAGGGGAATACATACAAAAATTGTTCAGTTCCCTATAGGGAACAGCAAAGCAAAATACACACAAAAATTGTTGTTCCCTGTAAGGAACAGCAGTTGTTCCCTATAGGGAATAACCAAAAAAAATGCACGTAAAAAATTGTTGTTCCTTAGAGGGAACAACAATTGTTCCCTATAAGGAACAGCAAAGAAAAATTCACACAAAAATTGTTGTTCCCTGTAGGGAATAGTAAAGCGAAACACACACGAAAATTGTTTTTCCCTGTAGGAAACAACAATTGTTCCTTGTAGGGAACAGCAAAGCAAAATGCACACAAAAATTGTTGTTCCCTAGAGGGAACAGTAGTTGTTCCCTATATGGAATAGTAGTTGTTCCCTATAGGGAACAACAAAGAAAAAAAAAGAAAAAGTTAATATACAATCTATTATCCAAGCAAATCCAATCAAATAGAAAGAAAACAGAAAGGCAAATTTATGTACAGGTTTAAAAAAATAAAAAATAAAAAAAATCTTCACTTGACTAGCGTTGTGGAAGGGTTGCCCTCCTCAGCAAGAATTTGTATTGTGGAATCTTCCCATAACTATTGGCAAAAGGATTCCCTTGTAAGAAGTTTGTGATAAAGGCGTACTTGATGTCCATTTGCTTTAAAAGAGTAGCCAGACCCATCAATGGTGGCTAATGTAAGGGCACCATTATCGTGCACCTCTTGTATCTCATAAGGTCCTAATCATCTGGTCTGGAGTTTTCCTGGGAAATCCTGAAACCTAGAATCATACAGAAGTGCCCAATCACCTTCATGGAAGATATTTTTCTTGATGAGGGAATTATGCCATTTCGCTCTTTGTTTTTGGATCAGTGCAGTATGTTCAAGAGTTGATAGCTGGATTTCATCCAATCCATTGATTTGATGTAGCCTATTAATTTGTGCTTCATTCAGGTCCAGGACTACTTCTTGAGCTATCCTCAATGTCTGAATTTAAAATTCTATTGGGAAGATAGGCTCTTTGCCAAACACTAGATGATATGGGGAGTATCTTGTTATATAGTGTCTGAATTTGTTAATAGCATAGATTACAGCTAGAAATTATTTCTCGGTCACGGTGTAATTCAATTCAGCAGGAGTTAAAGTTTTGTTGATGTAGTATATCGCATAAGGTTCCGTATCTTCTTCCTAGCTGAGAACTGCTCCAATGGTCGTATTTGATGCATTAGATGAAATCTGAAATGGTAAATCCCAGTTCAGGCCCCATAATACTGGGGTTGTTGATACTAACCATTTTAACTCTTCAAAGGCAATGTCACATTTGTCAATCCATAAAAAATTGATATTTCCTGTTAAAGCATATAATGGTGAAGCAATTTGGGACAAATTCTTGATAAATCTTCTATAATATCCAAAAAATCACAAAAAAATAAATACCTAAGTTTGTGTGCAGGGGGTAGGTATTAAGAGGATTATCTAAATTTTTGTTGGATCTACCTGAATTCCAGCTGCTGATGTTTCTAGGAAAACTAGTGCCTTTTCGATCTGCTAGGCCCACTAGGATTAGTAGCTATCCTAGAAACAAACAATCAAAGAAATTTGTGATTTCCTCTATGTATGATAGATAAGAGAAGCAAAGGGACCAACCTGGATCTTCCGCTTGACTCCTTGCTTGATTTCTCTCCTCCTTGACAGAGCTTGCAACTCTTCTCCTACTTGTCCCGCTTAGAGAATATCTGTAGAAACGAAGTAACACAACACCATCAAAGCATCTTGATCTATGTCATCATAAGCATTGCAGAATCAGAAATACAATGAGTATACAATGGCATTTACAAATAACAACATTCACAAATATACGATTGTATGGAGGAAAGCTCAAAGAACTTTATTAATAATAGAAAAGAGGATTACAACCCAGTTGTCTGATCCAACATCATCCTCCCAACATCAAAGCCCTCTTCACCTCATGAAAAGCAAGATCACCCAACAATACAATGTTCCCTCTCAAAGACAAACTATCATCACTTCCTTACAAATTACAAAATTCCAGCCTCTAGATCTCTCAAATGAGGGATCCATTTATAGATGTTTGCAAGGGTGTGAGTCACCTCTGGGTTTTTGACTAGTGTCATTCCACTTGTTGTTCTTGGTTCCACTTGGAGATTTCTTGGATCTCTTACTCATCCCTGGGCGAATTTAGAGACGCAAGTGTCATGGGAGAAGTTTCTAGAAGATTCCATGAGCGTCTACTTAGCAAACTGTCTTAGACATTTGTCTATTCTCGCTCATCGCACCCCACAGAAGACCTCTTCAGTATGCATTGCACCTGGCTAGTGTAGGAGTCAGTATGCATCGCACCTTGATAGTGGAGCAGTCAATATGGTCCAGTTTTTGCCAGTTCTGAGTGGTTTTTCAGGTGGAACTTCTGGGGAATGATATAATCAGTTGACCATGATCCTTTAGGGTATCAGACAACACTTTTAGGGGTTAAAGAGCCCTTGATTTATCGACATATAAGATTAGGGCTGCAGTGCCCAAATATGTCTATAACAGCTGAGATGTAGTGACCCAAGATGAGGCCCTCGGTCATCATCATGTGGCATTTCTCATGGCTTAAGCAGAGCCTGGTAGCAATGCATCTTTGCAGGAATTTCTCCAGCGTCTATAATTCCGGGTCAAAGTCATCTCCATCGGGTGTAAAATAATCCATGTACACCTCGAGTCCTTCATTTATCAAGTCTAAAAAAATGTTGAGTATGGCTCTCTGGAATGTGGCAAGTGCATTGCACAGTCCGAAAGGTAATACCCTATAAGAAAGCGTCCCCAAGGGGCAGGTGAAGGTAGTCTTATCCGGGTCTTTAGGGGCAATTTGGATTTGGTTGTAGCCGCTAACACCGTCTAAGAAAGAGAAGAATATTTTACTTGCCAATGTTTCTAAAACCTGGTTGATGAACGAAAGGGGAAAATGATCTTTTTGGGTTGCTTTATTAAGCTCTATACAGTCGACAAATATACACCACTTCCCATTCTTTTTAAGAACCACCACTAATGGAGAAACCCATTTGCTATCAGATATAGGATATATGAAATGCACATCTAACAGTTTTTGTAGTTCATCTTTAGCAACATCTTTAAGGTGAGGATTTAACCTCTGTTAAGGTTGTCAAATGGGTCTCACATCTTTCTCGATATAGATGTGGTGCATGCATAATAGGGGATCAATCCCTTTCATATCTAGTAATCCCAAGTGAAAGCCTCTATATTTTCTAAGGATTTGAACAAGCCTTTGTTGCTAGTCATCAGTCAAGTTTTTGTTAATGTTTAGGACTTTCCCTGGCTCAATTTCAATGGGCTTGTTGTTATAAAGAGTTGTTGTTGGTATTGTTTGGGCATTGATATCTTTTAAGGGATCTTCTTCAATTTCATTATCCAAGGTTGCTTCAATCATGCGACATTTTAGATTAGATATGGCATCTGGGTGGTTAATATAAGTGTTGAAAATGTCGTCTTCTGTTTGATTCTTAAGTTCAATAGCATCTGCTACAGTTAGCGGTGATCAAATGTTTTCACTTAAATATGTTACAAGTTGTTTCCTAGTTTTTATTATTGTTAGACTTGGCTAATCTGGAGGATATAAAGCTAGATTCTTCACATTACTTCCTCTTGCTATAGTCATACTGCCTGTTCGACAACTTATATAAGCATTTGTGTTCGCTAGCCAAGGTCTTCCTAGAATTAGGGGATGTCCATCTAGCCAGTTTCTAGGATTAATAATCAAGAAATCTATTGGGTATTCCCAAGAATCTATAGACACTATTACATCCTGTGATGTTCCTTCTGGTTTGGCAACCGATCGGTCATCAAGTTCCAGCAAGGTCGTAGTTGGATCTAATTCTATGATGCCAAGTTTTTGACAAGTTGTTGTTGTGAAAATATTAATGTTTGCTCCTAGATCAACTTCTGCATTGGGAAAGGAACATCCATTTATTTGTAATGTGACTATAGGGTTTCCTAGGTCCTCATATTTCACCGGTGTTTCTTTGCCTAATAATAAATCAAACAAAGTTTCGACTACTTGGCAGTTGGTGTTGTTTTTATTTTCCTCTTGGGATTTTTAGTACACAATTCCTAAATAGTTTTTGCATAAATTGGAATGTCCTCAATAGCTTGGAGGAGGGGTATTTTTACAAAATATTTTTTAATTCTCCCAGAAGATCGAAATCAGGATATTCTATTGGGCGGGGTATAATCAATCTCTCTAGGAATGGTGGAGAAGACGTAGAAGTTTGATCGTGGCTCTTCTGTTTAACCGTATTCTCCGTTTGGGGTGTTTTTTCTACAGATAACAGTTCTTCTAATTGTATATTTTTATCCCCTTCTCACTCAATTATCCGTCCAGACCTTAATTTTAGTTCATTACACTCCCTCAACTCAGTTTCTGGCTTTGGCCCCTCAATAATTTGTACAGATTGGACTAGTCTATTGTTGGGATTCATGTTGGGCTGCGTTACGAGTTGTGGTCGTAGATTGGGTTGAGGGTTCTACTGCAATGTGTAAGGTGTTGGTAGTGTAGGTTGAGGTAGGGGGATTGTTCCTGCTAGCTGGTTTGTAGGTCTTTGCCAACTTGATTGTTAGTTCTGGTTTTGTGAAGTGGAGGGTGGCCATTGGGATGGATATGTATTGTTCTGCCAGAATGGGGAAAGTAAGAGGAATTTGGCCAACTATTGTTTTGATTTGATTGATTGGAACAAGGTATCATAGAGAATGCTTGTGGTGACCAATTAGGAAAAGGTGGTTGGTTTTTCCATATAGCTCTTGTGTATTGTTGAGAATTATATTGCGAGGGCTGAAAGAATGAGGACGAATTGGTAGGCGTACCTATTTGTCGTGCTTGCCATTGGCGACGTTGATTTAACACGTAGATGGGTTATATTTCTTCCTCTGCCTCCTTTAAGACTACTTTTAACCCTGGGTGCGATGGCCAGTTTTTTGTGGCATGAGCTTTAGTGCATATGGCACAGGTTTGTACCATATCCAGCAGGCATTCTTTATGACTATGCTTCTTCCTGCATCGAGGGCAAAAGATCACCAGGTTCTGTTCTGCTTCGGCTTGTTTCTGTTTAGCTTGCATAATGTCTAATTGTGTTGTCAAAGTTCCCAAGATATCCATTATGAAATCCTCCAGCAGGTTGCCAATTTTTGCACGAGTAATGCTTCTGCCAGAGATTTTTCTATCCCTAGTGGTGATATCGCATTCTGATGGTTTCAGTCGCATAATGCCTTTTGAGCACCTGATACACAAACTAATAATATTAGCATAGTCTTCTTGATATATATCACCTTTACCCATAATATTTAATGTCTCTATCCATTGGTCTTTCATCCCTTTAATCAGTTTAGTTTTTAGCACATTATCAGGCAAAGGCAGAGTTGCATAGGGAGACCTTTGGACGTTATATTGAAAACGCTCCACATACTCTTCCAACATTTCACTAGGTCTTGCTACCATTTGGAATATTTCGTCTTTTAATTCCCTAGATCTGCAATAATCCTGATATTTTTTAAGGAAAGCAGTTTTCATTTGATCCCAATCATTTATGGTGCCCCCACCTAGTCCCAGAAACCAACACAAGGCTGCTCCCTTTAAGGTAGAGGGAAATAACTTTAGTTTCTAGGGATCAGTGGTGTAATCATAACCCTGACATAATACATCAAATTCAAACAGAAATGCATTTGGATCTTCTGATGTGAGTCCATGAAAGTTGCGTATATTTTGTAGAGGGATAGCTTTCATGGGTGCGTTGACATTTATGTCAACAATAGGATACTGTAATGTAGAGGTCTGGGGTGCTTGTGGATGATTGGCCATTTGATCAAAGATATGTCAGTACCCTTTCAAGATCTCTGGAGCTAGAGAGTTATCCCTAGGATGTCTAGAAGAGGTGGGAATGATCTTAACAGCACTCACTTGATCTAGGACACTGGGTGTCCTTTTCTCAATTACTACCTGAGGGGTTCTTGGTTCCTCTGTTTCCCCTATTTCTCCTCCTCCTTCACGAATATGGCAAGAATTCCCTTCTTGTGATGGAATTGGGCGTGAATTTTCAATATCTTGAAAACTCTACTCAGTCCCTTCCGTTTTACTGTGGACCTCAGCGTAGGCTACATATGGTGAGCCTGTGGCGGGAAGGGAGACAGTAGGTTGTCTGGAAGCAATGGTTCGGAGACCTACTGATGGCTAAGATTCAACTTTTCTTAAGATGTCGTCGATAAAATTTGATCGTCCAAGGGTCATTGGTCCCTTAGATTTTTCAGGTTAGGGAAGTGGAATCGGATTGTTTTCTAGTCTTTTCTTCTTAGTCATTCATGCAAAAAAAATCAAATGTTTATTTCTACCTTAAGTTCCTAGATATTTTGTTGGAAAGCGGGTAGGGGAGTAGGCATTTTACTTGCTCCATACGCAAGTTCTTACCTTCTGTTTTTATTAACAATTTATCTCTCAACAGACAAGCATCAAACACCTACTTCACTTTTCTGTAATTGTGCTGAAAAGCGGGTGGAGGAGCAAGCAATTTACTTTCTCGTTATGTAGGTTCTTACCTTCCATTTTCAATACCCAATTCTTCTACAACAACAATTATCAGATATACATCACTCTTTGTAAAATGGCTACACTCTCCCCAGCAATGGTGCCAAAATGTTGGCTCATAAAAGGTGCCTTTTAAAACTCCTAAGTATCCCACATTAATCATCAACCCAGGTAAGTCCTCTTATTTCAAGAGTGTACACAGTATTGGCTGCTATAAATTCAGAGAGTAATGTTTCCTAAATTGTAGTATAGATCTTTGACACAAGAGTAAATGGATGCATCTAATAAACTCAAATTGCAATGATTAAAGGAAATATGACATCTAACTTCAAAACTCAATCCTCTACTAAAATCAAATCTTATAGCAATTCAAATAACAATAGCATCAGTCGGGAGCACAGTAACAATAACTCACCTCTTCTTAGTTCATTCAATCTAAACCATACTCAATCTCTATAAAGCAATCAAAATAGGAATGACATCAATTTTGAGATTCTAATAGCGATAATCAAACTCTTACAGCTGATTAAACCAATGCGATTCACTGTATATATATATAATTTACTCTGTAATAAACATGACTCAAATGACAGTGCTGTAAATTATAAATAGAACATACACTACTTCAATACAGGGAAGTGATAAACAACGAATAAAGTAAACTCACAGAAACAGGAAATTACCAAACCAACCAAACTTTAGAAGAATCAGAAATATAACACAAGAAAGCAGTTCAATCCACCAGAGATTGGACCCTTAGCCGCCAGTGAACACTGCTGAGCTATTTCAGATAATGCGACGGAACAGCAATTTCAATTATATATTAATCATCGAACTTAAGTAGCATTACAATATAATCACGTTCTCCAACAGCGCAGGTCTGTAATCAAATTTACAACTTGAAAAATAACAGAGCTTCCTCCCCTTTCATCCTATAATCGCTTTATTTTATAATCAAAAAGGAGTAGAGGGTAAATGGTAAATGTGGTCCCTCAGTATCTCCCGATCCTGAGAGATTCGCAATCGATTTCTAACTTCAAACACCTTTCGTATTTCACGTTGATCCTTTTAATTCGCCATCAGCCTTGTCCACAACCGACACGTTCCTTCCTTTATTTGTCGGATTTTTCTATTCCTATTTTGTTTGTCGCTTTCTTGCATTAGCTAAATCGTAACTGCAAATAATTCATCTATTTCTTACCATAATTCCTCAATATATCAGTGCATTAAGATTTGAAAAAGATAAGAATCAAGGAAAACGATGATGAAATTAATAGTAAATACATACCCATTTCGTAACTCAACAGTAATCATTTCTCAAACATGCTCTGTTAGATCCACAAAGAGAGATCATGTCCTGAAGGGATCGTTTCCATCACCAAAGAGGTATGTGGGTTTAAATTTCATGATCAAAGGGTTAAATCATTTCTAATCTATTGTCAGTAAGTTATCATAGTACATGACAAGACACTTTTTTTAATAAATTACCACATATATAAAGTCACCTGGATCAATTATGATTATGTTATCCTCTATGCTAAAAATGCTTGTTTTGTTGAGTGCTCATTGGAGATCAAGGAGCGAATCTTGATTCCCTGTTTCTATGCGTTCGTTAGGCTACGAAAGAAAAATGGGAAAAAGTGGAAAGTTGAAAAAGAGTGAGCCGAAAAGGCCTGATCTTCTTGACGTATACCCATGGATCCAACAATGGTTTCAACAGGCCGGATGGGAATAATTCTTCAAGCGATGCACCAATTTTTACGATGAAGTGGCCTAAGCATTTTCCCAGGGATTTGATGGACAACAAGTAGAGGTTGGAGAAATTTATTTTAAAGTGAAATAGGAATTAATCTCTGAGGTTACATGCCTACCCACATATGGAGAGAAATCTTTCAAAATCCACATCTTGTATGGAGTTGATGTACCTTTCTTTTTAAAGGATGAATTCAAAGAAAAGAACTAGAGAGCAGGGGTGGAGAGGTCATGGTTAAAAGACAAATGACATTGTTTACTTTGAATTACTCAGTCCTATTTTACCTGCAAGGGGCGCTACAACTGTGTCAAACTCTACCATTTTCGATTTTTGGATCATTTGGTAGGTTTGTTAAGAATCAATGCCTCTTATTTTTTGTTAGAAAATTTAAAGCATATGGTCGCTCCAGTTCGAGCTAGAACAGACCAACCCTCACATTTTATTTACCATAAAGCTCTGATAAAGTTATTAATTGAAAACCTGTTAAGGAAATTTGGGAGAACATGGGAAAATTTTATATTTTGTGGAGGGTTTCAACCTCCACCTATTGAATCTAAAAGAGGCAGGAAAAAGGGCAGTAAGAAGGAAGCCAAACAAGTCAAACATCCTAAAACAAGAACCTCATCTCAAAGAACTTATGTTGTACAAACAAGAAGTTAGAAAAGAGTAGATAAGGACTCTCCTCCAGTTCTTCAATTACCTAAATTTTACACTAGAAAGAGTGATAGGCTCAAGAAGAGAAAACAAGCCCCTCCTCCTACTGAAAGCCTACCATGCTAGAGAAAACTAAGGGAAATATGACCCAAAATGAAAGAGCCTCAGCGAAGAAAGATCTTACCTTGTTTGAAATGTTTAAAGGGGGAAAGCCTCACACTATGCCCTGGAACAAGCAACGACTGAATATCAAGTTAAAACAGAACCCAAGGCTTGCTAAGGAAGTAATAGATGTGTATGATATCCCACTAAGAGACTTGATTATAAACAAGGAGAGAGCTACCAATTCGAAAAGATAAAAGAAAAAAAAGGTTTCCAAGAAGGGAACTCCCATGAAGACTAGAGAAAGTAAAATATAGAGGATGGCCAATGTGGATGTTCTATTAGAGGTAGCTAGTACCCTTAGCTGAAAACTGATTTTTGATCTTTTGAGTTTTTGACCCCTCACTGCCAAAATGAAATTTTGGTCTTCAATTGAAAAAGCACTTGTCAATGTTTTAGCACAGGGAAAGGCAAAGGAGCACTGACAAATTCATTGTCAATGCCTTTTGGTGAATAATTTTGGAGGAAAATGCTGACAATCGGCTCGTCAGCAGAATTATCAATTTCCGGATGCTAAAGGATGATAGCGGTATTATCGACAATTGTATGAAAGGAACCTAAGAACAGAAACTACGCAACATAAATCCATTTTTGACGGAATGACACGCTGTGATTCCTAGCAAAGGAGGCAAAACAACGATGTACTTTTTAGTCCTTGTTTTTAGCCTGATTTACAGCGAGTCATTTTGATTAGATATAGATAGTTTTAAAAGGCATTTTACATGCATGTACTTAATGATATACACTATTATTTTTAGATTATTGTAATTAAGGATAAGCTAAAAACTTGTTTTAGTGATTGTCTTATCTATATAAATAGTTTCTTAAGAAGGAAAAAGGGTTAGAACTTTTGAAAGATAGCATTTTTATGTACCGAGTGATCATATTATAATAAAGCAATCCATGTGAACAGTTTGCAAAAATTTGTGTCACAATTCCATGTTTGTCACTTGGTTTTTAATATTTTCTTCAAGCTCTGAATGCTAAGTGGTTTGAAATTGGAATTCATATTTATGTGCTCCATTTTCTTTATATTCAGATATTTAAATTTTTTGTTTTTCACATAAATATCACATTGATTTCCTTTACTATCCTCCAACTTCCTAAAAATTGTGAAAGCAATTGTCACTATATTGCTTTTGTGATGTTTGCCCACTTAACCTGATTATATAAAACTGATGGGTCAAACTTCATCCCTAATGGTGAAATTTTCCTACAATCCAACCAAGCTCAGTTTTTCTTAAATAAAGTTTGGCCATAGGACATATTGTAAACCTTTTACCACTGTGACCTCAGGTGGCTGAGTTTTAGGGAGAGACCCCTCTCCAATTTGAAGGACCAACTTTCAACCTCAAAGCGGTTTGTGGTTACCATAGATTTTTTTCTGCAACAAGGGTTTTATCTAAGTGATAACAACATCTTTGTGGACGATTCTCCTTGATGTTAGGTGATTCTCTTTTTCGCTTGTGTGCGCCTCTACTAGGGTGGTACTATTACCTCTCTCCTAGAGGCTCACCTTTCCTCCCTCTGCACTAGAAGAACCTTGATACACCTACAACCAAACATTGGCACACTGGCTTTTTACAAAGGCATATACATGCTTCTCTCTCTTGATGAGAGTTAAAGCCAAGGAAAATCTATAAGAATATATGGAAACCAAGCCGATATTCTAGATGGGGCTCCTATTCCAAATGGTGTGAGGTCTAATTGAGACTTCACATCGGGGAGGACCCCTTGGTTGACGGATTTCTAGCACCATCAACAAAACAATTTTTAGTGACTCTCTTATTGACAACTCCCTTGTTGAGTCTACAACCCCCATGTTGATGACACCCTTGTCAATGTAGTCCAATGAAACTTCTACGACGCAACAAACCAACTCCAATTATGGTTGCAGTACACGTTAACACATGCTGAAAGCACAACTCATCAATGTTTTGCAGTACACGTTAACACATGCTGAAAGCACAACTCATCAATGTTTTTCTTTCCTACTGTGTCTTCCATCAAGTAACCAAGTAATCACTGACAATTACAAAAATGAATTTCTTTTAGAAGCTGAATGCAAAGATTGTATTTATTGTGTAATTGTATGTATGATAGGTAGTTTTCTTTTCACTCTCTTTCACATAACATTGTACTCATGTCTTATGTAGTAATAAAACAATGTTCTGTGCATTTCACTCCAATTTTGTTCATGCATGTGCTTCTCATAACTTGATCAACCCTATAATATTAAGTTGTCCTTTAATTATACCTTTGGAAACATAATCACAACAAAATATCCAACTAAGGCATGGAAGCTATAATCCTTACAAGTTTACACATATTCATAAAAGTAATTTAAAGTAGATTAACAATAAGGTGAACACAAACCTTATTCCACAAAACACATTGCAAACAAACTTGCAAGTCTTCGAGGGAGCCACTTCCTTCCTTTGCTGAATTAAAATGTTATACAATAAAAAAATGGGTCATATTTAAAACCCTGCTTGCATGAAAGAGGTCACGATATCCATGACCAACTAAATACTCACTTAAAGCCAAGAGATCTAAAAACATGTAAAGATAACAACAGTAAAAGAGAAGACAAAAACAACCACCTGTTATAATGAGAGTTAAATGTTCTCCATGACCTCTACACAGTTTAGTGAGATCAACACTATGTCACTCAATGTCTACATATCATAACCCATTCATGAGAGAGATTCCAAGATCGGACACTTTAGTGAGATCAACACTATGTCACTCAATGTCTGCGTATCATAACCCATATATCCCATTCATGACAGAGATTCCAAGATCGGAGTTTAAATACATTGTTACTGCTTCAAGTGATGATCAGCTAATAATGAACATTAAAATCTCATGATACATGATTATATTCTATTGTCCACTACAGATTGATTGAATGTGTACTACTAAGATTCTAAAAGTGTCAACCTCACCATGAAAGGGACCTGTAATGTTATAATCTGCCTCTTCGATTCCTGAATAGACAGACGCCCCTGAGTTGTTTATAAAATAAAATCTTTCTTGTCTATACATTCATTCTGCTGGGCCCTAAGTTCCTACTTCAACGATCCTTCTGTGGTCACTTAACTCCCTTTTTTCACATCTCGGTTCATATGAATTATTAATTACTATGCAATGCACGCTGATGAGTCTCCTGTACCCCATCACAAGAAATATGCCTTTGTCCTTGAAGAAGAGGAGCATGATTTGATAGAAGGGTATCGTGTGCCAAATGTCATATAAAAATAGTGCAGGCAGAAATGCTGCTGCAGCTGCATGAGAATACAGAGAATAAGTAGTGGCATTTTGCAAGCGTACGCCTGCGTGTGTTTGTGAGTGCAACAATTGAATCTATAGGGATATATGGATATGGGTGTGGTATGCGTTGTCTAGTGCTGCACGCACCCAAACAGATTCTGATTGATTGATTCATTGCGTACTTGCTGGTTGATTAGAATGGAATATTGAAAATTGAACGATACAGAGACGCCCACCATTCAGCGATGATGATGATGTTAATTCCGGACAAGGGAATAAAATCACGTGGTCCACCACCTCTTCTTTCTTTCTTCCCCACCCCACTCACATATTTCAGTACATACCACTGGTCACCATTGGTCATAATCATCTCCCCACGCCTGACGCTTCTCAACTTCTCCTACGACCACGTAGTAGGGGGCGTCCGTTCATTGGAGATTCTTCTGATCCAATAGATTCCATGTTCTATCACCTCAGATTGTGACGGTCCATCTATCACAGATTTTTCTCGTCCGCTCTTATTGTAACTACACCACTGTTTACTTCAATGTGTAATGCACCTTCAAGGAATGGCTGATGATCTTTTTTGTTTTTCCCAGGTTAAGATATATCTGGATCTGAGCCGGTTTAATGTTAGATAGAAAAATGAGTTGATTCAGTTTTAATGTTGGATAGAAAAATGAGCTGTTTAAATAAATAGATGTTGTCATTAGGACTTGTGCCAGACTTATCAAGTTGGACATTTGTAACCCACATTAACTTCTTTCATCAACCCTTCCTCATTAGATTTGAATATTTATGGAATTAAATCCCACACAATCTAACTGGTCTACACCTCATACCTCCTGACTTATGAGGTGATAAAAATGTAACATAATGTTGTACCAAAAAATAGTGTCAGACTAGTATTGGCTGATATCTGATATCATCTACCATGGAATAGCTTATTTCCTCATTAGATTTGAATATTTATGAAATTAAATCCCACACAATCTAACTGGTCTACACCTCATACCTCCTGACTTATGAGGTGATAAAAATGTAACATAATGCTGTACCAAAAAATAATGTCAGACTAGTATTGGCTGATATCTGATATCATCTACCATGGAAATATCATCTACCATGGAATAGCTTATGAAAGATAATCCACTAAAACTACAAGTGGTAGGACAATGTGTAATAATAATGTCAAACTAATATTCATTGATATCTGATACCATATAATAGCTTATGAAGGATAATCCACTAAAACTACACCAAGTGGTATCTTAGGACAATGTTAGCTTTCACACACTCATACTTCCACAATTTTTTCTATCACCATGTGATTTAAAACTAAAACATCCTTGACATATTAAGATTTTCTTCATTTTAATTCTTTCTTTATCACAATACTTTTAAAAACATTTTAAAATTTATATAATATATAAATCAATTAACATAATTTTAGAGGTTATTTTTATGTACCGACATCAGTGTTGCTGAGTATTTAACTAATTGCATGTGAGTGTTAAGTTTAAATATGGTTAAATAAAACATACTAGACTATGTAGAATGGTTTATTAAAAGTATATATATATATATTATATATATATATATATATATATATTGAATTGTTTATTAAAAAAAAATTGGAAAAAAACTATAATACTTTAAATTTTAATATATTTTAAATTCATTAAAAACTTAGATTAACGAAAAAGAAAAAAACAAAATGATTACAAAAAAAAAAAATTGCAATTTCATTGCCATTAATTTAGGATGTAGTTTATATTATATATACTATCCTTAATATAGTTTTATATATAAACTATTCAAATTTGTATGCTTTTGTTTTATATGTTTATGCAGAAGACCGTGAAGCAACTAGCATGCACTTCATCTTCAATTTTTCTAACTTGCATGGATATTTTGTTTATATATATATATATATATATATATATGTATTTATATATTATTGTTATCTGTATATGATGATTGGAATCATTTAATTTTACAATGTAGAATCTTATTTTCCTAGCATAATGATGTTAAAGCTTTTATATTATCTTGATTTGTATTAAGTGATCAACCAAATTTATCTTGGATTTTTTAATTTTAATCTTTTATTGTATTAATCTTTATCTTGAGTTTCCACCGTTATTTAGCAAAATAATATGTTTATACCTATATTCCTTATTTTAATTAAATGTGCTTTCATTCAGCATACTTGTTCCAGGTCACAATAGAGTAAGGCATTTATATTTTTATTGTAGTTCTTCCCATAAAAATCGCTTACAAACTCTCAAAATTTTCCACCTTTCTTTTAAATGGTCTTACTCCAAAACAAATAATTACATAAAAATTATTCTTTACAGCAACGTTTTGAAAATGGTCTTCATGGATTTTCAATTCCATCCTTGAATTCGTTTACATTTAATTTATATAAAATAAAGAGTGTTAATACTTTATTACATGTTTTTCCAAACAAAAGTTCCTTTTTTAATTAAAATGACATTCAAAGCACAAATATTTGTAATATATGTATAATGACTATTAAATTTTCTCTATTTATGTTAATATTCATTCTAGAATGGATTCTTATATGCTACTTTAATTTAATATTAATAAATGATGCCTCTTATATGTTGATCATTAAAATGATCAACTAGTGAAGTCACAAAATATTACTACATTTTATAATTTTTTTATTTCGTATCTTATTGTTTCCATAGCCCCAATCCAACCATGAGAAAATTGAATCTTCTTGTTTCTAGACCAGTCACCCACCACCTAGGAGGCCTACCAATTATCAAAGAAAGCTTATCTTTGATCTAACTATGACTTGGCTATTTACCTATCTTTGAACTAACTATGACTTGGCTATTTTTTTGCCTTGATGAACTCCACATCTAGGGAAATCTCACTACACACTTCCCCTCATTTTGAGAATGGTACCTTGGGTTAAGTGGTTTGATGCAATTTTGGCAACCTACTTAACATAGACACTGAATGAGTCTTACAAAGTTCATAGAGACAATTAACTTGAGGACTTGACCTCGTGATCCTCTATGCGTAATTTTGAATGCTCACCTCTAATTCATAATAGTCAACCACTTGAGCTAACTCACTCAACTTATGTTTTCTATTCACTAAGTCATTATTAAATATAACTCATCAAATTTGGTGATTGTTAATATGCTTCTTAGTTTTTTTATGATTCAAATATTATAGATTCCTTAATATGGTAAACAATGTATCATTATATGGCTCTACGTGTTTATTTATAATTGAATATTCAATGCATGCATCTATAGTTCCGAGTGTTCCTATACATGTTGTTCAATGCATCACTTGGTAGTGATTATGTTATAATTTTAAGGTTTTGCAACAATTACTATCATTAATTAAATATGATCTTCTTATCTTGCTTCACCGTAATTTAGTGTAGGTTATGCACATTTATGATAAGCCTACAATGGGCACAAATATGCTTTTGATACACATCAAAATATTAGTTAGCAACATGGTTAATCATTGTCAAATATTTGGTATTTTCAATTAATATATTAAGGGTAATTATATGGTTTAATAACTTGGTGAAGTAGTGGAGTGTAATATAAGTGTGATTGCGTTAGAAACAAAGATCGTGGCACCTAAGAGTGAAAATATGACTACAACTAATCTAATGCACGGTGATTGAAGGCACTAACCTTAATAATGACATAGAAAACACATTATACATATAAATTTTGTGTTAATGAATGATTGATGTAATGGGTTTTAATTTGGATTGTGCATTTGAGATTACTTTGGATTTAGTGTGTTTTTATTTAGAGAATTTTTTGTTGGAAACTAGACTATACAAAGGGGGAGAGGGTGAATCAATATAGTGCATGCATGATCATCAATTTACATTTTTTCTTTTCTTCTTGATAGCCATTTGAATGGTTATATGAGCAAAAATACGTCGTATGAATAACAATTCTAATATATAACCAATATTAAATCACAGCATAAGAACCAACACATAAAAGAAAGGCATGTAGACGCCAGATATAAGTGGAAACCCATAGAGGGAAAAACCACGAATTTGTTGTTGTGATGTAAATGCAAGTACCTACTCCCTTTTTATATCAACTTTTGTAGCCAACCACCTGCAAGAGGCTTCAACCTCTCTTCTATTTTGCAAGATACAACTTGCTGGAAGCACCCACTCCCATTTGTTAAATCAATTTTGTAGAGGCTTCAACCTCACTTTTCTTTTCAAAGCTACAACTTGCTGGATGACCCACTTCCACTTACATGCTCCAACTTATCCTTTTTAAGGCTTCAACCTAAAAGGCGACACTTGTCATCAATCCCCTAATACATTAAAAATTTGATATGCAGGATTACCTGGTCTTTAATTGTGAATACCTCCATCTATTTGTCTCTGTTTTATATTGTGTTTATGTGTCCTTTATAGTCATTTTTCTCCTTAATTCTTATTCATGTCTTCTCTTCTTTCTCTTTATCTCTTTTCTAGGTAATTCACGAACTAGGTCTCTTAGAAAATCAATCAACTAACTATTGTGCCATTCAAAAGATATGTTTATATACTC
Source organism: Pinus taeda (assembly GCA_000404065.3). Taxonomy (NCBI): domain Eukaryota; kingdom Viridiplantae; phylum Streptophyta; class Pinopsida; order Pinales; family Pinaceae; genus Pinus; species Pinus taeda. Next base: position 69,944 of record APFE031597876.1, read on the forward strand.
ACTCTCTCTTTGTTTCCAACTCAAATATTTGAAACTAAAAGGTTCTCTCTTTGTATTCCACCTATTCCTTTCATATTGTTCAAAATTTGAAGACTAAAACCAAATAAATGGACCTAAAACTATTTGAAATATAGAGTCCCATAAGCCAACATCAATGCTTGCATAAGTCAACTCCAATACAAATTTATTTTTGCACATTACAGGATGCATACATGTTTTTTCTTAAAGACAATCTACATATATGCGTAGTATGCTCATTAAAAAGATGTGTATATTCTATACCATTTTGATTTTTGCTTTCTATTCCACTTGGGCACACCATCTGCTCTTTTGGCTCATCAAACATCTTCAAGTGCCTATGCAACACAATGGTAATCATATACCTCATTACTAAACAACACACTTTGTCAACATCATTATACTCAAAATACAAGTACCATCCGTTCATGCTCAACAACAATATACAAATAACCTTTGATCATTAAGCAATGCATCATTAGCATATTCTATCCATCTCTGACACTCACAATACATCAAAATTTTCAGGCATTTACATCACAACATCGACAAGTAATTACATCACAACATCTGCAAGTATTTACATCACAAACATCATACTAACTCAACCTTACATGATCAATAATACATACACAGGAGCAACAATACATACTTACCAAATACCTCTAATATTGAGTACATACTTAACAATATAAATGTTGAATATCTTTGGCATCTCCTAAACCTTAATTCAACAATGGCTTATACCTTAAGGCTTATCTATGTGGTACTCAAACCTTCAACACCTTTTCCATCAATGCCAATTTTTCCATCGCCATTATGACTCCCTTTGGTTGACATTATAACAAGTATTATGAAGTGATTAGGGGAATTAATAAAAAAACAACCTAATCTAGCTTCAAAAGTATGAGAAAGAAGTTATATTTCAATTGCATTCATTTGGATTGCAAATTTTTGGTTTAGGTTGAGAGGCAAAACTCTATTAACTAGTAATTTTTAAAATATTACCTTACCTTAACAATATTGGTTCAAGGCATGAAAATAATCTAAAATGAACTAGATCATTATATTTTTCATTATCTATATCGTTGTTTTCATGATGGACAAATTGGAGAAATTAGCTTACAAAATATTTTTAATGGTGAGTCCTAGTTTGGAGAACTAGGGATTGAAACCTTTCAAAACTATTTTAAGGTATTAAACAACAAGTTTTGGGGAAAATATTTCTCACTTTAGCCTCAAATCTCAAGACATTGATTTACACTCAGAATCGCATTAATTAGAGTTCATATCCAAGAGTTTTACTTCCATCAAGTTGACCTAATATGATAACCACCATGTTATGATAAGATGCCACATCATCCCCCATTACTCAAGCAAATGGAGTTATCCACATGTGGAGTTTCAAGAAGAATATATAAGGTCTCAAATCATAACTCTAATTGAGGGTTTAAGGGAGTCAAAACTTACCTTTAGTTTACTATTGGTATATGTTAAATATTGGTCTGTTAGGAGGAGTAGGGGTTCCATTTTATGATATTGTATTTTATTCCATAGTTTAGTTGAGAAAATAGAAATGGGAAGTTAAAGAGAAAATAATTGGGGATTAAGGTTCTATAGCCACCTTAGGTCACATGTCTTAGGTAATTCCATATAGAGTAACCTCTTCCTTTGTACTTACATATTCCCATTTTAGAGAAAAGAGAGCATAACAGTGTCTATTATCACTCAAAAATCCACCCCCTTGGGTCTAAGAGAAAAAACAATCGTTGCAAGGTAAAAGGGTCAATTTGTGATTAATGGAACATCATGAGAGGTGGACATTTTAGGGTTCAACACTTTTATGTAGTTTTGGGTCTAAAATAGAAGGCCTAGCAATGCTTTGGTTCACACTACATGCGAGAAACATAAGGGGATAAAGCATATTTAGAGCCTTTGCATCTGGGTTTTGAATCTAAGGTTTTAGGGAGATTATATAACAATGTAAAACATCATAGGACTTGAGAATACCAAATAAAAATGAGTTATAATAGTTGAAAATTTACACCCACTGGGATTTCCCTAGTTTGGTCACCATTTATGTTTAAGAGAAAATTTCACCTATACTAATAAGCTAGTTTAAGCCTAGAAAACCTACCCACACTTTTCCCAAAAGGTGCGTGTATAGTGATGAACCAAAGAAAGCAACTACCATGCATGCACAAGTAGCTACAAGGAAAAGTGAAAGAATTACCATATTTTATTGAGAATACAGCCTATGTTTGTGAGGCCATCTTTGGGAATGTCTCCTCAGGATATTGGCTCCAATTTCTCCCCTAAAACCTAGACACAAGCAACAACAAACACTTCATATTTTCCGCAACATAAAAATTAGTGCATACCAAAACCAAAATACCCATGTAACATGGAACAAAGAAACATGAATATAGATGGGGAAATTTTTCAATACGTTGCATTACTTATAGAATGGCATAGATAACCAAGAAATCTTGCAACTCCTATATGGATCACTTTCCTAGAGTCTAAGAGAAAGAAATAACCCTTTCCAAGTCAAAGGGTCAACTTGTGATCAATGGAACATCAAGAAAAATGGAGTTTTGAGGGTTCAATGCTTTTATGGAATTCTGGGTCTAAAATAGGAGGCCTATCAATTCCCTTTGCTAGTGTTCGGGTTGGAATATTAGCCAGCAATTCCCTCTCTCCACAACAATTATGAAACCAAGCGCAAGTTCTAGAATAATTGGCTTGATTTGGTCAATTTTGATTAGATCTTAATTGTTTTGGTCATGTTTAATCATAACCTATGATATAGCACTCAGGAATGTGTTTAGGTTTAATGCAGCTAATCACCAAGGAAATCTATATAAACTAAGCTCTCCACTAGTCACAAAGGAGGAACATTATTGTATGTTGAAATGCTGGTGAATTTTTCCATAATAAACTTATGCTAGCAGGTTCTACATCTAGTGAGTGTATAGATTAGGAGAGTGATCTAGACAGGAGCTACAAAATTTCTCGGCCACCTACCTCATTCTATGAGTAATGCAATGTATTGAAATCTTTCCCCATTTATATTCATGCTTTTTTCTTCCATGTTGCATGAGTAATTTAGTTTTGGTATGCACTAATATTTGTGGTTTGAGGAAATAGGAAGTGCTTGTTGTTTCTTGTGTGTAGGTTTGAGGGGAAGATATGGAGCCAAGATCTCAAGGAGAACTTCCCTAAGCTAGAATCACTAACAGAGACTAGATTCTCATTAAAATAAGGTAATTATTTCACTTTTCCTTGTAGGTGCTTGTGCATGTTTGGAAATTTCTTTATTTGCTTCATCACTACACACACACCCATACCTTTTGGGAAGACTATGGGCAGGTCTGCTAGGCTTAAACTAGCCTATTAGTGTAGGTAAATTTTTTCTTAAACAATGTTACCTTTAGTTTCCTAGGGTAAATCTTGTGTCTATTGTGGATAGTGTGTGTGTATATTTCTTTCTATTCTCTATCTTTTCATTTCAGCTATTTCATTCATTTAACTAGAAACCCAAATATTAAAAAATATGAGATCTGAAGAAAAAATAACCTTCATAGTATAGATTTTAGTTATTTTATTAGATTTTTGTGACAAATTGTTCTAGTGGAATATCCACAACAATTTATAGATCATCATCTTTCACGAATATAAAACCACATAATATCCATTAAATAATTATATTATACAAGATTGATTATTGAATTATATGTGATGGATGTCTAATTAAATATTTGTAGGTGGTGATGAGTCATGTTCTTTGGAAAAGGAAACGACTTATAAGTATTATAAAATTAGTACAATTTGTATCCCATGACTATATTACACAATAAATATTATATTATAACCATAGTTCTAATATACCCTAGGTATATTACAATTCCTCCCCCTTTAAAATGCTTTGTTCTCAAAGCATGGTGTTGAGAAAGCAACAACGTTTCCATACACTTATGTTTTATGTCAGATGAAAATGAAAAAAATGATTGGGGCATGTTACACCCCTTGCCAATAGGGGTATATACATTTTCAGTGCAGCGTTCACCGCCATTGTAAACCCAAGATCACAAGTCAAAAGCCATGTAAAGAACATGTGAGGGATATTACCACTCAAACTAGCAAGGTTGAAAGTTTCAACCAGGACTTCTATGTGGTAAGCACTATTCAGAATACACCCAGTGCCACCTCAACATTGTCCTCTCGCTTTAGGTCAATTCCTACAAAATGCCACAGATAGTGTCCCCACAACAACAACTAGACCAAATAATAACTATATTAGTGCCTAAATGAAGTATATGTAAGAGGTAGGAGTTAATATGATAAAAAACTATAATTTGATTAATGATACTATAATAGAATTATATTTTATATAAGCAAAGAAAATACTCAATATTTCAAGGAAATACACTTGAAAATTCCATAAATTGAGTAGTATAACTTATTACCATAAAAAAACGAATTGTACTTATTACACCTATTCTATAGATGTAGGAAGAGAATAAAATTGTTGTTTATGCTTGTAAAGTTTGTAGTTTTGACGAGTACAGTAGGCGAACAAGTAGAAATCCACTTTAGAGGCTTGAAAATGGATTTTGATAGACTTGAAACTGAAAGGACATGATAGGATATGTTAATACTATAAAATACATTTCCAATGAGCACAAGAACACAAAATTTAGGTAAGTGGTTTGAGATATATTCATTATGCAAATCAACTACCTAGAAAGTAGCCCACAACTGTGAGGGCTGAAAATTGACTTAGCCAAAAAATATTATCATATCTACAAATCATTTTGGATAGCCAACGTGTGATCTAAAAAAAAAAATAATCAATGGAAAACCTATTTATATCAATTATAATGGATACAATATAAGTTATCTTGGATTTCACATATCTGAAGGCAAAGGTTTGGTTCCAATCACTTCTATTAATAATTAACATGGGTGAGAAAAGTAAACAAATTGGTGGAAATGGATTGATGCCTATTCATTGTATTGTATTGATCCCAGAAAAATGAATTTATGATACATCATTGAATCTTCTAGATCTTCTAGATATATATCTAGATCACATTGACAACTTAGTGAATCATGATGACACCTCATAAAGTCTACAACCCATGGTCTTGAATTTTGTGATTATATAGGGAATCACAGTCTAAGATTACCCTCTTTAATCACAAGTCTAAATTATTTTAACAATAGCTTTTGTTATCTTCAATCTGAAACTATTGAACTGAGTTTTGATGAAGATTTGCCCAAAAAATTGTAAACATTTGAATGTTTAGAAGTGATCAACTATTATGTCTAAACATATCCATTGAAATAATTGTTGACTAACTAAATGTTAATTGAAATGAATGATAAGACTTTGAAACTTAAAGCTTGATATATGGTGTTCCCCCCTTATCAGGTGAAAGGAGAGAAGTTTTTCAATAGTTGATGCTTCGAAAAATCCAAGCTAGGGCTTTGGATTCTTTAGGTGGTGGTGTTTTGAATGACCACTTACCAAACTTCTTTCAATAATGTGGTGGCTTTTGGATGACCATTAACCATCTTCCATGGTAACTAGTGGTTTAAGGTTTACTAGTAACCAATTTTCTTTGAATGATGTGGTGGTTTTTTTATGACTACTAACCAATATTTTTTGAATAATGTTTTTTGAACACTTGATGGAACTAAACCCCACACAATCCAACTGGTTTACACCTCATAGGAGGTGATAAAGATGTAACATGTTGTTGTACCAAAAATAATGCTAGACTAATATTCGTTGATATCTGATATCACCTACCATAGAATAGCTTATAAAGGCTAATCCACTACAACTACAACAAATGGTATCCTAGGACAGCGTTGGCTTTCATACAGTCATACTTTCACAACTTTTACTATCACCATATGATTTAAAACTAAAACATGTGTTACATATTAAGATTTTCTTCATTTTAATTCTTTCCTTTAAGTAAAAACATTTTAAATTTTTAAATTTTTTTATTATATAAATCAATTAACATAATTTTAGGGGTTATTTTTATGTATTGTTGTCAATGTTCTTGAGCATTTAGCTAATTCCATGTGAGTGTTAGGTTTAAAGATTGTTAAATAAAACACACTAAACTATGTAGAATGGTTTATTGAGAATGTTATCTATAGATATTAAAAATATATATATCTTTTGAATTTGTATAGTTAATTTTCATGAAAAAAAAATTTATAACCTTAAATTTAATATATTTCTTAAATTCATTAAATTTTAATAAAATAAAATAATTTTTTTTACATCAAAAGAAATCTACAGAATGTATAAAAAAAAATTATGCAATTTAATTCCATTAATTTAGGGATATTATTTATATATATATATATTATATATTATATATATATATATATATTATTATATATATAACTATTCGAATTTTTATGCTTTCATTTATATGTTTATGCACAAGAATATATATATATATATATATATTATTCGAATTTTTATGTTTTCGCTTTATATGTTTATGCACAAGACAATAAAGTAATATAGCATGCACTTCATCTTCAATTTCTTCTAGTTTGCATGATATTTTGTCTTTTATGAAAAATATATTATCTTTTTTTTAGTGCAGTGTGCATGGATATTTTGTCTTTCATGGAAAACATATTATCTTTTTTTAATGCATTGTTGTAATGTGTATCTAATGATTGGATTCATTTCATTTTACACTGAAGAATATTATATTCCTAGGATAATCATGTCAAAGCTTTTCTATTATCATGTTTTATAATAAATTATTAGTGGCTACTAAGTTATCAACCAAATTTATCTTAGATTGTTTAACTTAAAATCTTTTATTATATCAATCTTTATCTTGAGTTTTCATCATTATTTAACAAAATAATATGTTCATGCCTATCTTCCTTCTTTTAATTAATTGTACTCTCATCGCATACTTGTTCCAACTCACATTAGAGTAAGGAATTTATAGTTTTGCTCCCCGTTCTTCCCATAAGAATCACTTACAAACTCTCAATTATTTCCACCATTCTTTTAAATGGTCTCAATCCAAAACAAATAATTACATAAAAATTATTCTTACATTGTTGAAAATGGTGTTCATGGTTTTTCAATTTCACACTTGAAATCATTTACATTTAACTTATATAAAATAAAGAGTTTTCATACTTTATTACATGTTTTTCCAAATAGAATTTCCTTTTTTAACAAAAATGATATTCAAAGAACAAATATTTGTAAAAAACAATGGGTTGATTTTCATAATTGAATATTATGGATATATCTTTATTTAAGATTCTATCACTATTAAATTTTCTCTATTTATGTTAATATTCATTCTAGAATGAATTCTTATGTGCTAATTTAATTTAATAATAATAAATTATGCCTCTTATCTGTTGACCATTAAAATGATAATTAGTGAATTCATAAAATGTTACTACATTTTATAATATTTTTATTTCTTAGCTTATTATTTCCATAACCCCAATCCAACCATGAGAAGATTGAATATTCTTGTTTCTAGACTAGGTCACCCACCACTTAGGAGGCCTACTAGTTATCAAGGAAAGCCTATCTTTGATCTAACTATGACTTGGCTATTTTTTTCCCTTGATGATCTCCACATCTAGGGAAAGCTCACTAGTCACTTCCCCTCATTTCAAGAATGGTACCTTGGGTTAAGTTACAATTTTGGAAACCTACTTAACATAGACACCAAGTGAGTCTTACAAAATTTATAAAGACAATGAACTTGAGGACTTGACCCTGTGATCCTCTATGGGTAATTTGGAATGCTCAACTTCTAATTCACAATAGTCAACCACTTGAGCCAACTCACTCAACTTGCGTTTTCTATTCATTGAGTCACTATTAAATTAATTCATCAAATTTGGCTATTGTTATAGGCTTCTCAATTGTTTGATGATTCAAATATTATAGATTCCTTAATATGGTAAACAATGTATCATTATATGGGTCTACATGTTTATTTATAATTGAATATTCAATGCATTCATCTATGATTCCAAGTGTTCCTATACATGTTCAATGCATCACTTGGTAGTGATTATGTCATAATTTTGAGGTATGCAACAATTGGTATGATTAATTAAATATGATCTTCTTATCGTGTTTCACTATGATTTAGCATGGCTTATGCACATTTATGATAAGCCTACAATGGGCACAAATATGCTTTTGATACACATCGAATTATTAGTTAGCAACATGGTTAATCATTTTCAAAGCTTTGGTATTTTCAATTTATATATTAAGGGTAATTATATCATTTAATAACTTTGGCGAAGTAGTGGAGTGTGATATAAGTGTGGTTGCATTAGAACCAAAGATCATGACACCTAAGAGTGAAAATACGATTACACCCAATCTAATGCATGGTTTTGAAGACACTAATCTTAATAATGACATATCAAACACATTATACATATAAAATTTGTGTTAATGAACGATTGATGTAATGGGTTTTAATTTGGATTATGCATTTGAGATTACATTGGGATTTAGTGTGTTTTTATTTAGACATTGTTTTGTTGGAAACTTGACTATACTGACGGGGGGGTGAATCAATATAGTGCATGCATGGTCATCAATTTAGAATTTTGTTTCTTCTTAATAGTCATCTAAACTATTATATGAGCAACAATACATCATATGAATAACAACTTTAACAGATAACCAATATTAAGTCACAACATAAGAACCAACAAATTTTGACACAAGATATAAGTGGAAACCCATAAAGGGAAAAACCACGAATTTGTTTTTTTTATGTAAATGCAAGTACCTACTCCCTTTTTACATAATCGTTTGCAGCCATCCACCTACCAGAGACTTCAACCTCTCTTCTATCTTGCAAGCTACAAATTGCTAGAAGCACCCACTCCCATTTGTTAAATCAATTTTGTAGAGGCTTCAACCTCACTTTTCTTTTGAAAGCTACAACTTGTTGGATGACCCACTTCCACTTAGAGGCTCCAACCTATTATTTTTTAGGCTACAATATAAAAATAGACACTAATCCCCTGATACATTAAAGATTTGATATGCATGCTTACCTAGTCTTTAATTCTGAATACCTCCATCTATTTGTCTCTATTTTATACTGTGTTTTTGCATCCTTTATAGTCGTTTTTCTCCTTAATTATTATTCATGTCTTCTCTTCTTTCTCTTTATCTCTTTTCTAGGTGATTCACAAACTAGGTCTCTTAGAAAATCAATCAACTAACTATTATGCCATCCAAAATATATGTTTATATACTCTCTCTCTTTGTATTCCAAATCAAATATTTGAAACTGAAAGGTTGTCTCTTTCTATTCCACCTATTCCTTTCACATTCTTTAAAATTGGAAGATGATAACCAAATAAATGGACCTCAAACTATTCGAAATATAGATTCACATAAGCCAACAACAATGCTTGCATAAGTTAACTCCATGTTGGAAATACTGAGGGGGGGGTGAATCAATATTTCTTTTCAACTGTTACTTTTACCAGTTAGATCACTTATATTTAGAACACAAAATGAACAATAGAAATAATAGCTTTTATTAATATAATCTTTACAATGAATCAAGTACAATATAGGTAGGGCTCCAGCCCTTGATGAAGACACCGATCTTCAATCTCCCAGGCTCTAACCTGTTACCAAGCACCAACTTGGTCTTTTTTGAGGCTCTAACCTCTAGGGCACTGACCTTATGTTTAGAGGATCCAACCTCTAGGGCACCAACTCTTCTCTGGTACAAGCTCCGACCTAGTTTCTTGAGGACATCGATCCTTTAGGGCTCCAACCCTATCCTCCAAGGCACCAAACTTGTCGTTTTGAGGCTCCAACCCAGTGCAATACTTCGTCAAGATATGTTTGGTAGTAACTCATGGCTCCAATGTCCTCTTCAACAAGCACTGTCAATCTTCGCCTAGTCTTCACTTTAGTCTCCACGCTACATCATCAATGACAACCTTGTCAATTAGAATGTATCGCCACTTCAATTCATTGTACCCAAGAAAATTCTCCAAATCACCTCATGATGTCTGAGCTTTTATCAATGGTTAACTGAACCTCCATGGGTGCATTACCATTCCTTCACAAATGTGTGATTGTTTGTGCCATATAACACAGATCTGAGGGTATATAAGCTTCTTAATGTTGGACTGAGGTTCTATCAACAACCCTAACTCCAAACTCTACTTCTTTTTCACTGATCCAAGCTTAAGAGATAATCACGGAATTTGCCCAACCAGTAATCTCGTCTTCACAGCATCTTATTGCTACTTTGCTTGATATCTTATATTATTTCTATCTTTTGCACCTCTTCTACGAATAGATCACCGAGTTAGATAATTTGAATGAGGAACTTAAACTCCAATATATACTAGTTTTTACCCTTTAATGAATAGACATGTCGGTTGGGCTGGAGGGCCAACATGACCATGGGAAAGTCGACCTGTATGTTTTCATTAGATCTTAAGTATATATTTTTTCAATCAAATTTTTTGTGTGTTGCCTTTGCTATAAAAATTGACACGTAGGTTAATCACAACACCTATTTTTCTTCAGCGTGGGAACACCAAGAGTAATCTTTTTCACTGACACCATGATAATGAAAAGTATTCAGTGTTATTTGAGTAGTAGGTTCGCCAATGGATTGTGATGTAACATAACCAATTATCTTACTTAGAGCAACTAATGGATGTGTTATCTCCAACAGTAACAATCTCCATATCTAGGTGTCAAGTTCGCATTTTTCAAACTTTTTCTTTTTCAAAGAATCAAGCTTTTGTGACTTAATTCAAACAACATCCATACCATTTTCACCAATACAATGTTTTAGGGTATCCTAGTATTTCTTTCATAAGTGATCATTTAATATTTGGAATGCTTCAATGATTTTAGGGCTTTGTTATCAATAAAGGGTTTGTCATTACATTGTTAAATGTCTAGAGTTTCATAATATTCGTTAGGCATCAACAGTTTTCAAGATAACACTCCTCGGGTTTGCAATTAGGTTAGGGAAACATCATGTATCACAAGAATATTTTCCATCTCGACCAATGCCATATTGACATCAATGAAAACCTATATTAACACTCCAATGCAAATTTATTTTTACACATTACAAGATGCATACATGTTTTTTCTTAAAGACAATCTACATATAGGCATAGTATGTTCATTAAAGGATGTATATATTCTATATCATTCATATCTTTGCTTCCTATTCCACTTAGGCACACCATCCGGTCTTTTGGCTCATTAAACATCTTCAAGTGCCTATGCAACACAACAGTAATCATATACCTCGTTGCTAAACAACACACTTTGTCAACATCATTATACTCAGAATACAAACACCATTTGTTCATGCTCAACAAAAATATACAAATAACCTTTGATCATTAATAAATGCATCATTAGCATATTTTATTCATCTCTTACACTGACAATACATCAACATTTTCAAGCATTTATGTTAATTTTAGGATAACAATGGTATGTTCTATGCTTGGAGAAATTTTAATTAAATTTTCTTTATTAGCCCAATATCATATCGAGTATAGCAATCACATCAACATGATAGTAAAATGTAGATAGAACATAAACAATAACAGTAGAAGACAATCCAACACAAGAGGACACAAGATATGGCACCAGCCAGGGACAAGCCCTAATGTGGGGAAACCATTGATCAACTCTTCTTATAATTCCTCAAAAGTTTAGAAGAGAAAGAGAGAGTAAAATTTACAATATTCACTTGCCCAAATTGATCAGTCAAAATAGCAAAAACACAAAGTCATAACTAGAAAGTCAATGATGGTTAACAGGGTTGAAATTGACCTCCAAAACATCTTGGTCAACCTTGATCAAATTGGCCTCCAACAGAAAGATAATGCAGCCCAAAACAGTCTAAAATTAACCAGTCAAACATGGTCAACTAAAGTCAACACAACAACCATAACTAGGGCAATCAACGCTGGTCAAAAAAGTGGTAAAACAACCTCGATTTTTATGCCTAGAACTGTGGACTACCCAAACATAAGTCTCCCTCACAAAACTGAAGTCAACGTTGGGCAAAGTCAGCCTCCTGAAATTTCAGCTTCCTAAAATTTCGGCCTCCTGAAATTTCGATCAAATCTGGTCAACGCGGCAGCTTGAAAAAACAATCTTCCTTTCTCACGTGTCGAAAGAGAAATGGCCAAAAATCGATACCCAATCAATATGAGAGAGAGAAATATGAATGAGATGAGATGCCAAAATGAGGAAGAGGCACCTTGTATTTATATGAAACGTTGAAGGCTGGAGGAGGCTAATTTGATGGTTGGCCGACCTTGACAATTTGTCCATAATCAAAAGAAATTCATAACTTCATTTGTACATGTCAGAATGGGATGATATTTAGATCAATCCTATAGCTCTCAAAAAGAGGAATCTAAGAAAAATATCAGTTGCCTCATAAGAGCTATCCAAAGTGATGTTTGTGCATAGTTTCCAAATTTAACACTCCCTCTCAACTAGGGAGAACATCACCTACCAAATTGTCTGACAATATGTACCATCCTTGTCACTGCACTACTATGCTCTACTGTGTTGAACCATGAAGAAAGAAGAAATGATCGAGAATGTATCATACCATTCTCCATTGACCTGAAGTCAAAGTCTAATAATAGAGAGTGTGTCATACCACTCTTAACTGAACCGTAGTTAGTTTTCATTGATTCTAGATCAATATCAAAATCCTAGCATAGGGAGTATAGTAGTACACGATGCGTCCATTAGTAATACTATGGTCCCTATCCTTATTTCCCAACTCATTATCCAGATGAGAGGTACTTCCCATGAGTCCCAGACTGCATGGGTAGGATGTGCCGGTAAGAGAAGGTGAACCATTCATCCTACTCATATGCCATAGGGGAGGGTGAACCACTCAACCTATGCATATTCCACCATGGGGTATCACAGGGGAAGGTGAACCATTCACCCTATACACAACGCACCACTAGGGGAGGGTGAGTCACCCTATGGTCGCTCGTTGCTCTAAGAAGTACCCCCTGGAGCTCCCAGATCTCACTATCCATCTCATACAGGACCCTCATAAGAGGGTCTCTCCACGACTTTAAGTCGTTCATGTAAGGTTAAGAATTTGACCTTCCCAAGGGGCTTCGTAAGAATATCAGTGACCTGCTCATCGGTCCCAATATGATGGAGCCTTATTTCTCCCCATTGTACCATATCTCGGATAAAGTGGTACATGATATCAATATGCTTGGAGTGATCATGAAACACGAGATTCTTAGAAAGACAAATCCCACTATGGTTGTCACATAAGTTCACAGTGGTATCTACCACATGTCCAAATAGCTCACTACAGAGATTCCTCAACCAGACATCTTCACATGAGGCCATAACAGTAGTAGTGTATTCAGCCTCAGTGGTACTTAAAGCAACCGACTTCTGCTTCCTGCTCATCCATGATATTGAAGCAAAACCTAGAGAGAAGCAACATCCTGATGTGCTTTTGCGATCCACCACACTGCAAGCCCAGTCTGCATCAGAGTAACCATGGAGCCTCACATTCCCGATAGTGTATCTCAGTCCATAATTGATTGTGCCCCAGAGATATCTCAAGAGATTCTTGGCAACAATCCAATGTATATGATGAGCCTTGACCATAAACTGACTCAATGTGCTCACTACAAAACATATGTCCAGATGGATTTCACCAAGAACATCAGGGGCCCTATAAGTTGATTATACTCATAAGAATTTCCCATCTTGGGCCTAGTAGCACTTTTGTGTAACTTCTTGAAGTTCCATCGGAGTAGTCACAGACTTGCATTCCACCATCCCAAATATTTCAAGTAGCTTCACAACATATTTTCCTTCAGAAAGAAAAATCTCCCCTAGATTTTACCATACCTCCAAGCCTTGGAAGTGTTGCTTCAGTCCTAGGTCCTTCTTCTCAAATTCGAAGGCCAACTCCCTCTTACATTGATGAATAAGAGGGTTTGTACCTGTCAGAAAGATATTGTCTAGACAAAGTACCAAGATGAGAGGTCTATCATTCTCAACCTTCAAATAAAGGTTCATATTAGCTTCACTTCTCGTAAATCCTAACTTTATTAGATAGTTATCGATCCTCTCATACCAAGCTTGGGGTGCTTTCTTCAACCCATAAAGGGCTTTCTTCAACCTACATACATGTGACTGGCGATATTGAACTTTGAACCCCTCAGGTTGTTCTACATAAACTTCCTCCTTAAGTGAACCATGCAGGAAGGAAGTCTTGACATCCATTTGATGAAGATTCCATCCGTGCCAGGCAGCAAGGGCTATAATCGAATGGAGGTGGTGCAGCAAGAAACCGGGGTAAATATCTCATCATAATCTACACCTTGCTTTTGAGAGAAGCCTTGAGCAATGAATATGGCCTTGAACTTTTCAACACTTCCATCGGCTCCATGCTTTATCTTGAAGAGCCATTTCGACGTGACAACAGATTTATCCTTAGGTCTAGGGACCACATCCCAGACATCATTCTTCATAATTGACTCATACTCTTAATTCATCGCATCCTTCCAAGCTTGGTGTTTGCCAGCTTCTTCGAATGTGCAAGGCTCAGATTAAACAATTTTTCTTATAGCAGTTAAGTACCCTTGGTACCTATTCGACTTCTTACTTTCACGAAATGTCCCCCTAGGTGCAACATGTCTCTTGGCATCTTCAAGAGTCTCCCTAAGCCATGAGGGTCTCCTTTTCGAGAAGAAGGTTTCATGAGGGGGTGGATCAATGTGATCCATTGGTCCTTCAACATCAGGCATCTCCTCATCCTTCGATTTTCCCTGCTTGCTGGAATATGCTTCTTTGTCCTTCCTTGGAAGGGGAAGGTTACTAATCTTCCCAAGGGAAACATCCTCATCGAAAGTAAAATCATGACTTATCTCCACTTCTCTTTGACTAGGCACATAGATTATATATGCCTTGGAAGTTTCACTGTAGCTCACAAATTTTCCTTTCTTCCCAGAAGCATCCATGGTCAAGTGCTCAGTATTTAGCTCAAAATTAAAAGTTCTTATATTGGCTCAAAACCTATATGACTATGTTCGTCTCGTCAAGACGATCACAACACAATTCATTTCACTGAAAACTGAGTCTAGATGAAGGAGAAAATGCCTCTTGTTCATTTCCCTAAACAGTTATAAAAAATGCAGAATAGGACAGAATGATGACATGGCAGTATAGTCAGCATGACGAGAAGCTTCTTTAGTTTTTTCCCAATGAAGTTGTGAAAGTGTCACTTTACAATTCGCCAGTTTGGTTGTGTGAAGTTGAAATTTCCTAATGCCCTCCAAGGTGTAATTATGATTTTATGATTAATATTATGTGGAAATTGTATATATATATATTATTTTATATCATTTTTTTAATTCATATATATATCTTGTATATATTATTATATTTTATATAGATTTTATAATTTCATATAGTATATTTATAATTATAATCTATATTATTTTGCGTATATTATATATCTAATCAATATATCTATATTATATATATCTATATATATATGTATATATTATATATATATATATAACTCTGAACATATTTAAACAAATCTGCATTAAATCCAATGCCGCATAAACTATTGGAATGGAAAAATATATATGGGATGGGAAAAGGGCGTGTTGAACCCGTGACCTCCCCCTCCCAACTCCAATGTATTACTAATGAGCCAAGTTCAAGTATTATTAAAAGGTGCCCGCAACACCATATTTAATGCAACAACGGATTTGACAGTGGGAGAGGAGGGAGCCAGCCCTGCAGGCCAACCGCTTCTCCATACGACTGCGCTTAAAAAACCAAGGGCCAGCACCAACAGCTAAGCGTGATTAGCGCCATTAATATCGTTTAGCCTTAATTAACCCAAGTTTAAGATGGCGCCAATTTTGGAGGCGTGCCAAATTCAACGGGACTTCCAGTTTTGGCACTGCGAACAAGAGTCTGTAGAAATTCCCACTGTATATCAATAGGTTATGTAATATACTAAAGAAAAATACAAGATCAACTTCTACAACAAACTAGTGAAAGCTTAATCGAATATGAGAAAGATCAAATAGAACACATATAACTGAGAATGAGAAATCAATCACACATGAACACAGAAGAATACTCTGGGGAAATCCTCAGCTAAAAACCCCGATCTTTGTATAATCATACGAGTGGAAATATTTCCGGATTACACAAAGCATTCGCTCACAAGTTGTCTTGCTCTTAGTACAATCCCTCTGCTGCTCATAGACAGTCAAAGGCTTCTCATAAACCTCCTCTACCCTCCAAGCCTCCTACTGGCCTCTCACACTACTCACTAAACTCAAAAGTAATTGCGAAATCCTAAAGGAGATAATTCCTTCTGCATGGATGAGTTTCCTATATAGGAAAAATCCTCCAACCGATAGTACAATGTCCCATCCTCTGATCTCCACTGAGTCTCTAAGTGAACTGACATGCATGAGTTATCTATGAGAAAATATTCAGTTATCTGGAGAGCAACAGTTACATGCATGCAAGAATTAACTAATTGAACTCACAATTATTTCAACAAACTATTTGAACTAATCTAATTGGACTTAACTCAATTAACTAAGCTAACTAATTACAACTCATCCGTATCTCTTTAACTAAGGGACAAATTCCTCAATTAATGGGATAATTATTGCATGTCCTCACATAAACTTCATGTTTGATTTTCTACAACTAATTAACTCAAGATTAATTAATTATTTCTTTTACAAACAATTGCTAAGATCAAATTCGAATTTTACTTCTCAATTTTAGTTCATTGACTAACTAAAATTCGAATCCATCCCGAAATGATATTTATAGCAATTCTATTTTTATCACTTCCATTTTTCATTCCTTGTTGTTATGTCCAACACTGGTATCCAAACTGTTATTTATAGCAAATGTTATTTTTAGCACTTCTATTTTTAGCATTTCTTATTGCAATTTTCAACACTCCCTCTCAACAAGAAAGGCATTCAACTCGAACCCAATCCTAAACCTTTGGAATGTTCTGCATGCAACACTTCTCCCAAGTGTTTTTGCTCCAGCAACTCTAGATACAAAAAATCTCCTAACTGACCTCTCTGTTGGGCTAGAAACACCTTATGATGTTGAAGTTTCCTCTGTCGCTGAGAAGTGCTCCCTCTGTGACCTCTGAGCTGCTGCAACACTCCATGCATCTCACACCGTTGCACACCTCTCTGTGCAATCCTACACTAGTACAACACTCATGTTCCTCTCGCATTGTTGCAGTCTGCTTGCTTTGCGCTGTCTTGGGATTACTGCACTGTAGCTCTTTCTGCCGCTCCATCCGTATCCGTCTCTACCCACTCAGCCAGTCCTGCTACTCCTCATCGGGGCTCTCGTAGCAAGGTCTAAGCCAAGAGGCTAGGTACCTCAAAGATCTTGCCCCTATTTCAGCCTTCTTGGGACAACCACTTCACATCGCCCCACCTCACACCTGAAGGTATGGCTGCATGTGATCCCTCTACCCACTTGGCTTGAAATTCCCCCTACTAAAGGTCTCTGCATGAGTGGATGCCTCCACTCGGTCTCCTCTCAGCTTCTCCAGTTGTGGCTACTCCACAACCTCCTGAAGCTGCTTCACCAATTGTGGCTCCTCCACAATTATCTGAGACTTCTTCTGAGGCTGCATGTTGAGAGGTAATTTACTCTCCCTCTCAACCACCAAGTATTTAACCTTTGCCTTGCTCCTCAAGGCTTTGCATGCATCTTGAACCTCAAGAGCATACAGCTTCTTGACTTGTGAACCAATCTGCTTCACCCATCTTGTGGTGACGTGTCTAAGGAAAACCTTTCCCTTACTGAAGACTACATCATAGCCTTTGTCTTCCAGCATTGCGATCGACACCAAATTTTTCTTCAGTCCTGGTACATACTTGACATCGTTCAAGGTAATGCGAGCTCCATGCTCCCTCTGAAAAACAATTGTGCCTGCACCTGAGACACTATACTTTTCATCATTACCCATCGCTATGAGTATCTGGAGATCTTTCTCCTCTAAGGTATTGAACAAACTCTTATCACCGGTCATGTGGAAAGAAGCTCCACTGTCAAGAAACCAACCACATGCCACCATGGATGAAACCATGCATGCGAAGAGGGTGAAATCCAACTCAAACTATGAGGCCAATGCCTCACCTTCAAATCCTTCCTTGGATCCCATCTTGGATTCTTCAATGGACAATTTGTAGCAAAATGGCCCACCTCATGACAATCAAAGCATCACACTTTCGATTTGTCAAACATCTTCCCACCATGGGAAGAACTCGATTTGGGATGAGAATCCTTCTCCTTCCCTTTCTTTGCCTTACTCGCTAAGGTGCAGTTTTCTTCATCCTCCTTGGATGAAGAACCATCTCTGGTGTTTCTTCTTATCTTCTCCTGCATCAGATTCGACCAAAGTCGTTCCCAATCTGGTAGTTTTTCTCTTCCATTAACTAAGTCTTGGTAGCTATGCCATCTCTTAGGAAGACCGAGGACTGCAAGACTCACCATGTCATCATCGGGTGTCGTGATCCCTACACTTCCAAGCTCATCGTTGTAGATGGTGAGCTTGCTCAGATATGTAGAGATCGTGTCGTCCTTTTCACATTTGATTTTCTAAAGCTTGTCTTTCAGCGCCAGCTTCCTCTGATTGATGTTGTTCTGATATAGATTTTTCAATGTTTTCCACATCAAAAACAATGTCTCCTTCCCATGGAGACTCGAGACAATGTGGTCTCAAACTCCCTCCAGAAGGATTCTCCGTAATCTAGCCACACATTTCTTCCATTCCGCCAATTCTGTAGCATTAGATGTTGCGGGCTTGGGGACTCCTTGATCAATGAAAACCTTTAGATTGTTATCTTCTAATACTACTTCCTTGTGATCCTTCCAGGCTATATAATTCGAACTAGCATCAAAAGCATATTCGAGTCTTAAACCGTTGAACGTCAATGGTGAAATTGAGATGTGATAAGAACTCGATTTCTATATTTAGGAACCACAAACTTCAAACTTCTTCCTTCTTGTATACTATTCTCTCCTTTGATCACCTTTGCTCTGATACCATGTAGAAATTCAATATAGATCAACAGATTATGCAATATACTAAAGCAAAATACAAGATCTACTTCTAGAACAAACTTGCGGAAGCTTAATTGAATATGAGCAAGATCAAATAGAACACATATAACTGAGAATGAGAAATCAATCATACATGAACACAAAAGAATACTCTGGGGAAAGCCTCAGCTAAAAACCTTGATCTTTGTATTATCATATAAGTGGAAATATGTCTGGATTACACAAAGCATTAGCTCACAATCTATCCTGCTCTCTGTACAATCCCTCTGTAGCTCATAGACAGTCAAAGGCTTCTCACAAGCCTTCTCCTCTGCCCTCCAAGCCTTCTATTTTCTTGCACAGTTTCAGCTAGGGTCCAGTGCTACCACCTATGTGAATTGGCCTCTCACACTGCTCACTAAACTCAGAAGTAACTGCGCAATCCTAAAGGAGATAACTCCTTCTGCATGGATGAGTTTCCTATATAGGAAAAATCCTCCAACAGATAGTACAATGTCCCATCCTCTGATCTCAACTGGGTCTCTGACTGAACTGACATGCATGAGTTATTTATGAGAGAATATTCAGTTGGACATGCAAGAATTAACTAATTGAACTCACAATTAATTCAACAAACTATTTGAACTAATCTAATTGGACTTAACTAAGTTAACTGAGCTAACTAATTACAACTCATCTTGTTGCATGTCCTCACATAGACTTCATGTTTGATTTTCTATAACTAATTAACTCAAAATGAATTAATTAATTATTTTACAAACAGCTGCTAAGATCAAATTTGAATTTTACTTCTCAATTTTAGTTCAGGGACTAACTAAAATTCAAATCCATCCCGAAATGCTATTTATAGCAATGCTATTTTTAGCACTTCCATTTTTCACTCTCTGTTGCTATGTCCAACACTGGTATCCGAACTTCTATTTATATCAGTGCTCTTTTTAGCATTTCTTGTTGCCATTTTCAACGGAGTCCTCCAGATTTAGCGGGGTTTCCCAAGGAAGAATGATGCATGTCTTTAGCAATTTTCGACCAAATTGAGCTTAGAAAGAGGTTTTCTTTGCTAATTTGGACATTCTAAACACATTGGTGCAAGTATCAGGAGCCATACAGCTTTGTAAATAAAAATTTTTATTACATTAAACTAATATAGAGGCCCAAGCCATAGAAGTTGGACCAAGGAGACGTATCCTAGGTGGGGTGAACTCATAAATCAAAACATTGTGTTAATGTGTCTCTTTGATGGTTTGTTGCATTGTATGTGTTGTGTGTTCAGTATTTCTTTCTGAAGCTATTTTGCTCATGAATGTTTTTTAAAACTTAAGGAAATTTAACTGATCATATGCACAAACAACTAATGAAACCTCAGCACAAGGAGAAAGAAGAAAACACATATTTATAAATCTGTAATTGTTATTAGCACAACGAAACTAATCATACAAAAATAGATCAAGTTGGTATCAGAGCAAAGGTTGAATTGCTTGATTGCTTGAGTTTTTGCAATTAGGGTTTTAATGGTTGCAAAATTGTGATGCTTACAAGGTTAACGTTGCAGAGAGGAGAAGGGAAGTTATTGGTTACAACTCCTGAGGTAATGCCCAGAAGAAGGAGAGACATAAAGCCACAATATCCACCACCCAAACTCCAGCTACACTTGAAACTTCTCAAGTTTTATATTCAACTGAGATTGAATAGGTACAATCAGTACAAATCTCTAAGCTTGAATCCATAGCCATTATGTTTGGAATCATAATCAAATGCTCAGATCATTTTGGCTTGATCTTTGGCTTTTTCTAGAAGTTTCACCCCTGATTAGATTAATACCCATTAATATTTTAATTTTACTAAGTTTAAATTAAGGCACCCCATTGAAAATATTAATTATTTTAATAAAACGATTTCTAGGAGGAATTTCCCAAAACGCTTTCTGGATTCTTTGGAATACATGTGCCCAAGCCTCCTTGAAAAATTTGAGGCTTAGAGAACATCCAATGCTACCCCAAATCAACACTCCCTCTTAGCAAGAAATTTGTTCTAGCAATACACTACTATTGCATACTTCTCTAACACTGAAGCATCGTCCTTTGCACTGCTGATGTCTTGACATGCTATCCACCAACTACTAAATTGTCGTTGCTATTGTATTATTGCCTTTGACACTGCCACTTCCAATGCTACATTTGTACTGTAGCTCCCTCTC